>JAKUBJ010000001.1:0-327141 GCA_030566855.1 Tortispora sangerardonensis | reverse complement strand
AGGTAATGGTGATGAAGTATTAGAAGCAACTGAAGAAATAGGTAAAGCTGAAGATGAAGTATTAGAAGCAACTGAAGAGACAGGTAATGATGATAAAGCTGATGATGAAGTGTTAGAAACAACTGAAGAAATAGGTAAAGCTGATGAAGCATTAGAAGCAGCTGAAGAAACAGGTAATGATGATGAAGAGTTAGAAGCAGCTGATGAAGAGTTAGAAGCAACTGATGAAGTTGGTAATGGTGAGGAAACATCAGAAGCAACTGATGAAGTATTAGAAGCAGCCGAAGAAACAGGTAAAGCTGACGATGAAGAGTTAGAAGCAACTGAAGAGACTGGTAATGGTGATGAAGTATTAGAAGCAACTGAAGAAATAGGTAAAGCTGAAGATGAAGTATTAGAAGCAACTGAAGAGACAGGTAATGGAGATGAAGTGTTAGAAACAACTGAAGAAACAGGTAATGATGAGGAAACATCAGAAGCCTGTGATTCTGATGAAGCATTAGAGGACAGTGAAGAGACAGATACTGAAAAAGAAGATAGAGCAGCCATAGATGAGCTGTGTCTTAAAGAGTCTGTAGATACGATAGTAGAATCAGAAATACTACTAGATGATACTGACAATGATGACGACAGTAATGATGATAAAGAAGAAGAAGAAGAAGAAGAAGAAGAAGAAGAAGACAAGGTGCTACTAGTCTCTAGTGAACTAGAGGAAAAAGAGCTTGAGGTCGTGGAGTTGATGTATGGAAAGGGAGCCGTCAATGAACTACCTGAACTTGAACTTGAGCTTGCAGATGACATGAAGGAAGAAGAAGAAAAAGAGGAAGAAGAAGAGAATGATGGTGATGGTGATGGCGATGTAATATCAATATTAGGTCTAGGCTTAGTTGGAAGAATGAAGCTAAATTCAGAAGAAGAAGAAGAAGAAGAAGAAGAAGAGGAGCTAGAGATTGCAACAGAAGCTGAAAAAGGCTCTGATGAATAAGTAGAAATGTTAAGGCTTAAAGTAACAGGAGATGATGGTAGTGAAGATGAGATGTCTAAACTAGATGCACTGTCAAAACTAGAAGAAAGGCTAATAGGAGTAGTTTCCTTGCTCGCCGTACTAGAATCTGAAGAAATATAGGTACTAGAATCTGTCAAAGAAGATGAGGCGCTGCTAGTTTCACTAGTATCTGAAGGAATTACAGGACGAGACGCAATTGCAGGTGGTGTTTCTGAAGAAGAACCAACTGTACTAGAAGAACTAGAAGAAAATGCTGCTGAAGAGCTTGAGTTTAATACATTTGTACTTGAGGAATACTCAGATGATGAAGAGTACAGAGGATCAACAGAAGAACTGTGTTGAGCAGAAGATTCTGAAGAAGAACTTATAGTACTAGAAGAACCAGAAGAAGATGCTGCTGAAGAGCTAGATACAACTGTACTTGAGGAATACTCAGATGATGAAGAGTACAGAGGATCAACAGAAGAACTGTGTTGAGCAGAAGATTCTGAAGAAGAACCAACTGTACTAGAAGAACTAGAAGAAAATGCTGCTGAAGAGCTTGAGTTTAATACATTTGTACTTGAGGAATACTCAGATGATGAAGAGTACAGAGGATCAACAGAAGAACTGTGTTGAGCAGAAGATTCTGAAGAAGAACTTATAGTACTAGAAGAACCAGAAGAAGATGCTGCTGAAGAGCTAGATACAACTGTACTTGAGGAATACTCAGATGATGAAGAGTACAGAGGATCAACAGAAGAACTGTGTTGAGCAGAAGATTCTGAAGAAGAACCAACTGTACTAGAAGAACTAGAAGAAAATGCTGCTGAAGAGCTTGAGTTTAATACATTTGTACTTGAGGAATACTCAGATGATGAAGAGTACAGAGGATCAACAGAAGAACTGTGTTGAGCAGAAGATTCTGAAGAAGAACCAGCTGTACTGAAACCAGCAGTACTAGAAGAATCAACAAAAGTAGATGTGACTAAAGAATGTTCGGTTGAAGAAGTGTCCAAGGGATCTACAGAAGAACTATGAGAATTACTTAATCGTGTACTTGTGGTACTACGCTCAGTTTCGTTTGAGCTAGTATGAAAGGTAACGCCATCTGGATTTTTAATAGATGAGCTGCGCAACCTATCAGTTGAGGAAGATACAGTGTCAATTGTGCTTCCAGTAGAAGAAAAACCCATAGAATGAGAAGAAGAAATTACTAGATCAGTTGAGCTATCGCTTGCAGCAGTAGATACAGATCCATTTGACAGCGGATAAGAAGTGATACCGTTAGGGTTCAAAATAGAAGATCTACGACTTGTTGAAGAAGAGCTAGCTGAATCATATGGAGGAGATGTAAAGTCTGCATCTACTGAAGAAGATGTAGAATGAGAAGAAGGATAATAGGTGATACCATGAGGATTCAAAATAGAAGATCTAGGCACTCTAGTAGAAGATGACCTAGCACTATCAGTGAGCTCACTACCATCTTCTGTGTTGGGCACGGAGTCTGGATAAGAGGTTATACCATGTGGGTTCATAATTGAAGAGCGATGCACAGCTGTTGAAGTAGCAGGCTGGGTAAGCACACCAGTAGGAGGCACAGTTGAGTAGTAAGTAGAAACTACAGTAGCAGGGACTATGATGTCATAAGAGTAGGAACCATAGTCGAAGGAGAAGGTGGTATGATAGTTTGTTTGGTAGTGTACAACATGAGTAGTGATAGTTCGATCATAAGATACTACTAAGCAGGGGACATTGTGCATACAAGTACTGGTAGTAGCACCATTGCGGACGTAAGTATTGGTAAGACCACTTTGGGTTATGCAAGTAAGACCAAATGAAGGAGTCTTTACGTAACGATTAGGAGTCCAGCAATAAGTATTTGTGTTAGAATTATCAACAGCCGTATAAGAGGTAGAAGTTCTGCAAGGTACAGTGACAGTAACGGGAGCACAGCCACATCTATAAAGATCAGTGGAAGCAAGTGAAAGCGAAACAGTTTGTTGCTTGCAGTTAGAGTCATAAGTAGTAAAGGTCCCTGGTTGTGTACAAGCGCAAAAGTATTCCTCATACGCGACTGAAGTCTCCATAGGAGGGCTGCAGAGCTGAGTAATTACATTTCTCTTAGTAACAACTTCGGTAACTATGGAAGTTTCTATTACAGTTGGTGCAGAGCATTCTGAACCAACTGTTGCAATCACAGTAGTAGTAGCAGCAATTGCAGGGGCAGCATTGACATCAGCAGCCACATTGTCACCATCTGATTTCCACCAAAACGGGGTCCAATATGCTTGCGCAGTAGCCGCAGTTAAAGCTAGTGAATAGACTAATGGAAGGATCATTTTTTATCTATAAAATGGTTCCTTTCGATAATCCTGTTTGTGGTATTTGAAATAAAATAAAAGTATTTCTTGTTCTATTAACTAGTATATCTCTAAGTTATGTATATGTATATATTTTAAAAATAAAAGTAGAATTGGTATTTGATTAATAGCTCTTTATTATTAGGTACACGAGCAAAACTTTGAAATAAAAACAGTAAGAAGTTTCGAATTGATAATATTGGAATACGAAAAAATAAACAAGTGATGATTAGAAAATCAGAAAACTGGGGGCGATCGATGTCAAACATGGTATATATTCGAAAAGCGGTCCTCGAGCATATATCCCAATCCCATATGCAGGAGAGATTAAACTTCGTGAAGTTTACAAATCGGCATACTTGTGATGAAAAACTTCTTTTCTGGAACGGGCAGTTGGAAAAAGGAAGGAATTAGAGTTTCATTAACAGCATTTCGAATAGTCAGAAAAGCGTTCGGTAGTTTGTAAATTTTCGCTTCATTTAAGCTTTTTAGGTTATTTTAGTTCAAGGCAAAGGTGGCCTTTAGTCCGACGGATATTATATGAATTATTTCGTTAGAAGTAATTATCCCATATTATTACCTCGGTAATAAATTACTTGATTATTTTCGGTTCTAAGCGTGTCATATATGTCAATGACAGACTATCTAGGAGACAGCTATTATGATTGCTTTGAGATATTATTAGAATTGGAGCTTTTCTTGATGATTTTAAAATGACCTCATTACGATGCGCCGTATTCGAGCGTAAGCATTTAAAATATGTAATGCGTTTTTAAGCGATGAAGTGTTCAGTAAAAGTTACGTATACCGCCCCTTCTTACGTTATCCCTTTCAAAATGCTTTGAACAATGGGCGCCTATGTATAGTATAGGCACTATATCTGGCAAAAAGTATGCAAAAATAGTACTTGTTGAGTCTAGCTTTTCCTTAAAATCATTCTTTAATTCCCACTACGTAAAATTATTGACAGTTCAATTTGCTGTCATCGTTTCTATTAGGTTTACAGATTAACCTTATCTTTATGCAATCTTTGGTATATTAAACTTTCAAGGCCGAAATTTTGCACTATATATCCCATAGTTAACATAACTGCAACTGTTGAACCGTTCCAGGATAAAGTTCCGCAATCGTGAACTAGGAAGTTGCATCAGCACAACTAACTCTGCATCACGCTTAACAGTTATCAGCCTCTTTACGGGATCTGATTCAAATGCCTAGGCCATTTATTGATTTATCTACAGGTATGGGATAGATGGATTGATGAAAGTAACATTCTAAAGCTATCTAGCTATTTCTGGCACCTCTAAATATCCCATACATATAAGTTCATTATCAACAATATTATCTGAAATATTAAAACTCATGACTATCCTATAAGTAATTACGCACTTACATTACGGCGTATATTTTAATCAAATATTATCAGCCCGTGCATGCCTCGAACACGCCCAAACTCATCACAGAAAAATTAATTATAGATTATCTCTTTCCTCATACTGTAAGCCTCAAAAAACACGAAAGCTAGAATAGCGATGACTTTGAGGTCGCACTTTTCTTTTTTGACATATTCGTTTATTACCTTATATGCCCTTTACCGGTCTACCGCTCATCAGCTCCATCGCATTCAGCTTCCGTGATTTAGCAATTTATCACATTTATCACTTTTAAAAGACTTTTAAATCCCTTTAGAATATAATCTTTTACCTTTTATTTACCAAAGTTATACTTTGACTCTTTAGCATGCGAACCATAATACAGTTTTTCTTTAATTTATTGGACTAATTCTGCGACTTTATAAAAACTCTTTTATATCACTACCTTTGGCTATCAAGATTAGCCGCTTTAAGCATGGTTGTTTATGGCTCGGAATTCCGAAGATAGCTCTTTCACTTAGCTTCAAGTCTTAAGACATTGAAACAGCTTTATCTGATTAATGGACGCTCAACAGTACCCCTCTGCGCACGCTATCATATAAACTACGTTATGACGTTCATCTTACATCCAACCAATTACACATGAAATGAGCCGTGCCAATATTAACATTTACGCCTTCTTCATGTACCTTTCTAATTGGGATTGGTTTTTTACGCATTCTCAGCCAATTCACAATAATCGAAATTAGTATGGGCTTTGATAATGAATTTATTTGCTCATATAACTTACTTTTCTTTTTCATTTATCCTATAGCTTTAGCGGTTATTTATGAATGGCTATGAGGTATCATTACTTTCTACTTTTGCTCCACTTCAAGCATTAATAAAATTAAAAAAAATAAATTTTGCTTTACAACTGCTTTATACTCATTTGGTTTCAAGACCGTTCATAAAGAGATCTAAATATGTCATAGCCGAACAACTTGAACTGTCAGATTATATGTGGGATATATTATCTTAATTTTGACAGGTCTGTGAACACTTAACTCTGGGATATAATTTTTCTTTTATCTAAAACATCTATGAATAAATCCTTGGAACCATTTTGAGTAATATATCTAGCTTATAATTGCAGTAATTAACATTTTTTAGCAAATATCCTCGTTAACAGTAGTCTTAAATTCGGGATATGGCATACCCCAACATTTCATTTTATGTCTATTATGAAAACTATACAAATATTTGAGATATTTAGCGGTTTATCTCGCACTATTAATTACATCGATAATAAGCAGATTAATCAAAGATAGCGCATATCTACTTCTGCTAAGAAAATTACGATAAAAGAGATATGAAATATTATCGTATATCTCTTTGAAGATTAAGTTCTTATATTGTATTTTTTATTTCAAAGAGTTTGTGTTCCTTTGAAAATTTGCACCATATATTAACGTTTTAGTTCACTTTTTATGAATCTCACCAACACACATCAAAGGGAATCAGAAAGTCTTCAAAGAACCATAAAGGAATTCCAAAATATTTACTAGCAATTCTTCAACAATAGAGGTCAAAGGGTAAGTTTAACAGTTCAGATAGATCAAAGTCTTAGTTCAGATAATGATTCATCATTATCTACTTGTAGGGTCCTTTTTTCTATTTTAGTTACATAAGTTTAATCGAACAAACCAGATAATGGATCTTAATCAAGTAACACTTGAATAAAGGCTAAACCACTACCCCTCCTTTCATTATGGATATCTATATTAAAAGCTGTCGAGCGTGCTCTCTCAACGAGGGTCATTTTCACAGACTTTTATGTTATGCAATAGATTTCTCTATTTCCTTTATTCATGATATAGAGTGTCGAATCTACTTCCCAACCAGCTACTTGTTTTGCTTCACCTTTTAATTTCCAAAGTATTAGCAGTTAAGAATGTGCACTTTCCTACTTTTTTTTGATTTTTAGCCGTTGAAGAGCAATATCATAGCCAGTCTGATTTTTAATTTTTACAATCATATAAAATAAATGCCAATACGTAACAATGAATTCGAAGTGACCGGTAAATCTACCGATGTGAAACGATAGATCTGCAGAGTCTGATGAATCAACTGATCAATTAATCAACCCCTATAGTAACTTCATTAAAAAATGATTTGTCGAAATTGATTCACGAAATCTAACCTTTTCTCACAAAAGACATCCCACAAACAACTAAAGAAGTATAACTTTAATACTTGCGTTAAAAAAATAGAAAGATCTAGTTCAAAATCTTAAGTTTTATGGCATCTAAGGTTATAGGATAAATATTCAGCATTCTTTACACTCATCTAAGAACTAATCGTCAACATTACTTACCCCTTTGAACTTTTAATCCGCTGTTCGTTACACCCAATAGGGTTCTCTCGGATAAAATCCATTTAATGGATATATGGGATAAAATATATTTTAATAGGTAGTCCTTAACTAATTTCAAAGCTTAAAATTAATCATCTCTTCTAATAGTTCCTCAAGTATCGAAAACTTCTTGGCCTTTTTAATATTATATCACTTCCGTGCATTGTACCGTATAATTACCGCTAAATTGCATCTCCCATAAAAACCACGACTTGTTCCGAAATTAAATTATCTTATAATTATAGAAGACCTGATCGGCTACTTCTTGAAGACCTATGGGATACTTTACGTGACGCATACAATGGATTACTAAACCATCCTATGAACTTTATAGAACTGAATTTTGAGATTTCAATCTTTCAACTTTATACTTGACCGTCCGTCCTATAACACTCTTGAGAAAGATAGAATAAAAATTCTAAGCTTAATTAGTTGGATACTGTACCGGTGGGGCTTATACCGATTATCTGATACATATCCCATAGTTCGTGGCAGAGAAATCACCTACCCCGAATCTATTCTATTTTTTCATTTTTTAAGGTTACGTCAGTTTTAAATATTCCTCCATCTCCATTCGACCCTTCTCTGACTGTACAGAATCATTTGATTCTTTAAAAAATATGTCAACCGTCATATATCCGGAAATGCGGCTTCGATATATTTCCATCTTACAGTAGCTGTAGCCTATAGGATACTCAACTTTTTGTATTCTAGAAAGAATTTTTCTCAGTCTATTCGTATATGGAATAACTGTCTTTCTTTATCCTAAAATAGGCTATTTTTACTTTCTATGCCGACTCCGATCAGCTATGTAATATGCCTAGCAAAACGTACACTCGCTCTTATATTCGCTATTTTTTCAGTTATTTCTAGAGTTATGAACTTAAGCCTTCTCAAGAATCTATATGCCCGCTTCACCGTCGCGGTTGTGTCCTTCTTAAAGAAAATCCCTTAAGTATCTCAAACTTACACCTTCAAGGGACACTTAGGATTTTATATCCCGACAATCTCCTATCTTCAGCTTTGTCTAATTTCTACCTATCTTTGATTTTCTTAAATTATAACTTATGTTCTGGACTTTTATTAATCTGCTAAATTATAGTTTTATTGAGTGCCAACTAGCTGCATCTTTATCTTAGCTGGGATTCATTCAAGTAACGTATCATTATACGCCAACACTTTAGCGCCCACTCGTCGCCTAATATTCATTAACGCCTTCCATCCTACTTTTACATGACCTATACTATTCTAAGATTTTTTCGTTTAATAAATGCACCTGAAAATAGTTTTCATACCTTTTGATTATAGTAGATCCTGCCGTACGTAATGGCTAGTCTTACCTTATAGGAAATATACTTAAATCGGACCCTCCGTGAATCTGATTAGTTTAAACTTTCGTACCTTAACGATCTACATGATCGGCAGCGGACATAATTGTCATTAGCCTAAGCAATGCCCAGCGGCTATTTTAGTACCTTTTTACGAATTACATTCTTTTTTTCACTTAACGGTTAAAGTGTCCTAAGCGAACATAGAGATGACACAAAATTTATTAACATCTTCTTGGCTTCTCGATATTTTCTTCTTTAAGAATCCAACCGTCTATCCTCACCGTAGTCTCGTATTCTGTTCTGGATCGGACGCTATGGTGCTTGGTTTGTGTTTTGTAAGGTATCAATCTTTGTCTTATAGCTATTATATTCCTATTAGTAAGTTACGTCAATAAACATATTAAGCAGTTATGAGAAATGTATTTTTCTTTAGATGTTGCTTAGATAAACATTGGAACACCTATAGTTCTCTAAATATGTCTACCTTCTAATTTTGCCACCTACAAGAGCTTCATTGAAAACCTGATATATTACGTCATATATTGCTAAATGCATATAGCCACATGACTACATATTATCTTCGTGTATATTTACTATCTCGATCTTTTGAATCCCGCGACGTCAAAATTACAGGGTCTTCGATTTCCACCTAAAAAGCCCCTTTACACATCTTCAGTAGTTTCCTATTTCGTCACCATTCTCCTAATTCATTATGTTCACGTTCTGGGTATATAAGAAGTAAAATATCCTATTTTCCATAAGAATTCTCATGTTTTTATTCAACACCTGAGAGTTTTTACATATGAATACTTTTGCTGCTTTTCGTGAACGCGTCTACTTTCTGTGTTAACTAAAATGAAAATGAAAGTGAAAGTGAAAATGAAAATATATATAATGCTAATGAAAAAAATGAACAACGAAACGAAAAGAATAGACTGACTTAAGAAATAGTGATACGGATTAGAGGGTGGATGATGACCTCTTCAGCTCCTGCAGAAGCACCATCTCTAATGAACAAGAATCCGAAGATAGAAGATACGACAGTGAAGATCTGTACGCCTACCTTAGCAATATCAAGAATAACTCCGACGACTTTGTCAACAACACGGGTAACATCAAGAATGGCATCAATTGGGATGATCATGTTCAATGCAGTTCCTTGTAATAGTTCCAAAATGGCAGTAACGGGTGACGTAAAGCCATCATTGGAGGCAAGAGCTTGATCTTGACGCTTAACAGTGCTGAGCTTGTTGGCAAGATCTTCATCAAGTACAAAGAATTTGAAGGTAGTATCGACTGTTTTATCACCCTTGTTGTAGTTCAAGATGCCAACTACCTTCTTTTCACCGGTCTTGGTCTCAGCCAGTGCTTGGAGAGCTGCAAGAAAGCTTTCGCTTTCAGTATACCATTGGTCATCTAACAAGTAGCTGACTTCGTCGCTAATGGAGCCTTCATTGATAGCTTTGACCCTGATTGAAATGGGTTCCAAAAGAGGCTTAACAAGTTCAACTTCCTCATCTAACTGTTCCTTGCTAATATCAATAGGCTCTCCAGTCGGACCAACAGGAACAACAGCAATCTGTTCAGTGCTATCTTCATTAGAGCTTGTAGGAGTTTGCTCAATTGGCTCAGGCGCATACATTACAATATCACCTACTGTAACCATACCTTGAGATGAATCGGTATCATTGAGAACAATAGGTCCAATAACTGGAATGTCCATATCGAAAGCATCATCAAAGCTCTTAAAGTCGGAGATGTCAGCTTCGAACATAGGGTTAGTGAATTGCAACTCTTCCATATTGGTAACAGTGTTGTCAGTAGCATCACGTTTTTTCAAAGGCAAGCTTGAACCTAAGACAAGAGAAGAAACAAGAACGGCAGAGAATAACATTGCTATTGTTTAAAATAATATCGTCGAATTGATTATGAGAAACTAATGATTCAATTGCTTGATGATATTTTTAAAACAGACAGGAAATTACACCTCTATTTATATTATCTTGTACTACATTGATCAACAATTTTGATTATTCAAGGAAGTTTTGAATTTGAATCAAAATGGAAGTTTAACATCAACTCATTTAGAACCAGGAATATATTTCCTTGTTTTTCGTTTTGACACGAGAAGGTTGCATTATGATTATGAAACGTTCGTTTACATCTGGCGTTCACAGGTCAAAAAAAAGCCTCAGTAAATTTGCAGCGCCGATAAACTTTTTTTCTTATTTTGGCTATACATCGACCCCTTTTTGACCCCATATTTCTCCTTGAAATCCTGGGGTCGCTTTTACCTATAACTGAAAAGATATGCGCCGAACAGCGTCTCGATCTATTCTAAGTAAGTAAGCAGAAAAATAGCACAGAAATACTAAAGGAATGATATCTTTTGAGCCATTTATATTTAAAAAAAGCTACATGGAAATGCTTGCTAAAAGTGTACGTTTGTCTATCTTGAGAGGACAACTATATGATTCAGAACTGCAGAGCCTTGTCACATGGATCTTCATGTCAAGAAGAAGGCTCTTAATTGATACTCAATAGCACATCTATCTTTAAGTTTCTTTTGATCTTTTACTAATATTTTTATTATCAATGCCAAGAAGAATTGATCCTCAGTTCCTGATAGCAGCTTCTATCAGAAGCTTAAGAGAGGTAAAGGTTTAAGAAATACGGTTTAGCTACCGTTACGGATAAGATAATTCTTTATTCTCTATTCAGAATTGCGATGGATTCTATTACTTGAATAGTACTTCTATTATCCAAACTAGGAATTCTGCCCTTTTACGGAGAGTCCGCGCAAGGTGCTTTTTGATTATTCACAGTCGTTTCTTTTTTAGCGAGAAGACAACTAAAATTCAAAGTGGGTCTATTTTATTACTAAAATATACTTTCTTTTGGGGATAATTTATTCTGGTACTGGATATGTATCTTTAAAATCTTGATATTTTCAGGTATGCTTAGTTACCTTGATTTGCAATATCACTACTAACTTCAGCGCATGTGAATTCTGAATGCGGAAATTAAGGATGTACCTAAGCCTTGTCAAGCCCCAAAGGGCAACAAACGGCTTCATTGGGAAATCATCCATTCTGGAAGGTTCACAACTGTCCAGCAGTTCAGATGTTTTGAACATTACAGATTTTACGAGACATGTAATTTTGAATCCTAGAAATAAAAAGGAAATAATATAGAGCATATGGTTGCCATTTGCAAATTGAATGTTGAAATATGTGTTGCTTATTCTAAAATAGATTGTCGTACTTAATGGTTGAAAAGGGAATGTGTATACTCAGGGTCCTATTGTGAAAACGCTACATACAGAAGGCTCTATTCTTGCCTTTTTGTGCCTAGGTGGCACAGTTGAGGAACAGAAGGAATTTACCTAAGATATTTTGAAATCACATGCTTAGTGTCCGCCCTGCCAAGGAGTAAACGATGCCTACGAACAGAGATTAGTAGCTACCTACTCGACACTCGGCTGATAAATTAGATTGATACAAGCCGTATTAAGATAGTAGGCTTCCCCACAATCTTTAAAGACGACAGCACATTCTGAGAATAGCTAAACGAAGGCAAAAGTTCTAAGCCATTCCAGTAAACGGGTAATGAAATATATCAATTGAGTACGATCTGCATAGTGTGAAATAAGAGATATGAACCGGCATACTACGTGTTTGTTTGAAGATGTTGATTCAGATTTGCTTAGTTTGCATTGGTAAATGCAGTCCTTGGATATACCGGATGCTGTCAAAAAAGTGAAGGTAACAGCAGTATTTCCGTGGCAGCTACAATCAAAGGAAATGGCTTAGGTGTTGAAATCCACTATTCAAAGAAAAAGCATAAATTAATGTTATCTATTTCTGTTATACCCCCGATAATCTTATTATTGCTCGAAATGATTCAAGCGGCCTTTCTTTTCGAGAACACCAAATAAAGAAAACACATTGCTGATTATTTCTGTTTAACCACATGAGAATACGAAGAGGAAGTGCTATGATTAGAAAATAAAGCGTACAGCCAGAAAGTACTGGGGTACAAATATAGTATGCATTTTAATTTCCTATTTTGAAAACGGAAAGCGTCCTAGGAGGTTCATCCATAACAAGTATATAGCAGTATTCTAATTAGACATTATGGGTGCACAAAAGAGAAATCTCAGCTTCCTGACAAAGAATAAGCACTCCAGAATACAATATTTTTAGCAGCGCCACAGTTTTAGTTGGGATGCGAAACATATAGGTAACAAAATATAATGAGTACAAAACTGTAAAGATATAAGTGCTGTTAAACATTAAATAAAGCTCCGCTCGTAGCCCAAATTAAAAGATTATCGATAAGAGCTGAATGAAGTATCTAAAATGCTTATCTTATCAATAGCTTCTCGAAGTTGAAAGCCAAGACATTCACAGATTCAACCTCCTAAAGAGGAGTGTTCACAAGCTGTGAACGGGCAATAGGCACGACGTCATTGAGTACTACAACGTATACGCCTGTAGATTGCCTTCGAGTTTGACAGTTCGGACGATTATGGAAGTCTTGATTAGTTTGACAAGTTTGGTTTTTATGACTCAAATAAGTTCTCCTCTTATCGATAAGTCAACGCTTTATTTGAAAATAAGTCTGATTTCCTATATTAGAATAGAAGCTATAAAATTATGCTATATTATAAGAAACCGTTAGCAAGCTGAGACAATTATGTCAGCGTGCTCATGAAACGAGTCATGTTACAGCAGAGAATGATATCACACCTTCCAAGACCATTGCTTCATTCTTATTCACAATTAGTCATCCATGAATCGGTATTCTTGTTCCATGGAAGAGAAAAAGCACGACAAAGTTCATTCTTAGAGTTCTTGTTACACCGTTTCCTTCGTACTGTCAAACCTATTTCTGTACCATGCACACGGGTTTTATTCACAAAATAGATAACCTGTGACTCTTACCAAAAGTGTCTTCGCCTAAGTTTTCAATCAACAGCAAAAGAAATGGGTCTACTTGGGCTTCCCTGTTTCCCATTTTGTCTCACTTATTATTCTCATCAGCCGCTTAAAACTACTTCCACCTGGTCAATTCGCACCCTGTTCAGTTGCCCAATCATGTACTCTGATTTGGTGCAATCAACCATTTCATTTCGAAATTTTCTTCATTGCTGTAGTTTACCCGGACATACACTATAATATTAGTATCGCTAGCCGCGTTATCCTTGATTACCTAACTGCTTCTTGCCTGCTTGCCATCTATTGGTTCTTTCTTACTATTTAACGATAATGATTATCTGATCTCGAGGATGCTGAGAAGAGCAGAAAGGTTTCTATCTTTTACCCACTACATTGCTGAACTAGGGTATACTGAAAAGAAATGACTATAAAGCAAGGAATAGACGACGAAAAGTTCGCACAATGGCTTCCTAAGATTGAAGAAGCTAGAAAGGCTACTGCTGATTCTGTTCCTAAGGAGTTTATGATCCCAGAGGACAAGCTTCCATCGCAGGATAGACTTGATGTTAGCAGTGTTCCCTATGAAGCTGGAACTATGTCCGACAAGGAATTGATGATCACTGAGACTACTGCTGTTAAGTTAGTCGAGCAAATGGCTGCTGGAACACTTACTGCTAAAGAGGTGATAATTGCGTTCACCAAGCGTGCAACTATAGCACACCAATTGCTTAACTGTGCTACTGAATTCTTGTATGAAGAAGCTCTTGCTAAAGCTATTGAACTTGACGAACTGTTCTTGAAAACTGGAAAGATTGTTGGCCCTCTTCATGGTATTCCACTTTCTGTAAAGGAGCATGTACATATAGCTGGGAAGAAAGTGAATGCTGGATTTGTAGCATGGATTGACAATGAAGCAACAGCTGATGCAGTACAAGTACAAATCCTTAAAGACGCTGGAGCAATTCCTTTTGTACGTACGAATGAGCCTCAATCGTTAATGCATGGCGATTGCGACAATAATATTTGGGGAATGTCCAAGAATGGCATCAATCTCAATATCTCATCAGGTGGTTCATCAGGTGGAGAAGGATCTATTGTTGGATTTCGTGGCTCTCCTTTAGGAGTTGGCACGGACATTGGTGGGTCTATTAGATTTCCAGCTTCATTTAATGGATGCTATGGTTTCAGACCTACTGCATCTCGTACTACTCTAAAAGGAGCATCTGCAGCTGGAGGTGGACAGATAACTGTCCTTCCATCAGAAGGACCACTTGCTCAAAGTGTTGAAGATTTAGCTCTTTACATGAAAGCTATTGCTGATGCAGAGCCTTGGAATTATGATTCTTCTATTCCAATAATGCCTTGGCGTGAAGTTAAACTTCCTGAAAAGCTTACCATTGGATTGATGATTGAAGACGAAGTAGTATATCCTCTTCCTCCTGTAATCAGGGCCTTAGCATTAACTAAAAAGAAACTAGAAGATGCTGAACATACTGTAGTTCCTTTCAAGTGTTTGGGTGGAGCAGATATGACTGAAATTGCGATGAAATCATTCTTTGCAGACGACTCACAAGCAGAAATTGAGGTCCTTGCAATTTCTGGAGAGCCTTGGCTAAAGCTGACAGAGTTTGCATTTTCATTCGGAGAACCTCTTACAGTTGCTCAACAGTGGGGGTATAATCTTAAACGTGATATCCTCCGAGAAGCTTGGGCTGATCAAATGAAAGACAATGGAATTGACTTTATTCTATGCCCCAGCTTTTATGGACCACCTCCTCTTCAAAAGGATAATACTTATTGGTCATATACTTCTATGTTTAATGTACTAGACATGCCCAGTACCGTATTTCCTACTGGAGTTGTTGTTGATACAACCATAGATAAAGTTGATGAGGAATATAGCGCAAGATCCGAACTTGAAGCCATGGAAAGAGCAAAGTATAGCCCTGAGAAACAAGTTGGTGCACCTATTGATTTACAATTAGTCGGACACAGATTTAGAGATGAAGAAGTATTGGCAGCTACAAGCTTGTTAGTTGACATTATTAAAGCATAGCTATATCGTATTCGAAATTCTTGATATTAGCAAGAATGTATTTCATTATTTCTTAGCCGGTTCTTTTGCACGGGCTTTAGCTTCGATTTCTTCAATTTCTTTGATCTGAGCAGCAGATTTTTCCCATAAAGTTTTGCGAATAGTAGGATCATTGAGCTTTTTCAATGAACTTTTTTCATTACTTGAACATTCCACTATGAAATCATCTTCTATAACTTTTGGAGACATTATTGCATTCAAAACTGAGCTTGAAGCACCACTAGGAGATTTAAGAAAAAGCCACCATATAGGCCACATTAGCAAGTACAAAAACAAACCCCATAAGGAACCCCATGAAATAAATCTTTGCGTAAGATGAGTACGAGAAAGACCAGGATCAACAGTAATGACTTTAATATTTGGTTTTAACTCAGCAGAACTTTTAGTAAGTTCAGTTGTTAAAGCAGATTGGTATTCAGTAGCAAACATTCTTAGAGCCAATTTACTTGCACCATACACCCTCCAGGGACGATATTGTGGGTAACCTCTTGAAGAAAATTCGAGATCATTTATATCTAAATCAGCCAAAAGAAGAGCATTACCACAGTTCAAAAGAATAACTCTAACGTCTCTTCCATTTGGTTGATTTCTCAATGAAGGTGAAAGCAATGTAAGAAGATGATAATAGCCTAAATAATTAACCATCCATTGAATTTCTACAGCACTTTTGTTCGTAACTCTTGGTTTACTTGGAGGTTGACAAACAGCTGCACAACATATTATCATATCCAACCTTCTAGGAGGTAAATTATCAAGCCATTTAGTGGCAAACTGTCTTATAGAATAAAGATCACTTAAATCACAAGTTTCAGCATAAATCATCGGATTATAAGCATGCTTTCTGAGTTCATTAATTTGTTCAATGAGGTAACCATCATGAGAATCTTTTACAAGTAATATGATCTGAGCACCTCTTCGTGCAATGTCTTCAACCACCGATAAACCAATACCTGAAGTACCACCAGTTATTAATACAACACAACCATGTAAATCGCGTTCCCAACCATTTGCTGATCCTTCTACAATACATTTTATTCCTAGAATCGCTGCACCAATAGGTCCCCATTTAAAGACATAATTATAACCTGGTATAACGTCAATACCTTCTTTCACAACCTTCTGTAGGATGTCTAATGGCATATTTAATAATTCTAACAAGCCCTCAATAAAAATATAATGAAAAAATGAAGCAAAATACTTTTTTATGTCGAAAGGATCGATCTTAAAGCCTCGGTGCATATGTCTAAAGGTGTGGCGCTAATAACCCCACACATTCAGAGCGCGTATTAAACGCGTACTTAGGTACAACTTCTACAAATTATAATATACTTATACCGTTTTATATACAATTGCATCATGTGAATGGTTCCCATAAACACAATTGCTTGTCATAGAAACTGCAGGTTACAACCTTGTCCTTAGAGATCCAATCTCCTCCATACACCATACTTTCATGAGTTCCTGTGAATGTTTTGTTGATGCCGATCTCGTCGTCAGCTTTTATAATTTTTGCACCTGAGTACATACAACATGTTAGAATTGGAGATTTCGTCCAGTCTTCTTCTAAAGGTATCAGTCTCCATACACCACCTTCGAGGTTCTTATTTGCCATAACTTTCAGCGGCATTCTTTTATCTAACAATCGACAATTATCATCATAAGAACCAGTAAGGAAAGATGAGCTATTTGCTAATATCGAAGTAACACCTGCTTCATGAATTCTTCGATTTTGCCACATAACTGTACCTGTTCTTAAATCAGTACATGCAAGTTTCATATCATCTCCTCCAGATACAATTGTTTGTTCATCAACAATAGCAGTCCACGCTTCTAAATCATGAACATTCACATCACTTATAATTTTCATTGTTTTCATATCAATACTTGCAATATTACCATTCGTCATAGTTGCAACTATTACTGTTCCTTCTTTATTGAACGCAATACTTAATACAAGTATTGAAGGATCGAACAACTGGAAAGTCTCTTTTCTTTCTATTTTGCCGTCAATTTCGATCTTCCAAATTATTAAACAACCTGTACTTTGTGCACTTACGAAAAGGTTTTCTTTATTTGGTATTTTCTTCATATCAAGAACCGAAGATTCCTTAACAGAACATACATCGATTTCTGTCAAATTCTCACCGTCAAAGGTTCGAATTGATCCTTCCCTTCTTTCCTCTTTATCTATAAGAACATATGTTGCAATAATTACTATATTTCTATTGTTTGGATGACATAATACAACATCTGGAGGCTCTTCAATTGTTGCTGATTTCAACATCTTTATCGAATGGTGCAAAATTTACTCGAGCCGCACTTACAAATATACATCTATCTATCATACATTTTCATCTTGATTGTCATTAAAATCATAAATACTTTTACTCATTTACACCGCCAACCGATTTTCCTATATCGAATGACTTCTTCACAAACTCTTCTTTCACGTCTTCTGTTTCCTTGGTGTACTCCGGGTTCAAAATCAGTGCTGCTTCATACCTACGTCCTGAAGAAACTGCTCCATCTGATACACTGTGATTCAATAAAAATCCTCCTGCATCATATTCTAACTCTCTTCGGAACCAAAATGACTGACATGTATATGTAACGTTTTGTTGAACTGGTTGTCCTTCAACTTTAAATCGAATAGGTAGAGTCAATTGTTTAGTATAGATACTTCTGTATGCACGATTTTGAAAATCTGATAATACTGAAGTAATAACTCCATGTACATTACGGTATGAATCATAGTCATCAAGTGCAGCTGGTCTTGCAATTGAACATCTCTCAAATCTTATATCACACGAGTCTTTAGGTGTACACACATTCAACCCAGCTCGAGATTCAATAAGGAATGCTACCATATTATCTACAGCTGCTTTAGATGTATCTTCCATATGCTGAGGGTCAATTGGAACATTCACTTCTAATGTAGGATATCTGAAAGCTTCTGAACCATGAATATAAGGCGATGGTTGAAAAACTAAATTTGCCCAATACCTATGGCAGTCATCTTGCAATATCCAATCTAAATCAGATTCTGCTGGTTTTGCACTAGCAACTGGAACATGATTCCTAAGGTATCTTGTAACATACCTTGAATTATGTACAAAGAGCGATGGGATATCTGTGCTTATATCACTGATTGCTCCAGCATCTAAAGGTTTAAAGGATGATTGTGTCTTGAACAATATATTTCCAAAATATGCACAATATATAGGTTCTAGAGTCTCTCCTAAGGCAATTCTAGACTCTAAATTGATGTTTTCCGCCATAGAATCAAGAACATTAAATGTCTGTGAAAAACTATTGAAATTGCGAGTATCACACTTCTCATTCAAAAACTTTCTATTTAATCCATGATTTATCATTATCGCAGGTCGAGATTCAGAAGTATTAACAACACCAGCAGAATCACCGAATTCTTCCCATCTACACCAATGCGATTCTCTCAAATTCCATGGAAGAGATTCAGAATCTGAAGAAGGACAAAGTGCCGTACCATTAAGTGAAAGAGCATCATCAGAAATTACCAA
The DNA here is from genome assembly GCA_030566855.1 of Tortispora sangerardonensis. Lineage (NCBI taxonomy): Eukaryota > Fungi > Ascomycota > Trigonopsidomycetes > Trigonopsidales > Trigonopsidaceae > Tortispora > Tortispora sangerardonensis. The sequence continues at coordinate 308,120 of JAKUBJ010000001.1, read as the reverse complement.
ATAGTCTAAACTTCTTGGGTTAACAGAGTATATGTCCAAAAGAAGTTTCTGAGCTCTAGCGAAATCTTTTCGTGATACAAAGGAAGTTATATAGTGGTCACCGTCAAACCCAGGACGAGGTTCAAAAAATACTCGGGCTATCTTTTGAACACTTTTTAAAGTAGCACCAATAGGTGGTTGATGTAATGATTTTGCAAAGGAAAGGTCAAGGTTTTGTTGCACTATAGAACTGGACAATGAACTTATAGCAGATTCTACACTGCGCAGTATTCTAGGAGTTGCAGAAACAGTGAATGTGTCAGTTTCTCTATTAAGCGTTGCTTCAACATTATTTGCAGCCCATTTTTGAAGTACAGGAGTTGCACCTGTGGAAAGGAAAAAGAGAAGTTTAGGAGTAACAGTGAATGTTCTCGTTACTCTCATATTATTGTCATCTTCAACAACTACATTCCAAGCATCAGCAATAATAGAGTCTATAAGATCACTTTTTAAAGGACGTCTACCTTCATGATAATGAAGAGGTATCTTTGCACTTCTTAAATAGTCTGCTAGTTGATCATACTTGAATGCCTTTGAAAGTTGTTGCGTTAAATCTGATTTCGTTCCAGCGGTTATCCTTAAAGGTCCCTTTTCAGGATTTGGAGGTCTGAAAGACGCAATAGCAAAATTTATATCTTCTTGAGTTTCACTATGTTCATCAGGAACTTTCAAAAGTAAATCTGACATAGTATCTAAATTCAAACCTGAACTCATAATGTCAGGATCTGTGTCTGGAAGAGCTATTCGATTCCTATTTCGATTCCTACCTCTTCTATGAGATGATTTAATCAACTTATCAAATAATCCTTCAGAAACTGCTGATCCATTCTTGGAATTATCCGCACTTTCCTGCTCATACCTTACAGAGCTATTACTTGAAAATAAAACTGGGTAGGGTGTTATAGATTTACACCTTAAACATGCAGTTCTATGCCCGGAAAACGTCCTTCCAAGAGTTCTTTGTAGCATACCGTCTGTGCTTTAGAAATCAACAAAATTTTCTCCTTATAACTGCCTAAGTCGACCTCACTTTACTATGGCTTATCAAGATAACTAGTACTTTACACTACAGGCTTTCATCCAATAACAAGTAGATTTGCTTTATAAGTAACCAGGAGCATATAAAGGCTTACAAATCAATGAGAAATGAAGATTTGAAGGTTTTTAAAGATAGGACGACCGCAAGTTTTCCTCGAGCACATCGAATAAGGTTTAGGCGCCCTACACATATTTTGATAGAAGGGCGCCTACACAATACACTCAAAACACAACCAAAACACGGTAAAAACCTCACAAAACAGTGTAGCAGTTAAATTTCACATAAAATAATAAAATAAAACACTTTTATTGTATCATATAACATCCGCAGCACAAAATACGTCATTTTATTATATATAGGGCAGCCATTTACAGGACATAAACGTATATTTTAGCTATTCACAATATACCTAAAAATACCAACACCTCTCTCTTGAACAATATACACTTTCTTTTGCATTTCATATTTCTACATATATTTTATAGCAAGGGTTAAAAATTATCTTGTTAACCCTACCGAGTGTATACTGTATGAAAAAGGTAGGTTTGTAGCTTATTCTACATATTTGGTGTCTTGCCCAGTCTTTCATTTTTTCATAACATGTGGTTCAGATTCCGGAGGAAACATCAGCGGCTGGTCCTGCAATGTTACCCAAAAGGTCGAAGTCCCGAGAAAAAACCCAATTCCTCGCAACTCGCATACTTTCTTTACTATGTTTCAACCCGGAGACCAAAATTACCAAAAGTTGCTGATTTCTTACACAAACAAGCTGAACACTATGCACGTAGAGGTCGTATTGGTAACTTACAAGTTACTATAAATATATTTACTGCTATGGTAGAAAAATGCCCTCAAGATGTTAACATGTTTGCTGAAGATCTCGTACATGTACTTAGCTTAGTGCTAACTCTTGACGATTTGTCTCTCGCTCAAGAGGCTGGTAAAATGTTTAAGGTATTCTGTGCTCATCATGATGGTGGCTTACTTATAGACAATCATAACTTCCTTAAATCTTTTGAATCTGTTATTCAAAGGTACTGCGATATTGTTTTACATCCTAATTCTGGCGACCCTTATAATTGGCGTCTTCTAGGTGTTCAAGCTTTACGCAGTATCGCTGATTCAGAAGCTATTACAACTACGCATGGAAGAAAACAGATTTATTTGATTACTTCTCCTTTATTAGAATGTCTTAATGGAATTACATCAGAACAATTGACTTCTATTTGCATCAATTTAGACTCTTCTAATTCTCAAATGGATTCAAAAGAGAACAGTGTCAACGATTTATCCTTACTAGCTAGAAACTCACAAGAAAACACTTACAGAGCTGCTTCTTCTCATCTTGCTGTTAACTTAAAGTCAACAACTGCTCTTAGAGAAGAAAATGTTTACACTGAACTTGACTCTGCAAAGGATCAAGTCACTGTAACTACTTTAGAAGCACTAAGACTGCTTTTCGTCAATCCGAATCCAATAAATATCCGAATCACAACTATTACAATGGTTCATTATTTTTATTCTAAACCTAGCACTGAATGGGATACAACTTTACTTCTTAATCTCACTAAATGGACTCCTGTTCATGTTCGATTTCTCATATTGAGATCTCTAATGGAGAACTTGGATAGGTACAATCCTAAAACTATCAGCGAACAGACCAAAAGTCTTTACTTTATTACCTCTCTTCTACAGTCAAAAATTAGTCTAATAGGTCTCTCTGTAATTGATATCTGGCGATCAATGTATGCTTATACATTGACCCTTGCATCTTCTGTTGCTAATAGTCCTAACCCAAACAAAACTTCTGCTCTTTTTGACGCTATAATTGAATGCACTGGATGTTTATCTTTACATGTTTACTATTCTGAACAAACTCCTGATTTGATTTCTGATATGCTTAAGAGATTAAGAGAAAATCAGCATTCTGTTTCAGAACGTGCAGATACAGAAGATTCTTCTGTTGAAATACTTAGTCCTCATAGAGCTCTTATTTTTAAAACTGTTTTGCGACAAATCAATAAGACATTTGAAGTCGTACGAGAGTCTCCACCTTCCGTTAGAAAATTTCAAGAATACCCCACAGGTTGGAAAAGCACACTCTTCTTATTCAAAGTTGATAATACTGAAGTCAGAAATCTTTACCTCACTGCTGTTACTCTTTATAATGAGATTATGTTTTTGGATTCTGAAGAGAACGGAGCAAATGATAAGTTTTCAAGCTTGAGACACTACAAAGACTACGATATGCTTGTTAACTGCCTTTGCGATTACGTATCCGAGGAACAACTTGACAAAGAGTCTTTTATGGTTGTTAAAAGACTTGCTGAAGCTCTGATTAAGCACAGTAATAAACATGAACAGATCATTCTAGTATCTTTTCTGGTAGAGCTTCAGCAGAAGGTGAAGGACAACGACAAAAAGAGAAGTGCTTTCCACATCTCTGAAATATATACTTTAATAGTATTATGTTTTGAATGGTTGTCTGATAAACTTAGATGGGACGATATGAAGTCAGAGATGATTCAATTACAAAAGAAAGCCAATAAACAGCATTTATGGTGTATTTATTTATACGAGCCTAATCAAGACACTAAAGTGGAACAAATAGAGGTTCCAAAGAGCATAGAATGGATTAATTTAGAAAAGTTGAGAATGAGGCTCAGTCGCAGTGGATTTGATGATCATGAAATTCAAAAGATGTTATTGCTGCCTCTTTCTTCCTTAAGCAATATCGATATTGATATTAATTTCGACGGTAGTGATGTGGCCGAATCAATATTTGCAGAATCTGTATATGCTGGAACTCCTCGTAGCGCCATTTCTACTAATGGAGAGTTGCTTAATGGTCATAGCATTGGAATGGCTAATTATAAAACATATTCCAATGGTTCTTTGAGAGAATTGAATGGTGTTTTATCAAAGCAAACATCAGGAGGATCACTTGCAGTTCCACAATCTCGATTTGATAGATTTGAAAGCAGGATCAGAAGTTCTACTACAAATTCATTACGAGCAAAAAGTCCAAGTGCTCTTTCTACTTCCGTTCAAGCATTAAAACATATAATCAAAGATTCAGATTCAGATGCCGCTTATGATATGGTATCTGAACAAGAAAAAGAATCAGGTATTCTGGATGTTGATAGAGTACTTTCAAACACAAAATTTAGTATGATACTTAACCAAAATTGAACAGGAACAAAAAGGTCAAAGATTAACTTCACATGATTTGCCACTATTGGCACCATATCTATCCAAATATACGGCAAGCCTGGATGGATTATCACCACTAGGATTCCATACAAGACCAAGATCGATATAAAACGAGAGCGGGGTTCCTAATGCAGGAGTGGGCAACTGTATATCGTCGTTATCATCATCAAAAAATGATTTAAACTGTGATTCATCCGGCGAAGTTACATCGAATCCAACAATTAAAAAAACTGTGCATCGAGGCTGTCGTTCATATTGTCTGTAACAAATTGTATTCATTATCTGGGCTAAATTAGTAGTTCTATTGGCAAACTTCGTATATTCAGTCATAAGTAAACTTGAAAGACAGTCAACTACCAAAATATGTGGCTCATCTGTCGAGCTTTCCATGACTTCTTCAACTGTCTTCGAGAATGATTGAGTATCGTAGATTCTGCCAAGATTTACACGTCTCAATGCATTATTGATGTCAATATCTAAGCCATCAGCGCGTCTTCTAATCAAATCAGCAAATAAATGAGCTTCAAAAGTACCATTTGTATCTATCCAAGTGACTTTTGATGACGCGTCTGTTACTAGTTTTTCAATGCAAGCGTGTAAAGGTATATCTTGTCTTTTACTATTGCTTTGTCCACAAATGCATACCACAGATCCTTCATCCCATCCTTGTCCGTCAAAAAATTCGTCAACGTCCTTGAGTCCAGTAAAAATACGGCTCATATGCAAATAATGAGAAAATAGTAATAAGAAGTGGTGTACAGCTTGTGCACGCTATAAAATAAAAATAAGCTTTAGCAGTTACAGCGGTAATACTCGCTTATTCCTAAATAGGCAAGATGCCTTGCAATATTTTTGTTTGCAATGTTCTTTCAGTTTATAGTACTAAAACCTGGTTAAAACTGAGTAGGCACGAAGAGTTTAATTTCTGAAAAGTTTAATTACAAAATTGTCAAGTTTTCGCAATGCTTATTCACTAAAACCGCCTGAAATGGCAGATTATCCTCTAGAGAACGAATTATAATGAGAATTGGTCATTTTGTGTGTAAGACAATGAGACAAATACGGGAAGTGTTATCTATACGTAATTATAACCTTGCCTGACAAGCAAATTATTAACATGAAGTATGTAAGCTTGAACAAATGATTCCATGGTGCAAGACTTTAATCCTATTTAAGTAACAAATGGTCTACAAAGACGTCGTCCAGCTTCATTCGTATTAGAAAAAATCTAAACTACACCATAGGTGCCAGTATTTAAAAAGTTTATATAAAATAGTTATGTCATAAAAGCTATATTCAATCTGAATAAGCGTATATTTTACATCATTTAGATCTGCCAACTCAGTTCTGCAAGGTACAGATGCATTTTAAGTCATTTTGCCCTTTGGACAAGCATTTAAGTCCTTCATTAGAACTATCTTTAGCCAAAATGGTTCATCAAAAATGGTTTGAAAGAGTGAATATCTAGTAAATCAACACTCTATAGAAGTAACATAACAGACTAGTTCTCTCTCCATTGACGACCACATTGGGTACACTTTAAAAAGGTAGTCATAGGTTCATCAGCACTTCTAATTTGTAACTGAAAAAAATATGCCTTGTCATTACCACAACCTTCACACTGAGTTGTTGTTTGATCTACATTATCCCAAGCACTTGCACCTCCAAGTACATCATCAACTTCCTTTCTTTTCATATAAGTTCTATCTGAAATAGCCATACCTCTAGCAATAGAAAACATATAAGGACATGTCAAACATTCAAATTGCATGCCCATAGATCCTTCAGCAACACATAAAGAGTTACCGCATTGTGGACAGAATGTCAACATAGTGTAACCGACAAAGCAAAAAAAAGCTATAAAATGACCAAGTCAAACAATCAGCTTCAAACCGCTGTCCAAAATAAACAAATCAGCAACTTATAAAAGATCAAATAAATGATAAAAAGGAAAGCAATAAAGTTTTCAAAAAATTGTCAATAAAATGATCAAAAATAACCCTAAACCCTCAAAAAAATGAGGACGTAAGCCAAAACCACAACACTCATCCCTTTGTCGATTTTTGATATATATTAAATTGCATATTTCCTTGCGTTTAACGTGCTAAAAAACTGTAAAAAAGGCACTCAAAGGAGAGCATTCAAAGTACCCGGAACTAGCCGATATATTTTCTTGTGATTAGTTAAGCAGTACCTTAACGAAACATGGCAGACGAAGGAGCAGGATTAGGTGAATTACTCTGTGAGGCGGCGAGAAGAGACAACATAGACTTGTTCAATGAAGTTTTAGAAGAAACTGAAGATATCGCACAGCTTATTAATACTAGTAAAAGCCCATTAGGGTTAAGTGCATTACATATAGCAGCAAAGCAAGGATCTATTAATGTGTTAGACCATATTCTAGATCAAGAAGGAGTGGAAGTAGATCCAATTGATCCTTTAGAAGGTAAGAGTCCTCTTCAATTTGCAGTTGAATATGGCAATTCTGATGCTGCAGTAGGTGAAGCAATGGTTGAGTATCTTGTTGAAGCAGGAGCCAATGTAAGATTGAAGAACAAGTTTGGTCAAAAGCCTATAGATTTAGCATATCCTAGTTCTGAGAAAGTTAAAGAAATATTGCAAAATGCTGAAATGGCACTTCTTCTAGGAGCTGGTCCTTCTTCAATCCCACCGCCACCACCACCTGCAGCTGATGGTACTGATGATGATGCTGGAACACCATCTGATTCAGAATAAGATTAGATTATCTTAATGATCTCCGATTTGATTTTCTTATCTTTGGCTGACACTCTGGACAATACCATTTACTAGTCTTAGGTGGATGTTTAAGTCCAACACATTCTAAATGAAACCATTCACGTTTACATCTAGGGTAATCACATGCAATCATCTCACCAAATGATCCTTTCCCACATAAACAATATGATTCTTCTTGCTCTACAACAATTGGTACTCGCGCTCTTAAAACTCTTGTTGATGTAACATTAAGTGATTCTGGAAGATCTGATATACTACCTTTCTTGTGCTCTTTCAGCCTTTCCTTTGTCCAACTCAATTCATTTGCAACCACTGCTTTCCCATTATTTGCCAATTGTTCTACATATTTGGCTTCTTCACATGCTGTATTAGTAACTTCTGTTAACTCTAAATATACACGGCTAAGCAATACTCTTAATTCTTCATTGTCTGGTTCTTCATTGATCTGATCGCTAATACCTGCTGCTTTTTCACGTAATGCAACCTTCTTTATGTTAAGCTTCTGAATCAGCTGCATTGACCTTTTGATCTCACATGGTAAATCATCGCAAACGTTTAAAAATGTCGATATTGCAACATTTCTTACTGTATTATTTGACATACTACAAACTGTCTACATGAATAGAAAGACGCGTGAATGTTCACGTAAAGGTAAATTTGTGCGTAAAACCGGGTAAAATGGATTATTTCAATGTTAGAATGAATTTTTGTGAATTTTACATTTTTAATGATGAAATATCCTTGAGTATAACGTCTAAGAGAAGCTTGAAGACATAGGTGTCGAAACTGTTAGAGAGTGTTCATGTAGGAATAGCATAGCTCGTAGATCACACTTCCGCAGCAATGTAACTATCGAATTGACAAGCGGGTCAAAGAGAACTGAAAAATACTTGCGAGCTAAATACTTGTTCTGCTAAATGTTAAAGTCATCTTTAGTGTTGGAAAACCACACAAGAACAGAATCAACTGACCGCTTAGCAGATACACGATTAGCATCAATAGACTTTAAATCTTCATAAGTTTTAAACTGATTAAACAAATCAGGTCTTAGATCTTTAGAATAGCACACAAGACTTTTCCTAGTCAAAGAAGAAGGTTTACCAGAACCCATACATCGACCTTTGATGATAACTTCATGGTACTTAGAATCACACAAGTAAACAATTGAACAAGCACTATGTGGTCTATTCTCACCAAAAGCAATACTTTCTAAACTCTTAGTAGTAGATTTGACAGAAAAAGGAGTAAATGAATACCCCATTTCAGATGTGAGTAAGTCTATAACAGGCTTCATTCGACCAGTATTTCCCCAACATCGTTCAATTGCTCTTGTGTACACTTGTGCAGAAGGCAAGACCAAACTATTCAAGTAAATAGGATAAAATAGAGGTGTCAGAGGAGTTAAAATCAAGGAAGTGATTTGACGGCGTGCTAATTTATCAGAACATGATTTTGATAAAGTAACAGGTGAATCTCTTCTACCAGGTTTAGTTCTAACAATTCCTTTTAAAGAGAAATTGGCTCTTCCTCTTGCAACACCTTCAATTTGTAAAGTATCAGGATCAGTCCATTCTTCATGTGAATTCGTCTTGGATTCTATCAGTTCCATACTAGAATCACCACACGGCATTTCAGATACGTATAGATGTACCTTAATATTAGAATTCAATTGGTACTTCAAAGTGTGAGAATTCATAACCACCACATCACTAAAAGGCAAAGATAGTTCCTTTAATAGGAATAAATTGAATGACCTAATAGCCAAGATTTCAGCATGAGAGTCATGAATTCTATCAGTCAAATCAGTTGAAGGCTGTGCTTTAACACCAGTAGTAACAACGATACAACGAGCAGTTAAAGAATCAATATTCTCAAGGACTATTCCAGCTAAGACAGTTGATTCATGAATACCATTATCTCGTAATACAGGTTTACCCTTCTTAGACAGCCTTCGATAGGACTGAATGACAAGTTCAGCAATTGAATCGGCATCCATTAACGCATCGTTAAACTTTGCTATTTCCAAATTCAGTTGTAAACAAATTGAGATGTAAATAAAGCAAGAAAATCTCTGTAAAGTAACGGTGCATAGAAAACTACTTCGATTGTGCCCTAACAAGCCTAACTAGCTTAACTAGCAGGTGATTACTTCACGTACCAAACCATTCACACTTGGACAACACAATAACAGACAAAATCTAAGACGATAAATCAGAGAAAAAAATGGAAGTATCAAAGGATTTTGTAAGAGCCGGATTTGATTCAGAAAAAGAACAATCTAGAAGAGTAGTAGCTGAGACCGCTACAGGACTTGGAAGATCAGCAGGTGGACAATTGCCTCCTCAACCCATTGCTCCACTTGTTAATAATAGACACCCATTAGAAGAAAGACTTGAAACATGGGATGAAAAAAGCCAAGAAGATCGATTCCAAATGTATAGAAATGTGTATGGAATAGGAGAACCATTAAGAAGAGAGTTTGAAATGAAAATAGTTGGTGAAATTGACAAACATATCGGTTTAGGAGTATCAGGAGGAAGAAACTTGAGTAATGGATATTCAAGTATTCATAAAGATATTCTGGCAGGAGCAGATTCATCATTAGATTGGGAAGATGTATATGCAGATACCAATATTCAAACAGATTTTCATAGTCAATTAGAGAAAACTATGGGAATATAGAATTTAAAGCAAATCTTTCAATTCATTTAAGAAACATTCGAAGTTAAATTTTCCCGCGTTCCCTATGAAATAATACAACAACAAGATGTAGAAGAATCTTGGTCATCAGATTTGCCACCATAGTTCTTTTTCATTCCACCGAGAGAAGTTAATGCAGATTCAGGACGAATACTTACATGAATAGATTTGTATAATGATTCCATTGAAAGTCCTTGTTCCTTTAAAGGTTTTGTATCATCTAGTAATTTGCCCAAATGAATTAACCTTAATTGATTAATAGAACTAGGAACAATTTGCCATTCATCGCTATTCCATTTATCCATTAACAGTTTCTTCAACTGTCTACCCGTAATACAATCTGGTTTATAATTAGTATCGCTGATTTGTGATTCTTTCATTATACCGCATGATCTTAAATTTCTTAAAGATATAGGGAATGATGCTTTTTTTCCACCTACAAAGAGCAGGACGATATCCATGCTTATATCAGCGATATATTCGACATTTATCTCATCATTTTGTTTTGAATCAGCGGTAATAACTTGTGTAGTAGGATTTTCGTTTATAGAACCTACTTCTATGCTTTCGATTTTATCGTTATCCATTGTGAAAGTTGGCTTCGCGTGTGAATGTTATAGATTGACGTTATTCTAATCGTCACTTGCGTTTCGCGTATCTGATGAATGTTGTATTTGTGTTCTGTACGTGCTATGCGTCTTGCTCGTGCTGTACGTCCTGCGTGCTGTGCGTGTATGCGTCCTTTTCGTTCCTTGTATGCCTGTCGTAACTCAACCGTATAACCAATAACCAGTTTCTCTAGAACCACAATAACAATATTAGGCCTATCTGAACTCTTTTGAAACGATAATGCACGATATCACACAACTTCTTCTAGAATAAAAAGCCCTATTTATGCCCCTTCTTTAAGAATTCAAACAACCCTTATGGAATAAATTGTAAAAGGAATTTTGCCGTATAGCAGATAAGCTTTGATTTAATAATAAACAAAAAAAATCCAAGCAAAATAAACAGTATTTCTTCAGCGTGGCAAATTCTTACATAAAATGGTTTATTGATCTCATATACTTATCCTATACTTTATGACCTCCTGATGATCGTCCATGATAAGCACCGGCCCATTAAGATCGTTAAATAGGTGTATATAAAAACTATTTAATTAATTTATGTAAACTTTAATTAGATTAAACTTTTACAATTTTCTAAGATTTTTTCAAAGTCTCCTCGAGATATAATTTTAACATTTAACAATGTCTTCCAGGGCTTCTTATGCTGAGTCCTTACAGTCCATTTTAAGAAAGAATGACTCAAATGACTCAGCTGATAAAATAATAAGGTTCATTGAATCAAATCAACTCACTGAACTTGTAGATGCTTGGACAAATACACCTCCAAAACTTCATAATATACAAGCTTCTTCTTTAAAAGCTTTATCACAGTTTTTAGCATACAAATTCTTTGGTTCAGATGAGAGTTTAGATCGAATTAATACTGCCAAGTCTAAGCTTGCAAAAGAAATTGTTCAACAACATCTACCAATCATTCATAAGGCTTTATTATCTCAACATTATTCATCAACTTATTCAGCTTCAATGCTTTTGAATGATCTAGCTAATATTGATAATGGTACACTTGTTCCTGAACTTATTTCAAGATTTGACTTTTCATTGTCTTCTTTATCTAGAATTATAGCGCCTCATAGAACTTCTGGAGTTGAAATATCAACTATTGCTTCTTCTAGATCAACAACTCGTTTTGCTTTGTCTTCTTTTCTCCTTTCTTTACTTAAATACGCTTCTCCTTCTTTAGTAAGAATCCTTATTACCTATAGAAAACCTTATAATGCGATTCTTAAACATTTGGTTATAGATACAGCAGAATTTGTTGTTAATACATTACATATCTTTAAATCAAAAGTTATTATGGTTGAATCGATTCCTAGAACTGAGAAAGCTGCTTTGTTTAATGATTGGCTTGCTCCTCAATTACTTCGTCTTTATAATCGTACTGATTCTTATTCCTTAGAAGACACTTCTATTACTGTAGCTGAAGCTATTCATAATTTCATGCTCTGTTTATGTTGTTCTCCTTTAGGTCTTGCTTATTCTCATCATGGTTGGTATACTCCTTCAATAGTAGAATCTGATCCTCAAAAGAAAGAGTTCCCATCTTACAATCGTTTACTTTTGGCTGTTGCTCGTTCAATACGTCCTTCTGAATCAGATTTAGAGATATCATTGTTTATTCAAATAATTAAATCTTGTCCTGATATAATTGCTCCTTTAATGAACAGTTCAGAATCTTCTTCTATATTCTCTTTAGATCCAAAACTTTCTGCATTTTGGCTCGCTCAAGTAAGTCTTTTCTCACAATTGATCGCTTTACCAATTCCTGAATATGACACTTTAAAGACTTACTCTCATCTTAATGTTTTACCTTCTATGGAAGTTATAATTGAATCTGTTATACCTAAACCACTTACCAGATCTGCATTCACAAAAGGTTTAACTTCAACTGACAATTTTATACGTTATTTGACTCTTCAATTGACTGTATTGGCTTTAAAGAAACTTTCAATCACATGTGAATGGCTATCTAAATTGAAGGATTCTGATACTTTAATTAGTACTCTAAATACTGCTGCTTCTGCTCGTTTATCTGAATTCTCTACTCTTTCTCGTGCTTTCTCTAGTTCTATTGCTCTTCTATTCAAAGAAAGTGATTCAAAGTACCTTGCTCAACTATTAAGTATTGCTTCTACAAGATCTATTAGTTTATATATGGATATTTATCCACTTTCAGATCAATTATCAGGCTCAGATAGTTCAATGGCTTTAAGCTTTTTCTTATCAAAGATTGAATCTGATAACCTTTCTCAAATGGAATCTATTTTATTACAAGAACTTTTGAATATTCAATCAAAGGCTTTTTCTGTTGATAAATGGTACTTAAAAACATCTGAAAATTTACCTAATTCAATGTTTACTCTTCTACTTAGACTTGCTTGTTATTCTTCTTCTGCTAAATCTCATCAAGAGTATTTCTCTACAATGCAAATGAGAGTAATTTCTCTTCTACAGAAAGTTTCTAAGAACTCAAATTTGTTCTTAAGGGGATCATTTACCAATCCTCAAGCGGTTTTGGCTTATGCTTGTATTTCAACTGTACCTCATTTGAATTCAGATACTCAGACTGCTCTTTGGGCTTTAATGGATCAAGCTGTTATGAGAACTGAACAATCTCCTTATAAGTATTATGATAAAGTATCTTTATTGATAGGTTCTTCTTTTAAAGATGCACAACATCAAATTAGTCCCTTTCTTATTGCTCTTGCTGAACAGTTATCTTATTTCATGAAACATGATGACTTAGCTTATGTTGTAGCTAAGATATTTGGTTGTTTTTTGATGGTAGGGGAGTATAATACTTTGCTTATCAAATTAACTGAATCTTTATTTGAAGAACACAAACATCCTGCATTTACTAATTGTCTTAATTCCATTGAATCTTGGAATTCTGGTACGCCTTTAACAACTAAACTTTCTTCATGGGAATTCCTTGCTCCTGGTGGTTATACACTTAAGAAACTTATTAAAGAATCTCCTGACGATGCTGCACAACTTCTAAGTGTAGTTTCAAATGAATCTGATTTGAAATATGTTTTAAAGCGTAACTTTGTACTCAGTGAAATTGAGTTCCTTACAGTAAGACAACTTGTTCTTTACTTCACTAAAGCAAAAGATGAAGTCTCATTGAAATTGATCTCTTCTTTCTTTAAATTTTTAAGACCTGATATTCTTAAAACTTTTGCAACAAATGAAGACTTTTGGTTACCTCTTATTGATGTTAATAAACACACAGAAGTTATGAAAGTTTCTTTAGAGATATTCTCTCTTATTGAATCTACTTCAATTGATATTACTGTTTTTACAAGATTTGCTAAATCTTTCTTATCTAATGTTGATAATTGGAGTATTAAACATTTACCTGGAAAGCTCTTGAACGTTTTACCTAAACAAGATTTAATTGATTTACTGTTTTCTTATGATTTGAATGAAAAGGCATGGATTAAAGTTTTAGAACAAATCAAGAAAAGAAGTATTGAAATTGACAATACACAAAAGATCAAATTACTTCATCATTTTCTTTCTAAGAAGTTGGACCATAAAGAAATACTAAATTTGTTAGATACAATTGTACCTACAACTATTGATGATCTTGAAGCTGAAGAACTTCTTATGAATGGTCAAAAGGTATTTAATGATCAAGAAAGTATCTTTAAATTTGTGTTCTTCTTTATTCCTCTTTTATCACCAGACTTGCTTTCTGAAATCATTAAAAAGTTCAAACTTATGAGCTTTAAGGCAACAAATAGAGAGTCAATTATTGAATTTCTTAAATTGGCATTAAAAATATCTGATGTAAGTGATACGCCTGAAGAAATTGCACAATTAGCTGCAAAGATATCAGAAAAACAATTATTAGATGATGATATCAATATATCAGCATTGAAAGCTGCAAGTACATTTATCTCTTGTTTTAATGATAAAAGTACAAAGAAGATATTAACGAAAGTTTGTAATAACACATTACTTTCATCTGCAGCTTTAAATCTATTGAATTCTTTAATTAAAAGGTCTACAGATTTGTCTGAATTAGCTAAAGATTCTATAAAAGATATGTTACTTTTGTTAACAAAACTTATAGCTGAGAATGATTCTATTGAAGATATTGAAGTATTTGAAGCATTCACTACATTGACAAATAGTTTAGATGCTTGGACAGACTTTGATAAACATAATATTGATTCTTTTATTACTGTTGCATGTGAGAAATGGATATCTAATTTACAGATCATGAAATGTTGCTTGAAATTTGTTTGTCATACAAAAGTCAATAATGGTAAAGTGATTCAATTGGTTATGAACAACACACTTAATCCTCTTTTATTTGCTACAGATCATTTAGAAAATGCAATAGATCTTAAATTTACTATCGCTTCTATCATTCATAGACTTTACTTTGAAAAGCCTTCTACAATGGCTAGTTTAAGTCTTTATCTACCAGTACTATTACTATACACTGGAACTACTTGTGTACATGATATGTTATTACTTGAAGTTCTTATTAGTAATGAAAGTATAGTTGGTAAGAGTATGTGGAGTTTCATTGAGAGTGTTTCTTTTAATGAAGAGTTAAGTGATTTCACAGGCACAAGATTAACACGCAGAGGAAGAAATCAGAAAGTACAAGTACTTTTTAGATCTCAAACATTAAAACAAACTTTAAGAAGGTATACACCTTATGGAATTGATGGCCTTTACAAAGCAGGAAAAGAAGACATATATAGTGAATTTTTTAAAACTTGTGAATCTTGGAGATCAATTTCTGGAAATTCTTCAGAATCATATTCTTTAGAATTTTTGATTCCTGCAATGATCAATTCAAAGGAATTAACAGATGATATCAATTTGAGACCACTTACATTAAACCATGCAATTGGTGTACTTCTTGCAAGTCTTTCACATACTAACAAGAGTATTTCTGAAGCAAGTGGTAGAATGGTTTTTAGATTAATTGAATATTTGAGAGATTTGACTTCAGATGATGCAAAGACTATGATTTTACTACTAAGAAAGGCTTTAAGTCTTTACATTGACTCTGAAACTTCAAAGACTCCTATACCTACATTTACAAGTGTCTTTTTTGGATATATAAGTATTGTTATATGGGATGGAAGGCATTGTATGTATGATTTAGCATCATCTTATGTTGTTGGAGGACCAAGTGGTACATTTACACATATGCCATTATTTAGAGCAGTTATGAATTCTATGACAGATTTCAATAACAGGATAAGTTGGTATTTAGAAGTACTTGCATCAGGATTACGTACATCTCAAGATTATCAACTTTATGGAAGAAATCAAGTCTTTGAATTGCTTATGGGATACGTTGATCTACCAGGACTTTCAGCACCCGATATAAAGTTAATTGATGAAATCATTTGGACAGCACTTGCAGTATCACCTACGCATTTAGAACTCATTAAACAACATGGATTTTTAGCGTATTTGGAACAGTCTCGTGCAAGACTTGGAGATTTCAATTACGCCAGATTTGGGTTGAGAACATTACTGATATCTGACCGGATTCAACTACGAAAATGGGCACAAATCGATACGCCTTTACTCGCACAATTGTACTATTAGCAAAATAGATCTTTTATGACATAATATATTACAAAATTGATATGTTTGATAAAATCATAATTTCAAGTAACATAAGGCAATGGTAAATTGGTTGCTATGCAAGTCATTTCGACTCCGATCTGGAAGCTTCAAGGTTTCTTTCAATGTTGCATTTTTGTCTTTGTCGCATACATCCACTTCTCCCCAATTTTTACGTGATTTAAATAAATACGATGAAGCCAAGGTACACAATTGAAACGCTTAAAAAATTGCGGAAATCTCCGCTCGTAATTAAACCTGAAGGTATGAAAGATCTAGAGTTTCAAGTACGTAAACGTACTGGTAAAGCTGGTCTTAAGAATTATCAAACGGAGAATACCGGTAATATGGGAGATCTTCATCAAAGAGGTAGAAATAATGATGAATCATGGGATTTTTCTAGTCGAAAGGGTACACAAAAGAAAGATCACGGTCGTAGAAATCAACGTGATCGAGAACGTCCTGCTGCAGCAGTTGCTGAAGAAGCTGAACCTGAATGGTTAACTGGAGATGATGATGAATTTGATTTTGGGTCTAATGTTGTTTCTGCACTTGCTTCTGATTCAAGAATTGATGAATTTGAGAATTGGAAGGCACAAATGAGAAAGAAAGATGGTCTTCCGCCATCAACTTATGAATTACAAAAGCAACAGCAACAACAGCAGCAACAGCAGAAACAAGCATACTATGATGAACCTCAACCTCGTAATTTTGGACTGTCAGATGATTATATTATGCAAAGAGATATTAAAGCTCATATATCTTCTAACAGACCTTGTATGCATCAACAATCTCATCACGCTTATGACAACAGACAAATAGGTCATGATTATTCACAATCTAATCAACCTGTTAATACTGCTCCTCCTGGTTTATCTATGAACAATTCAGGACCTCCTCCAGGTCTTACTAGCCCTCAGGGTTATTATAATCGTCCTCAAGAACATGCTCATGTTAACCAAGGCCCACCTCCTGGCCTTCAAATGAGTCAACAGCAGTATCTTGCTGAGCAACAGTATTATCAGCAGCAACTTCAACAGCAACAACAGCAGCAACAACAACAACCCTTATACCAGGACACTCAACAGTATGGCGAAGTTGAACATGAAAGAGAACACTTGAATCGTATCCTTAACATGCTCGGTGGTCCTCAACAACAACAACAACAGCAACAGCAACAGCAAGTGCCGCAAGAAGCACCAATGTATATTCCTCCTATACCTAAACCGTCAACAAAAGGTGGCGAGGATAGTAAACGTGCATTTTTACTAAGTCTTATGAGTCAAGGTTCAGGTTCAGGAGCACCTGCAAATTCATCTCCTCAAGCCAGCTCTGGAGCCAATACTGCTAACGTACAAGCGTCTGAGAAGTATGAACCACAAAACATTCAAGGATACGGAGATCATTATTCAGGAGCAGGAAGCACACAATACAGACAAAGTGGACCACCACCTGGTTTAACACCTGGACAAATGCCAGGAGCTTCATCTTACAATCAAACAAATAGTACGAATGTTCCTAGATATGCTAGCAATCATAATTCTAACTATTAGATGTTTTACGTTGTTTATGCAATATAATATTAGAATAGTTATTCAAGGTTGTTATGGATTAGAAGCATTTCAATAATTTTTGAACGAGCTTCAGATAGCTGAGAATTGACAAGATCATTATGAATTGATCTTGATTCATCAGAGAGTCTTTGCTCATATTTGGATATGATTTGATCATATATTGAAATCCATCCTGAATGATAAGGACATTTACGCTTTTCACGTGTACATGGATCTAAATTACCATCAGCAGTTATCAGTTTTGAATCTAATGGTAGATTCATTAATAATGAAGGACTGAACCCACAAAGATCGATCTTTTTTCCAGCAGATTCTGAAGCTTCAAGAGATTCCTTTTTTATCATATCCTTTGCATTATGTATAACCTGTTCAGAATTTTTAACAGTGTCATGTGTTTCCTTTAGTTTATTAAGATGTCTTGTGAGCTCTTTAGTTGTTTCTGATTCAGTACTGATTTCACTAAGTCCTTCAATTTCTATACTTCCAAGCTCATGAAATTGTGCTGAATTATACTGTAAATTCGATAACGCTGAAAGAACATCTTCTGGTAATAAATTTGAGTCCGTTATATCCGATAATTGACTTTTAAAGAAATCTATTCCATGTTGGTCAGAACAATATTTTGATATAACAGAATTTGATGGATCATGTCGTGCTGGATTCATACATCCAGGTAACCTACATTTACGTTTCCATAATGTTGAATTCCCAAAATTAACACATAATGGACATGCATATCTCGCCATAAGTGATGCTCTTGTTGATTTCAACTTCACACAAGTTCCATGGTACCATTCATCACATGAATCACAACCAATCATCCATGTACCATCATCAGGTTTTCTACATATACAATACAAATCTTCACCATCTTCATTAGTTTTTGCACCATTTCTTACTCTTTGAAAAAGTTCTGAATCTTCGAATGATACCTTCTCGATTTTACGCTTCTTCACTGGTTTAGTCTTCCTTTTTACGCGTTTCTCATCTGCTGAAGGTGTCGCACTTCGAGAAGCAACTGCACTCCCTGATTTGCTCTCTGATTTTGACATCTTTTTCTACTTTAAATGGTTGAAAGATGATGATTTCTTGCACGCACGCAGCCTTTGTTATGGTCAAAATTAAAAATGGGGTTAGGGTCAGGATTTACACGCGTACCACTCTCCGAACTCTCACGTACCTTTCGACACTACAAAGCAATAATGTCTAGAGAATTCGGAGGAATCCCCGGAGCAACAGTACTTATTCTTACATTGCCATACATTGTGCAGTTTTTGATGGCTGCAGCTGTTTATGGCAGTATACCATTAACTCTTAATGTTGACGATTTCAAGCCTCTTTTCGATCTTGTTGTTGAAAGGGTCAATACTGCATTTAATGATAAAGTAGGTCTTGTTGCATATCCTGGATGGTGGTTTTCATTGGCTTTACTTGAACGGATATTGCCATGTAGAATAGCTGATGGTTTACCTTTAAAAAATGGGAAAGTATTGAAGTATAAGATCAATGCATTTAGCACCTATATGTTGATTTTAAGTGTGTTGTTTGCAAGAGGTATTACTACAAATTGGGAGTTACCTGAACTCCAGTTTGTTTATGAACATTTGCCAGCTCTTTCTGTAAGTGCAGCTATATTCAGTACTGTACAAGCTATATTCTTATATATATACTCTTTTAGAGGATCGAAACCAACTTTAGCTGCAGGAGGTGATACAGGATCAGTTATTTATGATTTTTTTATTGGAAGAGAGTTAAATCCTCGTATTGGCAGTTTTGATTTGAAAGTCTTTAATGAATTACGTCCTGGTTTAATGTTTTGGTCAATAATCAACTTTGCTTGCGCTCATCATCAATATATTCATTATGGTTTAATTACAAGAGGTATGATTGCAGTAACTTTATTTGAATGGTACTATGTATTTGAATCTTTTTATAATGAAGACAAAGTTCTAAGTACAATGGATGTTGTTTCTGATGGATTTGGATTTATGCTTTCATTTGGTGATTTGGCATTGGTTCCTTTCACTTATTCCTTGCAAGCACAATTCCTTGCTTCTAGGCCAAATATACAACTTTCTTATATAGAAATTGCATTAATTTCATTATTACAAGTTATTGGCTATGTGATATTTAGGAAAACAAACTCACAAAAGGACTGGTTTAGAAAGATGACTTCTAAGGAGCAAAAAGCAAGTGGATTTAAATATGTTGAATCACCAACAGGTAGAATTCTACTTGCTGATGGATGGTGGGGGATTTCAAGGCATATTAATTATTTAGGTGATTGGCTTATGGCATGGTCATGGTGTTTATGTGCAGGATTTGAAGGTGTTAAATCTGTTGTATGTTTATTCTATGTGGTTTACTTTGCAGTACTTTTAATTCATCGTGAAAGAAGAGATGATGAAAAATGTCAATTAAACCATAAAAATGCTTGGGACGAATACAAAAAACTCGTTCCTTGGAGAATCGTTCCTTTCCTTTATTGAAGCGTCCATGCTTTATTCCTATGCTCGATTTCTTTAAAGTATTTGTCAGGTATTAAACCTTTATCATTACCAGGACTTAATATTACATTATTTGCTGATCTAAAAAATGGTATACCGTCTTTAATTGCATTTGCTGCGTCTATATATATTAGAACTTTTGCTGACTCTCTATACCCTGATTTTACACTTTCATCTTCAAGTTTTCCTGCTGTCATATGAATATGGTTTCGTCTCATTCTATTTAACCCTTTTGATTCTTGAATTGCTTTCCAAGATCTTTCATTTGTGCCGTGAATTATATCTAATCTCTGTGCTTCTTCTTCTGTCAGCACTTTCAATTCTAGTTGATCTACTTCAATTGAATGCCCTTGATTGGCTCTAATATACAATTTGCTATCAATTTCTTGAATCGTATATCTACCTTTAGGATCATTTGCAACGATTTCTTGTATATCTGACAATGTTGCTTTAAGGCTCTTGATTCTGTTATGTGACAGTACTGTGTTGATATCAAGGAACCCGTCTGGTCTTATTGGAAGATTTTCTTTGACAGCTCCATGTCTAAGAATATATGCAAGTGATTTTGACACTCTTACTTTGTCTTGCATTGTGATTGCATAGAAAGGAGGATTTCGATGCCGAGAAGGTTTTATCAGAAAACCGGGTAAATAAATTGAATGAAATCTCAGCAGAAATAAGTCATTAAAAGTGAGTGAAAATGTGTATGTGTGTACTTTATTTAACTGCATACGGTGTTCTGTGCATATGGTATACACAGCTTATTGATTCAGCACTACACAAAGCGGCGTTACAATGACACACACTTGAACCGATTCATACAAGGATAATGCAGTTGTATCATCAACACTTTACCAGTTTATAGTGTAACCTGGATCTGTCGAACTAAAATATGAAGGTTGACAGAACTGTGGTACGTTGTTTTCAACTTTGTTAAGGAAATGGAGTGGATGAACTCCTAGAAAACTGTTTGTTAAACTACACGTTTGACAGATTCTTATTTAACTTACATGACGGCTACAGTTTGTACAATTTCTTTAGTTTATTTAGTTTTTACAGCTACTACGTATGCGGTAGCATCTTGCCTACGATCTTTTGCAGTTTCTAAGCATATGATCTGCTTGCTTGATCTAAGCGCTTCTCGTACCTTGGACTGTTATCACAAGCCTACTTTATCTTTATCTGAATGATACATCGTTCGTATCATTGAGAACAAAATGTGTACGTATATAACCCTAATAGCTAATTTTCAATATTCCACCAGGTAAGCAGTACACCACTTCAACACATCACGCAAACATATTTACATTTACTTTATTAAAAATGACAATAGATATATCATATTTATTCAATTGATATATTTTATTACTCAATATAAGCATTTTGATAATGTATTACGTCATATAAATCAACACTCTCGGTGAATACAAAGTAGGGCTAATACGAAGATCTACCGTCTATAAACGCTTTCCGATGCAAACGATGCTCATACTATCCGATATTATTGTTGATATAAATATATCCCACACTTTGGTTTATTTTCTCTTTCGACATAACCCATAATTGTTTGATTGTCGTTTTGACTAGAAAATCAAGTTACTTTTGTTTTCCTTATCGTAATGTTGAAATCATCATCTAAGAACCTTCGATCTTGTACTATTCGGGCAAGTCTCGGAGCCATAAAGAATAGAAGAAATGTAGCTACTGCACCATTCAATTGGGAAGATGCTTTTGATATAAGTGGTGATTTAACAGAAGATGAACTTTCTATTATGAAAACAGCACGTGCATATGCACAAGAACATTTACAGCCTCGTGTAATTGAAGCAGCACGTACTGAATCATTTGATCCGAAAATAATGCGTGAAATGGGTGAATTAGGATTTCTTGGTGCAAATATTAAAGGGTACGGTTGTGCCGGTGTATCAAATGTAGCATATGGATTAATTGCACGTGAAGTAGAACGTGTCGATTCTGGCTATCGATCTGCATATTCAGTTCAATCAAGTTTAGCAATGACTGCATTAGATGAATTTGCTAGTGAAGAAGTAAAAGAGAAGTTTCTACCTAAACTTGCTACCGGAGAATTATTAGGTGCATTCGGTTTAACTGAACCTAATCATGGATCTGATCCAGGATCAATGGAAACTGTTGCAAAACCTCATCCTACTAAGAAGGGTGTATATGTATTGTCAGGTAATAAGAATTGGATTACCAATTCACCAATTGCTGACTTGCTCATTGTTTGGGCTAAATTAGATGGTGTCATTAGAGGTTTTCTTGTAGATAGAAGTATTCAACCAGAAGGTGCTTTAGAAACGCCTGCTATTAAGAATAAGAGTGCTTTAAGAGCTTCTATTACTGGCATGATACATATGGACAATGCTGAAGTGCCTGAAGAGTATATGTTCCCTGAAGTTAAGGGACTTACTGGACCTTTCACTTGTTTAAACAGTGCTAGATACGGTATTTGTTGGGGTGTTGTTGGAGCACTTGAAAAGTCAATTGAACTTGCAAGGGAATACGCTCTTGAAAGAAAACAGTTCCGTCAACCACTTGCAAGGTACCAACTTGTACAAAAGAAGTTAGCAGATGCACTTACAGATGCATCTTATGGATTGAATTCCGCATACCGTCTTGGACAACTCAAAGATCAAGGCAGATTAGCACCTGAAATGATCTCTACTGTTAAGCGTCATAACTGCGATCGTGCATTGCATAATTCAAGAATCCTTATGGAAGTCTTTGGTGGCAATGCTGCCTCAGACGAGTACCAAATTGGAAGAATATCAAACAATTTGTTTGTTGCTCAAACTTATGAAGGACAAAGTGATATCCATGCAATGATAGTTGGTCGTGCAATGACCGGATTAGGTGCATTCACAACTAAGTAGCATTCACAGCCAACGCAACCATCTGAACGGAGTGAGAAAAAGTCAAGGGGACCACCACAGCGCAGAGGTCATTCATTGAATCGATACATTTCATTCTGTAATTCAGCTTACCCTCCTTGAAATATTGATCTTTGAATCAATCATTGATGATTATTTTTTAATCACATTACCCTGATTCAATTTTTACATTTTTTACATATAAAAAACCCAACGTATCGGTTTTTCTATATTTTCACCCTTCACCTGTGAATCACATATTCATCATTCAAAAAACAGTAAGATTTTATGCATTTTTACAACAACTGAGAATGGCTGTACATTCAGCACTGTTTTTAATGGAATCAGTAGTATTCACTTGTTTATTTTACCCGTTACTATGGTAATTACGTAATCCCCTCCTTTTTTTTTGTTTTTATTTTAAGCGGGTGGCACGCACTTTGTTATTGTTTTTTTTCGCCATTATTCTTTATTTTTCTTTCAAAGACATAAACGCGTTGTATTTTTTGTTCGTTCTGTTTTTTTCGCGACTTTTGATCGAATTAGGTAATAAGTAAACAAAATGGCTTCAAAAAGTAAATCTAAGAGAAAACAACCTGATGATGCTCCTGAAGAGCAGATTGGAGCTCAGGCATTATTGGAACTTGGAACTGTTGGCGATTCGCCTGAAGATAGCTCTAATAAGAAGAAAAGAAAAAGAAAACCACGTAATAAGAAGGATAAAGACGTGGTTGATGATTCAAGTAAGGATGATATCGAAGAGAAAGAAGAGCCTGAATCATTGGATATTTTGGAAGGTATCGAAGACACAAATAAAGATGATAATGCAGAGACAGAAGAACCTAATGCGGAAAATGATGATGCAAGATTGAGTTATCATGAACAGTTTTCTGATGAAACTTCTAGTCGTTCATTACTTGAAACTGATCCAAGTTCAGCACATATTTTACAGAATTATAATCCCGATAATACTGTGTCTAGCCAAAGTGAATCTCAAGCAAAGACTAGTTCTGATTCACCTTCCAAGAAAGCAGTTGATAGTCAGAATGTCGATACAAGTATGGATGGTTGGACAAGATATTTAGAGCCATTACATATGCCAGATTATTCTGAGATTACACCATTACATATTGGTGTTCTTGGTGGAAGTAGAAAGAATGGTGGTACTGGTGACGGTGATTCTGGAGTTGATATTGGAGGATCATCTGAAGCAGCAGTTGATCCTGCATTAGCTAATATTGGTATTCATGTAGATTTGCCAATTGGAGATGAGATTCCTAAGCGCTTAATTAACATGTTAAATAATTCAGGAGCAGATGGATCTGGAGGAGCAGGGCATGATGAAGATGGAGGTTCAGGATCTAATGGTGGTGTAGTTGATATTAATAGTGAACAAGGCACTACATCTACAGATGTTGCAAGAGCTACAGCAGCTGCAGCAGTTACAGCAGCTAGTAAAGCGAGTGCTGGACTTAATAGAGGAGTCCCTAATATTGTTCATAAAACAGAATTAGCATTAGTGACTAATGAGCATGATAGAATTGGAGATATTGATGCGTCAGTTCATTCTACACTTGCACAAATGATGCCACCTAGTACATCAGGCACGACAGGTACAACATCATCATCATCCCGTGGATCTGGAAGACAGGTATCATCAGATGGTACAATGGTTTTAGGATCGTTTACACCTGAAGAAGATGAATTATTGAATGAATTTTTTCAAAGGTATGGAAAAGAGCATGGACTTGATGATCGTGGTATTCGTGAAAGAGTATGGACTAAACAAAGACGTACAGATAGCTTTTGGGATGATGTAGCATCAGTATTACCACGAAGGACAAGAGCCAGCATTTATAAGCATATTCGAAGAAAATTTCATGTATTTGAAGTTCGTGCTAAATGGACAACTGCTGAGGATGAACAATTAGGTAGATTAGTTGCAGAGAAAGGTAATCAATGGAAAGAGATTGGTAGATTACTTGCGAGGATGCCTGAAGATTGTCGAGATAGATGGAGGAATTATGTTAAATGTGGTGGTAATAGATCATCAAGTAAATGGTCACTTGCAGAAGAGACGCAATTACTTAAGACAATTGCAGAGATTACAAGAGATCCAGAGAACCCTGAAGGGCCATTAGATCTTTCAAAGATCAATTGGACGGTTGTTTCTGAAAAGATGGGTGGAGCTCGATCTAGAATTCAATGCCGATATAAGTGGAACAAGTTACGTAATCAAGACCCTGATTTTGTTCATAATCATTTTTCTAAAGATATGAATTTAGGAGAAGAGCAGCTTGAAGGCAATGGTGTATAGTTTACATGCTTTTGATATTTTTTGTATAGTATAATATAATTGTTTACGTAAGATTGTGTACATAAGTCATGTGATTAAAGTTTTTAGTACTATTTTATGAATTGACTTGAAAACCTTTCAGCTAGAATTCGATATAAGAGATGCATTTAAAAGGACTACCATCTACTATTAAACAATTAGTAGGGCAAAATAATCTTGGTAAGGCAGCATCAGTTAATGGATGGGTTCAAGGAGTAAGAAAACAAGCACAGATAGTGTTTGTTTCGTTATCTGATGGTACATGTTCGCAATCGTTACAAATAGTTGTTCCGGCAGACAAATATAGTAGTGATATTAATACTGGAGCATCGATTAAAGTTGATGGATATTGGAAAGAAGGACATAAAGGAGATAAAGAGATATTAGCGGAAGAAGTTAAAGTTATTGGTAAATCAGAAGGGTATCCATTACAGAAGAAGTATCATTCCTTAGAATACCTTCGTAGTTTGAGTCATTTGCGATTACGGACAAGACAGCTTATGGCTGTTACGAGGGTTAGATCAGAGATTATGTATAATATGGAGAAGTATTTCCATGATAAAGAGTATATATTTACAAATGCACCAATTATAACAGGGATTGACGCAGAAGGAGGTGGGGAGATGTTTGAAGTGAAAGATTTAGAGAGTAAATATTTTAAGAAGAAATCATATTTAACAGTCTCGGGGCAATTACATCTTGAAGCAGCGGTTGGAAGTACACCTAGAGTATGGACGCTTGGGCCAGCATTCCGAGCAGAGAAGTCTAATACCAGGCGTCATTTATCGGAGTTTTGGATGGCTGAAGCGGAAGTTGGCTTTGTTGATGATTTAGAAGTGTTAATGAATGAAACGGAGGAGATGGTTAGAGATGTTATAGCGAACAGTAAAGAAGCAATTGAAGATCTTCTTATAGCGCGTCGGCTTGTACCTAATAATGAAGAATGGGATAGTGCAAGTAAATTAGAAGAGAGATTGAGATTAATTAAGGGACCTTGGCGACGAATGAGGTATGATAAAGCGTTAGAACTAGTTGGAGGAGATAAACTTGATATAGAAAAAGAGTTGAAGTTAGCAGAAAAGGGTCCTATCTTTATAACTCATTACCCGATTACAGAAAAGCCATTCTATATGAAGCGAGAAGGAGAAGTAGTAGAATGTTTTGACTTACTTGTACCTGGAATTGGTGAATTAATTGGCGGTTCATTAAGAGAATGGGATCTTAATAGGTTGAAAGAGAATATCTGTATGAAGAATATGAATGATGAGCAATTAGAATGGTATATTGATTTACGGAGATTCGGAAGTATACCACACGGAGGGTATGGAGTAGGAGTTGAAAGGTTTGTTTCATTATTGAGTGGTAGTAAAAATGTTAAAGACAATATTATGATGCCGAGATGGTATTCGAATTTAACATGTTAAAGAAGGTGGATATGAGTTCCGAAAAGAGAAAATAGAATAAATTAAATAATACGGATCGCGAGAAATCCGTTTAGGTTTTGAGAAGTTTATTTTGTCAGTTAAGCGAAAAAGGTTGTATTTGACAAGAGGCGAAACACGAGATTTAGCGATTAAAAAAAGAGACTAAAAAGTTATGATTAAAAAAGGCTTTTAAGGAAATCCATAGCCATATGAGATCTTTTTATTGAAAGAAGAAATGAACTTATATTTACTATTATAGAAAGGTTGAAGGCTTGCAGAAACAGTTCCAGAAGCGGTATCAGTTCAACAGGCGCGAATTGTTTTACAATTAATAAGGGCTATGTGATATAGGTTTGTGAATGGATAAAAAGTGGCAGAGTTATTGAATCCGATCTGTAGAGTAACATGAATATAGTCTTATCGGACACTCCGTTTATTCAAGACAAATAGACAAGCGCTGAGTTGAAGTTGAAACTTGAAACTTGTAAAATTAAAAGCTGGAAAGCTGAAAAGCTGGCGCCAACTTGGCATGAGCACAATTAGGTACAAATGGACAGTCGGTGACTGTCGCTGACTTTCAATAATAATTGACTTGTCGATGTAACGAGTCTTCAAGCGGACAGCAATACTATACTCATGAGGTCACTCACATCATTAATTTCCACACGTCACTTATGGGATATACGCCCCTCCGCGCCCTCTAACTTATACTTACACGCACGCTTACACTTACAATTACATTTACACGCCCTTTTACACACGTCACAAGTAATGATCAACTAATTTTCGTATCGAGCCTCGATTTATAAGGCTAACCGATTTCTTTAAAACAAAAAATTAGAAACTAACGTAATTTATAATTCATAAATTAATGTCTACGAAACTCTAATTTCATATCGCTCAATTCGATACGAACTTTCTTAATCATCGACATCATTTAAACGTATCACATATCACATTTCTCTATTTCTTCTATTTCCTTATTTCTCTCGTACTTTCTCTCCTTTTGCTCTTTTTTGCTTTTTTTTTGCTTTTTTTACTCTTTTTACTCCTACTAACTATTCACCATTAAATTGCTATTTTAAGTCATATTTCTACTCAAATTACTATCCTTTTCTCTTAGCATTTCAATGTTAGGAAAATAAAACTTTCGCATTTGTAGTTTCTCTTAAAATTTCAATATTAAAAACTTTATTTTTATTTAACTTTTCGCTTGATTTACGTCCTCGACATGACCGTTCCTACTTCTCAACTTACTTTGTAGTTTTTTATTATTCTATTATCCTATCTTCTTTCTTTATCTTTTTACAAACAGAAATTGTCCATTTTTATATCCTTTTTGCTCATAACTTATAAGCATATCATATTCTTTACCATATATATATATGTCATAAATTTCAAATAAATCACATCCTTTCTTCTTCCTTTTTTTCTTTCTTTTCTTTCTTGCTTTTTCGTAGTCCTAAAATAAGCATTTCGTTTTTCGTTTTTTTATAAAAGAAAACGAAATCATAATAAAGAAAATCGAAATAAAAAAGAACAAATTTCAAGTCGATTTTTCACTGTTTTTTGGCCAGTTTTTTTTGTCGGTTTTTTTGTCGTTTTTTTTCTTCTAGAATTTTGTTTCACAGTTTTACAAGTTCAAATTCATAACGAAATCGCCTCCAAATTCGTCACAAAGATCAATCCAACTTCCGACTCAAATCTTCAAACTCACGCCTAAGCCTTCGCCACACCCTCACATGTCAATTAATGACTGCTCATAGATCAGAATCTTATTACGGTATAGTAAGATCTCCATGGGACGCTATACTGCTTCTAGAAGCTGCAAGATTAGGAAGAATCCCAAGAATTCAACGTCGTTTAATCGTAAATGAAAGAACTGAAATAAGACCTGGTTCTATCTTCATATGGGATGAAAGCGAAGCCGGCATGAAAAGATGGACTGATGGCAAATCTTGGTCCTCTTCTCGTGTAAGTGGTAGCTTCTTGGTTTACAGAGAAATCGAACCGTGTTCTATTGAAGAATCTTCGACTTCTTCAACTTACTCTTCTTCCTCTTCAGGCTCAAATAAGCAAAGCTTATCAACAGATTCAGAATTAGCTCAACTAGCTCAAGAAGATGATGTATCAATAACAAATATCGATGATATTGAGTTATTAAGAATACCTCCACTTGGTCGCGGTTATAGACTTAGAGATAATGGCTTTATTAAACAATCTTTCTCTTTAAATACCTCTTCAAATATAAAGTTTCATTTGATCTCCTATTACAGCGTCAAATCAATCCTGACTAACTCTTTAACTTCACCAAGTCAAGACTCTTTATTCTCGGATATCTCTATTCCTTTGCATGTATATCCTGACTTCGCTCCCGAACTAGCAAATACTTCTGCTTGTAATTCAGCTTATCCTTACTTAAGCAGAAGTGCTTCGACTTCTTCTGTACCTCCGCCAAGCAAAAGATCTCCTTCTCAGCCTAATCTAAAAAGAAGACTTCAATCGGATACTTCTGTAGCTCCTACAAAGCAATCTCGTCCTTCGGTTCATGAAAAATCTCAATTCTTGTCTCCTTATGATAATAGAGGTTTACTTCAATCTCGTCTAAACTCTGATATGTCACCTAGTCATTCTCCTCTATCAATCTCACAAGCTGATCCTGCATATATGTCTCATCCTTACTATATACCTCCTTATGCTTATGCTCCTGCAAGAATGAATTCTGCTCCTGTTGGTTATACGACTCTGCCTGATTCTAGTCAACAACCTTCTCACAGAGACCCTTTAAACCGTTTACCTCCTCCTTACGCTTTAATGAATCATCCTAATCAACAGCAGCAGCAACAACCTCAACAAACTTCTGCTAATAGTTATTCTCAAAACGTTATAGGAAGGTCAACATGGAATACATCTGTTCCAACTTATCAAATACCAGGCAATGGAACAACACAGCCAAGACTTGACCAATATCAGACTCAATCAAGACATGAATATCAGTACCACCAACAGGATCAAGATCAAGATCCTCATGATATTTCTCAACACCAGCAATCTTATTCTACGAAATCTACTGACTCTGCTTCACTTTCTTTTGCTGTGCCAAGAGATAGAGTAGAGAATGAAGATCCGCAAAAGAGTAAGGACCCTAGAGCTCCATATTGGATTCTTCCTCTTACAACAAGTCGTCCTATGTAGTATTCATGGACGTGTTATTCTTATGTACATTATTATATCATTGTTTGTAGCGTAGCTTAAATCACTTTACATAGCTAACAGTAGTCACTTGAGGTAGCTAAAAGCTGCTACTCGATATATCCCATATTTTAAAGCAACTACTTAAGCTGCTTGACCTAGCTTAAGAGCTTACGGTCATAAAAGCTTGGACTCTCAAGTTTGTCGCAATTTACTTGAGTGCCATACCTCCTTGCTTTTCAATCTCAGCTATAGCCATCTGCCGCCTATAATCAGCAGCATGCTTCTGTTTAAAATAATCAACCCATGACGCTATGCAATTCTCTTCCATCCCCTTCTCTTCATTAACACATACAAATTTCCCAGACGAATCCTTTACATTCTTTACAGAAACCATCTCTCTCTTAGGTTTCGATGGATCACCTGTAATCTTCGTCTCTATAAGCTCAGTAGGCTCTATTTCATGCTTAGATAAGCATTCAAAGTATAAGTCACGTTTTTCCCAGCATTTCTTACGCTCTTCACGTGTTCTCATCTCTCCCGGTGCCATTCTGGTTATGTATATAGTAATGTATCGAATATTGAAGAATATGGTTCTCGAGAATCTGGGGTTTGGAGTTACCGGGTAATTTACACTTTAACAAAAAGTTGCGAACAACTGAACTTTTCTATCACATATATATATAATGGCCAAAAAAGGTGGTGAAAACTCTAAAAAAGCAGCTGGTCAAGCTAGAAAAGCTGACGCAGCAGCGAAAAAGCAAGCTGAACAAGACGCAAAAGTACGTGCTGTTGAAGATGCTGAATGGTCCAAGGGAGCTAAAGGAAGTGCGAAGAAAGATGCAGAAGCACAAAAGAAAGCTGATGCAGCAAGAAAGAAAGCTGAAAGAGATGCTATGCTTGCTGAAGAAGAGAAAAGTTTACCTTCTAAGCCTACAATTAGAGGATCAGATAAAGCAGCTAAAAAGAAAGAAGCCAAAGTTAAAGCATCAGCTCCAAGTACTAATAAGGCTCCATCTTTGAGCGCAAGTGGTATTGATAATGCACTTGATGCTTTATCTATTTCAGGTATAAAGCAAGCAGAAGGAGCTTCTTCAGGACCTAACTTTACAGCTAAGAATGCAGGTGGTATTGATAGACATCCTGAACGTCGTTTCAAAGCAGCAATTGCAGCATATGAAGAACGTCGTTTGCCTGAAATTAAAGATGAACATCCTGGTTTACGTTTAAATCAGTATAAAGATTTAATACGTAAAGAGTTTGAAAAGTCACCAGAGAATCCTTTCAATCAAGTTAATGCTTCATACAATTCTACGGCTGAAGAAGTTAGAGATATTAAGCAACAGCATAAAGCAGGTATTGAATCTCGTTTACGTGATTAAAATGTCATATGTAAGTATACGAATATATGTGTGCGTATGTGTGTGTACGAATCCTCAGATTACCAAGAATCTTCTGATGCTGGATCGTAACCCCATGAAACTATTACACCTTCATTAGGTATGTCTGGATCAATCCTTGAATCTCCTGCTAATGAATATAATGTTGTAGGTGTGGGTATTTGTCTTGGTTCACTAGGTAATAATTGTTGTTCAGTTCTAGGCCTTCTATTATCGGAGCTTTCAATACTACTATACCGCCTTGACGAAGGTCCTATACTTGATGGTGTATATGATTCATTTGTAGTTCCTGATGTTGATGATGATGATGTTGCTGTTGAAGTAGCTGCCTGACTATCTCCTCTTTCTCTTTCTGTTCTTTGTGCCCTCATAGCTGTATCAGCTATTATATGAGTCAATAATTGCTTAGTAAACCTATCGTTCACATCAAGATCTTCTACAAACTGTTCATATGAATACTTTTCAGCTAATGGCTTATATCGATCATCGGAATTTCTTCTAGCCAATGCTCTTGGTTCATCTACGTTTTTTAGCAATTCTTTAATGATTTCTAGCTTTTCTAATAGTTTCTTATCGGGATCTTCCGATGGGTTTGTATGATCGAGACCCATTCTACCTGTTTTTTATCGCAACGTCTCTCTCACTCCTGTGAACTTGGTGGTATCTGTGTCTACATGCTTTCTATGCGAACCCGATAATATTTATATAGGATCTATCATTTTCCCGGGGCAGTAAATCATATCCAATGATATCTTATGTGGTGAAGGGTCATCTGTTAATGCTAATGCACGATTGGTTACAGATAAGGGAAAAAGTTTATTCCCACGTGATAATTTATAACTGCTATAGTTTAATATTACAACTATGACATGATTAATCATGAAATATTATGAGCATAACATTGTGATAAATCACAATCGATGTCATATTTATGGCTTTTGACAAACCCATGTACTGGCGTACATATTAACACGATCAATACTCTCTCCATGAAGACGTACACCTGCTGCTGAACATGAAAAGCCCTGCTCTTCAAATCGTTTAATATACCATGGATGAACTGATGCTGATCTTAACATTACACGTCCTCCAGGTAATAAAGCTTCATAAAGTGCTTTAATTTCAGATGCTGCATCTTCTCCCTTTGGATCAAACCAATCCATATGATCCATAATAATAGCAACTGTCAAACTTTTAGATGCAAGACGGTCTAATACTGAATTAAGTGTATCTGTATGAAGTCTTACACGATCTAAAGCAGAAGATGTGTTATGAAACTTATTGTATGCAGATTTTGTCAAATATGTAGGACAGTTAGCTGTAGAGTAGTGTCCCTTTAAGCACAAATAGTAGAAATAGTTGTCTGATGATATCAATGATCTTTCAACAATAGGATCAATTGTATCAGTTATATATTCAAGTAATGAAGGTTCAATCAAATTAGCTTGATTCATAGGTACTCCTGCTGCTTTCCACAAAAAGATAGGATTATTCAAAATCAACTTGGTTACAAGAGGATTGAATAACATAGGTCTAATATCATTATACCAAAGTTCTTTCTGTTCTTTGATACTCTTGCAATTGCATAATTCATCAATCTTCTTTTCCATTCTTGTATATTTAGCTACGACACGGCACAATTTCAAGGCCCATCGGGTATTACCACTTTCATAATAAAGACCAGTTCCTGAAAATGATTTAGGTCCCTTATCATACCAGAATTGAAGTGCTTGAGATGACATATGAGGAGCTAATTTATTCAATAAAAGAGAATGGAAATCATCACATTTACCTTCACCAAACATTTCCCATACTTTATCGTATGGTAATTCACGAAGTGCAGAAAGTTTCAATTCAGCTAAATGTCCTTGTGAAGGGTTAAGATCAACGCCATGAATTCTTCTTGGTCCATTTTCAAGAGCTGCATAATCAAGTAGATTATCACCTCCTGATGTGATAGCTAATACTACATCGTTTGAATTCAATTTTAAGATATTTTGATCTTCACGTGGATCTTCCCATGTGAAAGCATAAATATATTGATCTTTGAAATCACGATGAGCTTCTTCTAATTCATCATAATATACACGCCATATTTCCTTTTGATAAAAGAAAGAAGGGTAAGGAAGGCCTTTTTCTTCATTACGTTTAGCAGCTTCAAGACCTTTAGAAATTGGAGAATCAGAAAGGGTTAGAATTTCAGGTGAAGGTAGAATCTCAGTTGTTGGTTCAGGTGCTAAATAAGGAGATTCACAGGCAAGTGAATTAAGTCTATGAAGTAATTCAGGACTTGAATTACTCTTACATCCAATCCAGATATAGTATGGAATATGTACACCATACCAGAAATAATTAACACAGTTTAGAGATTTGACAGTACCGCATCTATATTCAAGATAATCACGACGAACAGAATCTAAATGAACATTATCTACTTCGAACCAAGTCTTCCAGAAAGTACGAGAAATCCAAGTTTGAGCTCTATTACGCATTCCTCCTACAACATCTACACGGCCAGTTGTATTTGCTCTATTCTGTACACCGAAATCTATAACAGCTATAGTTCCAGCAGGATTAAGAACATTCTTTAAAGCATGTTCAATTGCAGCATAGAAAGTAGGAATCATTGAAATTGAATAAGCGAAAGTGACTAAATCAGCAGAATTCTTAGGAAGATTGTCAATTGAGAAACTACATGCATCAGCACAAATTACATGAACATTAGGATAATTTTTGAATTTCTGTGCTGCTACACGACACAAAGAGGAAGATAAATCAATGAGATAAATAGCTTTAAAGTTATTCAAGGGTAAAATTTTGTTCATTGCTTCAACATTAAGACCAGTTCCAGCTCCAATATCAACCCAAATAAGGTCTTTAGATTTGTTTAGATGGCTTACAGCTAAAGTAAGCATTTCATTACGACCTTTCAAAAGACGAGAACGAGTTGCATCATAAATGTTTGCTTGAGTAGCATAAAAGGATTCTAAAAGTTGTTGCTGATTACGTACATGTTTAACTTTACGTTTATCAACCAAAGGTCTAACAAAGCAAGCGTATGAGAACAACAATGCTGTTTTCAATTGAGCTGCAATAAGAAGAAGGAATGTAAGCAGAAACATGATGAGAAGACAAGACAAGTAGACAAGTAGACGAATTGACAAGTTAGTCCTTATATATTAGCCCGAATTAAGGGGGAGCTTTTGACAAGTAAATGTAAAAGAAGCATTATATTCAACGCGTTAAGAGATATTTTGGTGATTGTATATCATAAGTTGAACGTGCATGTGTGCACGAAGGTAAGGTTGTGATTGGCTGTTGTTGTATATTTCTTGCGAAACTTTAATATGAATCGACATGTGACAAATAGATTCATTATTACTTGTAAGAAATAGATTTAGCAAATTAATAGGCGATCGATGTATGCTAAAGAAATTGTTTGTGTTTATTAGGTGCTTAAGTTGGACGTGCAGGTGGCCTCGATGAGCGTTCGTAGATGTGCCTAGATGTGCGTACAACAAGCTAGACGTACATGCAATGAAAACGTAGTCATACGCTTAGTTGTTAGAATAAGCAATTCTAGATGTAATGCATCTAGAATGTGGTTTTTGTGGGGTTGATTGTTCTTATACTGCGAATATTGAGATGGAAGCGTCTTAGTAGTAACATAATCGACGCCAAGTACGCGCAATTATACGTACCCAAGCTCAACATATCAAGGTCACGCACACATGTACTTATGCACACTCATTCACTCAGTCATGCATTCACGTATTCACGCACATATGTATACTTATGCACACACATATAAGCTGGTTGGTAACTCATTGGCGGTGGTGACGGGTGACGATCGAAGTTCACGAGTGCGGCTGTGGCTATTTGTAGCCGTACATACAAAAAAATTTCGATACCTTCTGAATCAATTTTTCTTTTCTTTCTCTAATCCATCAAAATGACAAAAGTAAACCCCTCAAAATTATCTCATTCAAAAGGTTTTATTGTAGATTTTCGAGGAACTGTAAGACCACGTGATGTAGACTTCACGGTATACAGAAATCGTCGTGAAGCAAAGAATCATAACTCAAATGCATACCTTCTACAAGGTGATTCTCACAGTATGGAATACGTCACTGAACCATTACAAAGCACTTCAAGGATTGGTTTATTTGATACAGAATCAGGTAAGCTTGAACTTGTTTCTACAAGATCATTTTTAGCACATCCAGTTATAAAGAAACGCAGTATAGCTGCAAAGAAGAAACAGATCGAGAATGATTTAGCTATACAATCATATTCAGATCAAAGAGTAGCATTAGGTGAAACTTTTGGTACAAAGAAAGCTCGTAAGGCTATTGCTGATGCACAAAGAAATGCGATTGATGCAAATACAAATATAGAGTTTGAGAATTCAATTGTTACATCTGTACAATCAGCAACTGTTAATTTACCAGATCGTGCACAAATTCAAGCAAAAGTTTCTGAAGATCGTATTATTCCTCCTGTTGATTTAGATGCTGTAAATATAGAAGAAGCTTATAAAACATTTGATATAATTCCAGAAGATTTATGGAACTCTATACAAGCAGATATCATTATTGCTGAAACTAATGGTATTGCTGCAAGACTTGAATTATTGCCTTGTTCAGTACCTTCAAAATATCTTAATTCAAAATTAGAAAAGCTTGCTGAACAAGAGATGATAAACTTTAATTCTACACTTGATACTGACAAAATTAGACTTCTTTATTCTATTGCATTGTTCTTAGGTATCTTTCATAACAAACATGGTTTGGGCAAAAAAGGACTTTCTCAAAAGTTAAGAAATCCTCCTGCTTATTTATTATCGTATATAACTGAAGCTTATACGAGTGAAAAAGTACTTAATGGAAAAGCACGTAAAATAATGGACCCTAAAAATGAAGATCGCTTAATTGCTGCTCTTATTGTTTTATGTTTGAAATTGGATGGTTTATTAGATATTTCAAGTTTTGCTAGAGAACTTCTATTACCTGTTGCACGTATTACATCAATTGTTAAACAATTAGGTGGATTATGTAATAGTGCAACAAAGACTCAACTTCAAGCTTTGGATTTACCAACTGATAATAGAGTAATGATTGCTGAGTTGGTATTCCCAATAAAGCTTCCTCTTCCTGCAAGAGGTAAACGTATGAACCGTTAATATTATCATCAACATTTTAACTGTTACTTCCTCTTAGATAATCTCCATTCATTACCTGTAACCCTTCTATCAAATAAAGGCTGAATACGTTGAGATTTCTTATATTTACTCAACTTTCCAGGTTCATTAGTTTTAAAGAAATGAGGTGCTGCTTCAAGTAACCATTCAGGTTCTATAGCTGTACAACATTGCATATATTCTCGACTTGTAAATACAAGTGTATGGTATAATACATAACTACTAGGTCTTTTATATAATGACCCAGAAGGATGTAAATAAACTGATGTACTTTCTGCAAGTGTCT
The DNA here is from genome assembly GCA_030566855.1 of Tortispora sangerardonensis. Lineage (NCBI taxonomy): Eukaryota > Fungi > Ascomycota > Trigonopsidomycetes > Trigonopsidales > Trigonopsidaceae > Tortispora > Tortispora sangerardonensis. The sequence continues at coordinate 271,333 of JAKUBJ010000001.1, read as the reverse complement.
TATACCCCTCTTGTGGATCTCTTCTAGCTGTATTTCTAAAAAATCCAGTACATAAACATCTCCTTATTATTTCATCATTATACCCACTTGATTTTAAGTCAAGCTTATATCTCTTCATAATCCCAATAAGTTGATCCCTTACATCTCTTGCTCTTTTCATATTCCTTGAATCAATAAAATTATCATAACACCAACTATCTGAAAATTCATTATCCTTCCATGACTTATAAACATTCAATAAAGTAAGATGATCACCATGAGCATCTTCAAATCTCATCCTTTTCTTATCTGCTTGATCTCTATTTTCTCTAGGTCTTCTAAACACTGTTTGTACTGAAAGCATTGCTACAATTGAAAGAATTTCATCTGAACATTTCATTTCAACTGATTTAAGTAACACTTTAGCAAGTGAAGGTTCCATAGGAAAATCTGCCATCTCTCTTCCTAATCTCGTTAATAAACCTTCATCATCTAATGCTTCTAATTGATATAATTCATCTAATGCACCAATCATAGTATTATTTGGTGGAGGATCCATAAAATCAAAATGAAGTAAATCATTAATACCCATTGCCTTTAACATCAATATAGTATGTGCTAAATTCTTCCTTTGAATCTCTGGAATAGACGTAGGAAGCATCTCTGTCTTAAATGCAGCTTCTGTATATAATCTATAACATTTTCCAGGTCCTGTACGACCTGCACGACCTGATCTTTGATTTGCTTGAGCTTGTGATATTGGTGTAACAACTAAAGAGTCCATTCCTAATTTTGGATCAAATGCATTCACTTTAACAAACCCTGGATCAACAACATAATAAATACCATCAATTGTAATAGATGTCTCTGCAATATTTGTAGCAAGTACAACTTTCCTTGTATCTTTAGGTGCTGGTTCAAATATCTTCGTTTGCATTTCACTTGGTAATGCTGAATATACAGGTACAACCAATAAATCCATTGATCCTGGCGGTAAAGATTTAGACTTTTTTGTAAGCATTTCTACACCTGTATCAATTTCTTCTTGACCTGTTAAAAACACTAAAATATCTCCAGGTGGTTCAGATTCATGTATTTGCATAACTGTTAATAAAGCCATAGACAAATAATCAGTTTCTGCTTCATTTGCATAAAGTATCTCAACAGGATGTGTACGTCCTTTAATATAAAGAATATTACTTTGATAAAAGTAATTAGAAAACTTACTTGCTTCAAGTGTTGCTGAAGTAACAATAATCCTTATATCTGGTCTTTTCTTTGCTGTCCTTTTCAATAATGCAAACAATATATCTGTTGCAATAGTTCTTTCATGTGCTTCATCAAGCATTATAACAGAATATTTAGAAAGTGAAGGATCCAATAATACTTCTCTTTGTAACATACCATCTGTCATATACTTTATCTCAGTATCTGAGCTTGTAATATCTTCAAATCTAATAGTATAACCAACTTCTTCACCGACTCTACAACCAACTTCTTCAGCAACACGTTTTGCAAGTGACATAGCTGCAACTCTTCTTGGTTGCACACAGCCTATCATTCTTTCAGATGCCATACCTGTTTCTGCTAAATATTGTGTTATTTGTGTAGATTTTCCTGATCCTGTTTCACCAATAACTATTAGAAATTGATTATCCTTAACTGCTTCTATAATTGTATCTTTCCATTCATATACAGGCAATCCTCTACGTTGTTCACGTATCTCCTCACGACTATACACTTTACTAAGATTTCTAGAAGGTCTAAATTGTGGCACAACATTTTCTGAAGTATCATCATCATTCTCTCCACCTTCAGCAATACGTTCTAAATGCTTTTGTTTTCTATCTTCTCTCCTTTGAGATGCATTAATAGATCCTTGCATTGCTGCTCTATTTAATGATCCATCTGGTGCCTTAACAACTCTTATAGGACTAAGTTCTCTACTCTCTTTAGCATATCCCAATAGAAAAGGAGGTTCATCTTCATTTACTTCAATATCTACTTCTTCTTGAAGTTCATTAGTAACAACTTTATCAATTGGTTCTTCATCTATATCAGGATAATCTGCCGCATTAAGTGCTCCTGATGCAATTAATTGTTTAATTTCCCATCTTTCAGGTGACGTCATTCTCTTCCTAGATTCTTTAATATCTTTATTCAATTCTTTAATATTGCCTGTATTTTGATCCACATTCTTCATAGAAAGACTTATCTTTCCTTTTTCATCAACCTTTAACACTTCCACGTAAACTATGTCATTTCTTCTAAATCTGCTATTCAAATCAGATATCCTTTCATATGATATTTCCGATATATGTACTAATCCATCAGATGAATATCCATCTATTCTTACAAAGAGTCCAAATTGTTTAATATTTATAACTTTACCTCGATATATTTCACCTTCCAATACTTCATTTATACGTTCTTCATCATCTCTTACAACTTTAGATATCCTTCCATAGATAGATCGGCCTCTACCTTCTTCATTCTCACGCGTCTCTACACGCGTATCTACATGTATTTCTTTCTTATACTCGCGCGTCTCTATACGCTTCTCCAAACGCGATTCTTGAATTATATTATAAACAATAGAAATCAAAGAATCAGGTAAACTTGCACCTGCATCTTTCAAAGATTCCTTAAATTCATCAAAATTCGATGATCTTGATTCAATATCAATAACATACTCTCCTACTGCAATATCATCAATTCCAATCTCTTTTTTAAGCTCTAGAGTAATTCTAGAAACAAGGAAAAGGTCCTTTAATTTCTTATAAGTATTACTCATAATTTGATGATTCGATGTAAAGGTAGAAAATCTTCCCTACGTCATGTGACTTATGTAAATATCAACATACCATACAAAATATACAATAATTACATCAATTACAATAATTACAATAATTACAATAAGTAAATTTAAATGTCATTGTTACTCATTCAGATTTCGAAGTAGCTGAATTTCTTGTAGGTGAAACAAGATTCTCACTCGAATTCCTATTCCTAAGAAAACTATCCTTTTCATCCCTAATATTAGATGATAATTTTAATGGTGATTTCTTTTCTGTATCATCTAATCCCCTTTTATTAGACCTATCTCTTTCACTACTTAAAGCCATAGGTGAAGAGAATCTTGCAGGTGAAAAATCATATACACCTAATCCTGATCCTAAATCTCCAGGTGTCGTAGATTCTGCATTAAAGCTCAAATTAGGCATTTGTGATCCTATACTAAACATACCAGGTGTACCTCCATCTCTAGCTGGTGTTCCCATACCAAATCCTGAATTCCTAAATGGTGTAGTAGCTTGATTAAAAAACCTAAATACCGTACTAGCTGATGATGGTGATGAGTTAGGCATAAATGAACTAGGAAGTTGTTGCTGTTGTCCTGCTGATGGTGGCGCCAATTGAAACATACCTTTAGATAATGGTACTGGTGTCTCTGTAACTCCTAATGTAGGAGGAATCGTAACATTAGCACTAGAGCTTACTGTAAACTCTCCTCCACGTGATTCTTCAGTATTTGTAGAACTTGTCATTTCTGGTTCTCCATTCGTTATTCCATTCTGATACTTTATATTAGAATGTCTTCGACCATTAGTTTGTCCAGGTGTAGATACTTCATCTTCTGTCTTAGGAACTTTAAATCCAAGTGTAGGTGATGAAGGTGGTGAATTGCCACCTTCTTGCATATTATGATTTCTTCCATGCATTCCACTATTAATACGTGTAGGGGTAACAAGTCCATTAGCTCCTTGTAAACGATTATCTGTTCCATCAACAACACTTGCAGCCGCTGTTAATGAATCAATTGAAGAATAATCAAATTGGAACTGTTGATTTATACCTTGACTTTGCATGCCCTCCGAATCATTAGTATCTCCTGGATAAACACCCCAAGAATCTGATCCAGCAAAATTCATTGGTATGTGTGAAGATGCATATGATTCTGCATTCTTCTCAGGTGATGCATAAAATTTCTTAATATTAATAGAATATGCAGATCTTCTTTTCGTTATATCTCCTTCTCGCATTCTCCTAAAGAATTCATCCTTATGTTCAGCCAAAACTGTCCATTTCATACCTTTGCCAGGTTCATTGCATCTTCTAGGTACTTTTGCAAACGCTTTAGAAAGTGATAAGTTATGACGTACTGAATTTTGCCAACCTGTTTTGGAATGACGATAAAATGCATAATTCGACGAGATCCAGTCATATATACCTTGTAAACTTAAAGAATCATCATTTGAAGACAAAATAGCTTGTGTAATCATAGTAGCATATGAATAAGGAGGTTTAATATCCTTAGAATCATCTCTGCTAAAATCTATTTCATTTATATGCTGCATATTTCCAACTCCTTTAATTTGTGCTTTAGATATAATTGCAACTCCTTTAGGATATGTTGATGATTCAGAAGATGATGATTGAGGTTGCAATACTGGTGCCATAGAAGCAGATGCAAGAGATAAGACTTTTTCGTTTAAATTCTTTCCTTTTAGACCTTTAAAGGAGTCGTTTAATGGTTTCGAAGGTGAGTAATATTTTGTAGGTGATATGATTCGTCTTGAATTTTGTTCCATTTCAGAACTTGAAGATTGTGTCTCTAAATGTTGATTGGCTTCAGCAGAAGAACGAGGAAGTACAAATATCATACGAATGTCTGATATTTCTATTTCACTTCCACTTTGAAGAGGTATTATACCTGCTTTATAGGTTATACCATCAATTTTAAGACCATTCCTACCTAATATTTCAAGATGCCATGAAGAAGATTGATAATTGTAATTTATAGAAGCATGTTTCCTAGAAACTACTTTTGAAGGACCAAGATCAATATGTACAACATCATCAGAAACTCCATCTGTACCTATATAATTTCTGCCTATAAGTATATAAACATCCTTAATGTAATAAGTCCAATTAGGACCAGCTATTTTACCATAAGCACGTACATCACCTTGATACAAATTGTCATTTGAATGATCTATAGCTACTTTAACTGGTTGTTTTGGTAATGGTAAAGTAGCTATACGTCTGTTAATTTCAGAGATAGTATTTCCAGGAAGAGTAGGAGGGAGTTCTCGTTTTCTCTTTAGAGTTCTAGATTCTGGTGATTCTTCATTTGATGGTATCATATCGTTTGTATAATTAGGATTTGAAGCAATAGAAAAGGAAGCAGATTCTGAAGGTAGTTCAGGTTTTATTGATATCGTTTTTAAACCTCTTGTTGGAGACATTTCTGATATAATAAGATTTTGAATGTAAACAATAAAAAGATGCTGATAAGAGATTCTGTTTTAGAACGATATTGTTGTTTTAGAAAATGGCGATATCAAAAAAATCCGAGCTGATAGATTGGCTTTTCCTGATAGATTTTTCTTTAAGTTTCCGCCTTTCGTTTCTTTCTTGTTCGATTTAATAAAAGAATAACAAAAATATATATTTCGAATGAAAATTTGAATGATTTTAGATGTAAAAACGAAAGATTTAAGATTTTTTCGAAAAAGCAAAAGAAAGATAGAAGCTTGTTGATGAATAAGAAAAGGAGAAGAAAAAAAGTAAGTAATTATTGCATCCGCTCATTTGTTTAGCGAAAGTACGAAAAGGGAAATTGTCAACTAACTAAAAAGTAAATTTGTACTGGGCGTAGGAAGGCAAAAAACAATAATAAAACACCCTTTGTAACCCTTCTTTAAATGCACGCCAAATATATGAACGAATAGTAAATCGAGGATCCTTTATACCTTAAAACAGCTATAGTAGAAATAGAAACCAACCGGTTTTTGTAAAAGTCTAGCGCAATCTAATAAAAACGCGTTCAATTATAATCCGTTTATGGACAAAATAAACAGATGATTAAATAATCAATAAGAGGGAGATTATAATGAAGAAATGTATAATTACTTTAATGTAATTGTACTTTTAGTTAATGATGTAAACGCCAATTAAGGAAAACACGTCAGCTCTACACACTTGAATCTCTATAACCACGTAAACCACTTAAACCATGTAAACTATGACCACGCAAACTATAACTAAGTAATCTATAACCACGTCCACCCTATACACTCTATAGACTTGCAATTATTATACAAACACCTCAATTATAGACAATTATCATACAAACATAAGCTATACGTCAATATCTAGGGCCTCTATTACTCTTCTAATACGTTTCCCTACTATCCTATATTCACTATTTCTCAATTATATACGTTTATTTACAAACAGATTAACCTTTCAATAGAATAAAGAAGAAGAAGAAAAGAAACAATTCGTCTTTTTATATACGTGACGGAAATATGAAACTTTAAAAGATCTGATGAATTGACTTGATCCAACCCTTTACCCTCATTTACACTTGAAATTTTTCTTCTCACGAGCATTCAACTTGCTGTTAATGATTCCATTGATTCTTCATAAAATCCATTACCCTTCTTCTTATCTTTGTTCTTTATAACACTTAGAGCAATATGAAGGACATAAACACCAATTGAAGCTGTCGCTGTACATCCAATAGCTAACCATCCTAATGCTAGCGATACTCCACCTGTGTTTCCACAAACTCCTCCATTGCTTATACCTGTAGCTGTTTTAGCTGCAATTGTTGCTGCTACATTTTGTGCTATTGCTGCTAGCAGTATTACCATTGTTGATAATAATGCCATACCTGTAGCAATCCCTGCCCATAGAAGTGATGGCATCTTAGGTAATAGAAATATCATAGCTGCGAAGCATAAGCAACATGCTACAATTAATGCTGGTCCTATAAAGATACTTGTACGTAACGTATCTGCCGTTTGTAGTATATTTGCTGGATCGCCTCCTGCAATAGCTACTGTTGAATTCAGAAAACTAGCATTATTACTACATGTCCAAGGTGATTCTCCATCTGATGCACAGATCGAAAAGTATCCAGATCGAACAACTAATGTTGATCCACTAAACGTTGATCGGAATTCAAGACCTGCATTGGGGTTCCATACTTCTGTAATATCAAGATTACCTGTTGACTCATTCACATTCAAGCAGTATTCAAAGGAGTATAAGTATAATGACGCTGTGCTTGATGAAACACATCCTACCGTTAACAAACATGTAGATATCAACGATCCTAGCAATAGAATCACTGATACATGTCTTAATCGAAAAGATGCCATTTTAAAGTACAAACAGATTGAAGATGATGATGAAATGACTTCAATCTTATACTGAACGTTTTGTTTACATCATTTCCTAAAACGATACAGTAAACAAGTCAATTCTGTTGCTTTTTCAACTAAATTAACTGCAACTATTTTGATCACCTAGTCTTTGTTTACTTATTACCTTTTTTGTTACTTCTCCTAGTCAACTTTACATCGCCTTTTCATCACTTCAGGTCACTTTCCTTACTCTACATGCCTTTTGTATCTATTAGTCACATGTTCCCTATAGATTGCTCATTAATCTCAATAAAAGCAATCATATTATCTTGAAAAGCCGCAATTACTTAATCAAGCTGGATTATTTACCCTTACCTTGTTTTATATATCCGTTTATTGGCTATTTTCCCTAATCAGCCACACACTGCCCTTCTCAAAGGATCTTTATATACCTTCTCACCCCTCCTTCTGTTTCTTCCTTCTTCACCAACCTTTTTATACCCCGGTTTCCGGACCGCTTGTTTTGCCAGCAGCTCAAGTTGTAGACTTCAATTGTCTACAGCGCTTACGGCAAACAAGCCAAGAAATTTCCTGCCTTTTTCCTTATTAAACGCGCTTTCTTTAATCACTATCTATGTCGGCCTTATCTCAAGCTCTCAGTGGCGCCGCCGCCACAACTTCTCCTTCTGATGCTAGTGACTCACAGAAACAATCTCCTGAGCTATCAAACGCTTTGCAACATGTCTATAAACATCTTTCGGAATCTGTACCGGGCTTCGCTGCCTTGGCTCCAGAGAAACAGCGCGACTTAGTTGTCCGTGCTTTAAAGACTTTCAAGCAAACACGTGTAAAGCCGGAATCTCCAAGTACGAGCCCTCCTTCTATTTCGACTGTTTTACAGTCTTCTACTAATAACAATAATTCTATCGGTCCCCTTGAGATCCCTTCTACTACAAAACCTTCTGTTGAACTACCTTCAGATGTAAGATTGTCTTCCACTGCTCCTGTTAAGATTCAGAGTATGTCTACTTACAGTATGCACCAACCTCTTTCTAGAGCAAGAAGAAGAACTTCTTTTCTTACACAGAAGGCACTTCATGCTGGTGGCGCTGCGTCTGTAGCTGCTTTATCTGTGCCTCTTTCACCTCCTTTAGGTCCTGAAAGTGGTATTCATAAGCATAGAAGCTCTTTCACTTCTGCAAGTAGAAGACGATCATCCAGACTTGCCGAGAGATCTTTCGTTGAAGGAAAACTCAAACAAGCACATAGAACTATGAACGGTTCTGTAAAGAAGTCTAATGATGACTCTCCTACCAGTGAACTCTTTCACTTATCTGATGAAGAAATAGATCCTATGAATTTAGATAACTCTACTCGTAACACACGTTACGATCAGGTTTTTGAAGAAGATAGTGACTCAGAGTCTACTGATGAAGAAGACTGGAAAGCTCTTGGCGCGAACTCACTTCGTTCCACCGCTTCTCCTGCTACCGCTTCTAGTTCATTTAGACAGAGTCATTCCCCTTCTTTTTCTCAACCTATTACCTCTTCTAGTGGGGTTCTATACCCACGGCCTTCTGTTTCAGCTGACGCTGAAGAAGATGATGCTGTACAGGCTCTAGTAAGTCTAGGTTCTGTCTAGATTATTTTTTATTTGTATGTATAATAGTATTAATGTATTTTTATTTGACGCAATACCATATAGTTTTAATTTACCAAATGGAGAGTTTCCAGTACTCTCTCAGGTAAATCGTAGCCAAAATCAAACACCACCATTTTATAATCCAATGAAGCTGTTATAAGTTTATGTGAATTCATCTTAACAGATGTAACATATGCGTCATGCCAACCTGTCAAATTCAGCAAAAGCTTCCCACTGTCTAAATCCCAATACTTGACTGTCTTATCATATGACCCTGTAACAAGTCTGCGTCCATGTATATGCAAGGTTCTTACAAGAGCACTATGATCTCTAAGCACTCTAACACAATTACCAGTCTCTGTATTCCATATTCTCACTGTATTATCATTACCACCAGATACAATGAAGTCTAATTCAGCGCTTAACATAACACATCCTACACCTTTTGCATGTCCTGTTAATGATCTTATTAATAGCCCTGTTCTTAAATCCCAAAGCTGTACTGCACCATCTCCACCTGCAGAGACTATTAGATTACCCATAGCATGTATAGAATTAACTGGTCCAGAATGTCCTACTAAACGATGTAAAATATAATCATCTTGTAAATCCATAACCTTATTCCTGTCACATATCACAATTGTAGAGTCCTTAGAACATGTAATGATGTGTGTATCTGATAAATACATACCAAGAACACGTGAACTATGATGATCTAGTTTTCTTATAGCTGTATAAGTTTTATTGTCCCATACAATACATGAACCATCAGAAGAGCCAGAAACAATTATGTTAGTATCGTATTGTACACAAAGAACTGATCCATTATGTGATACATTGCTTGACCGTGAATCAATAATTCTTAGTATCTTCCCAGTGTCAATAGACCATACAATAAGTCTTTTATCTCTTGATCCAGATATGATAGTATTTTTACTAAACTGAAGACAATATACAGAATTTGAATGTCCAGAAAGCCACATATTATGGCTCAAACAATTTTCCCACCGTTTATCAATTAGAGAACGTGCCAGCACAAGATCTCTCCATGCAGTAGACGGGTTATGTAAGGACAATATACGTTCAAAATTAGGTGCAGTCCATGAAGAAGCTAAATAGTATTTTCTCCATAATGAATCATTTAAAATCAGTCCATGCCATTCTCTGCACACACACATACATTGTAATAATGATGAAGGTCCTAAGTAGGAAAATATATGTGTAAGTATCTCTCTAGGTAGTATCACGGTACCAAAAGAAGATTCGGAAGTCTTATGCAAAGAGATTCCCATAGAAGTTTTCGTTCCTGCTCGTACTAAATCATCTAAAAAAGATATACCGGACTCTGTATCATCATATTCCGAAGAATTTGGATATATCATTGATCTACGCTGATAACTGAACAGAGAATGTTGATAAGTATCCGAGGAAGATCCGGATTGATCTCCTAAATCAATTTCATTTGTATTCAAATCCTTAGTATCTGATAGTTCTGTAAAATGATTAAAAAATGTTTTACTTGCCTTTCCTAACCGATGTCTCAAGTTAGGAAAAGGCATTCTCTTCCAAAACCTTGATGAAGCATCAGATTCATCTGAAATCGTAGTCTCTTCACAATATCTATCTAAAGAATAACTATTCATCAAAATATATAAGAAATGTAAAGTATTGTGCTATATTTATGACGATAATTGAATTAACACCGATATCGAATAAAACTAGAAAACAATCAGTAATAGGTCAATTAAGACGCTATAGAAGCGAAATCAAAGGCGATATTTACAATTTTTATAATAGTTTTGTTAGAATAATGCCATATACAACAAAATTAGTGTTAAATAGAATAAAACGTGGGTATAAATTGTGTATAAATATCAACAAGATCAATGATGATTGTTTCAAGTTGCTTTAAGTTGACTTTGTATGGTCCGGGTAAAAATAACAAAATAAAGTTAGTATGACGTTTAAGGTACTAATTACTTAAAAGTTTATCTGACAGAAGTTTAAATTCAGGTACAAAAGGTACATCAATTGACAAATCATAGTGATATTATAAATTAAAGGTGTGTTATTTATGTTTTTCATAGATGTTATAGGTTAAGTTACAATCGTAAGTCGTAAGTTATAAGCGTAAAGCATAAGTCGTAAGTCATTAATCATTAAGAGCGTAAGATGAAAGATCTGCATTGATAAATGCAGATCCCTTGAAATAGATGTGATATTAATAGTAAACTTGCTAGAAATATCACACAATACCAAGCCTCTTGAAGAGTTCATAAGTCAAAGAAATTAAAAGTCATTCAGTTGTACGTGCAAGTTTAACAAAAAGTCTTAGAAGCATGAGAAGAGATTGAAGCTCTTCTTGAAGAGAAAGTAGAAGAGGTAGTTTGTTTGACAAAAGGATTGGTCATGTAATTGCCATCTTCCATAAGTTCACCTGCAACTAGCCATCGAGCAGCGGTACGGAGTTTCTTAACTAACGAGTTCTTTGAGTTATTGTTCTTAATGGCAGCCATTGTTATAAGTGAAAGATGTAAAAAATGTAATTGTTTGTAAGATAAGAAGTAAACAGAGAGGAAATGATACTCCTTTTATAAATAAGATGTGAGAGTGTTGCTTCATCATAGATCTAGATCATTATCTTACGTATTGATGCCGTGTTCCGTTTTCTTCCACAAATAACGGCAAATGAAAATAAAAGTTTTGACAATAGCAAATAAATGATTTGCATTCAAGTGAAAAATTTTGATAAAATATTGCAAATTTCTCATTTTAGCATACTAAATTATGATTTTCATCAAAACAGTTCAAATACCGCTGAACTACATTTAATTAAATGCACAATTCTTATTTTTTTATTGGAAGAATAAGCTCATATTAATTAAATTAATTAATTAATAATTTGACAGTTGAGCTAATATGTTCTAAAATGGCATCACCATCACTTACCTGATTAGGATGGTTCATAGATTGATCCAATTATAGGTACCTAGTTACTATAATAAACTGCATATGCTTTATAATATTGGTTAGATTAGTCAAAGAAAAACCGTTTGAAAATTTCATTTAATATATGACAGGCTTTAATTTCTATTGTTCCTTTGGGCGGAATGCATTTTCTTCAAAGGGAAGTAGTTACAACTTGTAGTACGCGTACTTCTTGTGCCATTAACGGAATTCGTCTGCTATGAATGACCAATTCGGAAGAACTTTCATACAATTTATGCTTCAATTAATCTAATTAATCCGTTAATCAACTCATTAGAGTATGTCTTTCCATGAAATATGACCACTTTGCATACTACCTCTTTCATAATACCATGTACCTGGTTGCTGTGCCTTAATATAGTATTGGTTATGCAATATTTATTCTCTCACTCGCTCACTAAATTAATGATTCTAGAACATCATATGCTAATGATTAGACTTACCACTTTTCTTCAACTTTTGTTCCTTTCTTTGCTTTCTTCTTAACTCTCTAGGATTCGTTATATCATCCTTCTCCAATTCTAATATAGCTTCTCTTTTAGCTATTCCAACTGGTTGTAAAGCACTTTCAATAACGATATCTTCATTTAATAGCTTTGTGTCATATTCTTGTAATTTTATATTCATACCCTCTTCAATATTATGTATTCTATCAACATCTCTTTCTGTGATTAACGATATTGACGTTCCACTTCTTCCAGCACGTGCAGTACGTCCAATACGATGAAAATAATCATTAGCATCTGCCGGTATACTGTAATTAACAACAACCTCTACATTTGGAATATCCAATCCACGACCTGCAACATCTGTAGCAACAAGAATTCTAGCAGCACCAACACGAAATCTGGCAAGTGAATCAATACGTGATCTTTGTTTCATTTGTGAATGAAGTGCTGTAACTCTAACATTTAGTAACTTTAACATTCTTGCTAGAATCTCTGCTGTTCTCGTATGATTAACAAAAACAATACCTGTTTTCTCTTTATTGTCCTCATTCGTTAATAATGCATATAAATAAGCTTCTCTGACATAAGAAGGAAGAAATATATAGTATTGTTTTAATGTGTCAGGTATACTGACTATTGATTCTTCACCAAGTTCTGCAACATGGATTTTCTTCTTACTTGGTCTATCTTTTAAACTTCTTACAGCATCTGTCACTGTAGCAGTGAAAAGTAACGTTTGTCTACTTTCTGCTGATGGTAGAGCTTCCATACAAACACTTAGATCTTCAGCAAAAGTATCAGTAAGTAATCGATCAGCTTCATCAAGTACTAAATACTTGATCCTTTTCAAACATTCTTTTAACTCGTCTCCACATGATTCAATTATATCTGCTAAACGACCTGGTGTAGCAACAACAACATGAGGTCTTCTTGTAATTTCAATAGTTTGTGGAATGTTATCCATACCACCTATAACTACACACTGTTTACAAGATACAGGAGCTCCCAAAGCAGCAACTTGTTCTGCAATTTGCATAGCTAATTCTCTAGTTGGTGTCAATACAACAGCATAAATACCTGAAGGATCTCTTGCCCATTGATTCAAAATAGGTGCCATAAATGCTATAGTTTTACCTGATCCAGTTTTCGCTCCTCCTATACAATCTTCACCCTTTAAGATAGCTGGTATACATGCTTCTTGAATCTGTGAAGGTCTTGTGATTCTCATAGATTTGAGGGTATCTTCGATCCAAGAATCAAGCCCTAATTCTTTAAAAGTTTGTGTCATTTTATGATTAAAGAAAAATATGATCTCTGATTGAAATTTCTATAGTGAAAAAAGCTTATAAATAAGCTTTTTTGCCCTATAATAGGTCTAATCAAACGACGGACCCTCCGATTTTTATTGATTTTGTGAAATATAAAAGGCTTTCTGGTTTGTATCGAATGATATTTCTAGAGTATCTATTTTGATATTCTGTATTTGGCTGTGGGTGGAGTTGAGTAATGACGCAACAGATGGTTGTAATAGGTAAATGAGCTTTGATTAGTAACATACGGGGTGTAGTTTAGAATATGGGATATATTCGTATATTTAATTATGCAGTAATTCACTTTGGTTGCTGTGTTTCCTGTGTTTGTTGACGAGGATAATGCTGTAGTTTTTGACGGTCCTATGTGGGCATATGCGAGTCGACAGTAACAAGTTGTCAGTATGATCTACGTACTTTATACTTAGTAGTTTAAACCTTGGTCACTATTTAAGTTACAGTAGTACCTTTTGCAATAGCTATACAGTTCTATAGATCTATGAATCTGTAGTTCCATATAGTGGTTCAAACAGTATACGCCATTATCTCCACATACAGTAATTGTACTGTTGTGAAATTAAATAGATACATAAATTATGCTGCAATTTATTTAAATAGCTTAATAACTATATTAATTTATGTATACTTGGTGAGATATACTACGTTAAATAGTACTGAAAGTAGTAAGCGTTTTAGTGTCACGTAGACTTTCCTAATTGGGATGAATCAAGGTTTGAATCTTATGGTATGCTTGTACTACATTCATACCTTTACAGCGTTAATTATGCAAATTATAAAATTCTCCTTTACTTTAACACGGTTATGTACAGTTCTGTAAGTATATAAACATCATATTTTACTTTCTTCAGTCTACAATGAGTGCTTTGCCAAATTTGAACCAAAGTGCTTTTGAAGCACGAGCTGTAGAATCATTTAAATAATGTTTTACTTCATCTGTTGAGCCAACATACACTACTTACTTTTCAGATTATGTTGGGAATTCAGGTATCGTGTCTGATACTTACTGTTACAAATGTGTTCCGACAGTTGTAACATATACTTCTAGTGGAGAGACTGCAAGTGTTTACGCTCTTTCAACAGCTATTGGTATTGTACCTAGAAATTATAGAAATTTTGAAAATGCACATGGATGAAGATTTCAGGTACAAAATGAGTGACTATTAGTATACTAAATCATTTAAAGTTTTTGAACTTGGAGAACCTGTCACTGTTATTGTTGAGCATCCCAAGTACCAAAGATTAACAACAAATGTTGAATATACAGATATATCTAGACTTATTAATTCTTCAAACCGTATTCAGATATACATATTACACCACAATGGGAACAACAAAGGATCAGCATTTGGATATCATGAATACAGTTTCAACACCTCAAGGAAGTGTTTTGTATAGTTCGTTTATAGAGTTTGTTAAGTTTACCTGCTCATTAGGGAGTGGAAGTTACGCTACAAGGTCTGTTACTGTGCTGGTTTTCTCTAGTGATAAGCGTAAATCTCGTGACTCCAATTTGTACATCTACGAGACGCACCTTGCTTAGTCACAAAAGAAGATAACTTATAGACGTGTCTAGACTCGTCTATTAGATAATACGTCTCCAAATCAATAATATAGTAGTTTAATCAGTGATAGACAATAATCTATGTAAATCTTTGTATGTGCGATATGAACCCTATTTTTGCGCATATTAGGTCTACTTAATTTGTATCACTCTGACACATCAATCGATTCACCACATCCATAATCATCAAAATCTAGCCAATATGGCTCAATTTGGAGTACCTAATTTAAAACTTAAACCGAAAGATCTTAAGATATCGAATGGTAGTAAAATGCAATTAAAGCTTAGTATTCCTACGCCGAAATCTAATGCACCACCCTTAGTCGATGATCCTACTTTACTGTCATCAGTAAGTGAAGAAAAGACCAGCGCATTAGACAATTTTGATGATTTAAGAGCAGCAATTAGTTCACCTTTGCCTAAGAATGGTAATGTTATGAATATTGAAAAAATCGAAGATATATCACAAATTGATGAGGATACATGGAACTATCTTGCGAAATCTGGTGATATTATTGAAATTGGAAGTCTCGGAGAAGGAGCAGGTGGAGCAGTTACTAAATGTCGATTAAGAAAAGGACCACAGACAATATTTGCATTAAAGACAATTACTACTAATCCAAATCCAGAGATTCAAAGACAAATTTTAAGAGAATTAGAGTTTAATAGATCATGTCGTTCAGAGCATATATGTACATATTTTGGTATGTTTCTTGATGAAAGTACTGCTAATATTCATATAGCTATTGAATTTTGTGATGGTGGGTCTTTGGATTCAATATATAAGAGAGTTAAAGAAAGAGGTGGTAGAATTGGTGAAAGAGTGCTTGGAAAAGTAGCAGAAGGTGTTTTAAAGGGATTATCATATTTACATGATCGACATATTATTCATCGTGATATAAAGCCTCAGAATATACTTCTTAATAAACATGGTGAAGTAAAATTATGTGATTTTGGCGTATCTGGAGAAGTTGTTAATTCACTTGCTACTACTTTCACAGGTACATCTTATTATATGGCACCTGAAAGAATTCAAGGACAACCTTATAAAGTTACAAGTGATGTATGGTCATTAGGTCTTACACTTATGGAAGTTGCACAACATAGGTTTCCATTTCCTCCAGAAGGAAGTCCACCACTTATGCCTATTGAATTGTTATCGTATATTGTCAGTATGCCACCGCCTGAACTTAAGGATGAAAAAGATGAAGGTATTAAATGGTCACAATCGTTTAGGCATTTCTTAAAATGTTGTTTAGAAAAAGATCCTAAAAAGAGAGCAAGTCCTAGACAAATGCTTAAACATCCATGGATAATAGGACAATCTGCAAAACAAGTTAAAATGGATAAATTCGTTCAAGAGGTATGGGCTGATTAAAGGGTTAAAAAAATATTTAGAATATCATATCTGACCAATTCTTACATATATCATCAAATGCAGTAGGTGATGAAGGTTTAACAGGTGTTATGTATTGTTGTAGAAGACACCTTGTAACTTCAGGACTATGAACAGTACCAATTTGTTCATTTACAGTACCATTATCAACAAAAATATCCATTTGTCCATTTTGACGACGATACAAAAGTAATTCCTTATGTTTTGGTACAGTCAATTTTCTTCCAAATGCTTTACGTAAATCATCAATACCTTCAGAGAAATTCTTACCAGTTTCATCATCAGATTCCATATAAGCTCTTGCTTGAGGATGTGCTAAAATTGTACGTACAAAACCATCACGTAAATGTCCAAAATCTGTTTGTCTACATGTAACAATTCTAACAGCAAATGGTATCTGTTGAGTTGGACTTGGGAATCCAAATACTTCAGATATAATTTCTGTACCAATTATAGGATCATGAAGTATCTTTTCGAATTCTTCTTTAGATTTAATATCGTGCTTTTCAGCTGCTGATTTCAAAATAGACTTTAATACATTCTTCTTTTCTCTTGAAATGTATAATCCAACTGCGTACACGTGAAAATGAAGAAATGTTAATGATCTAACTCCAATACCGAAAATATCGAAAATATCATTCTTAACAGCAATTGATCTTTGAAAATCAGGCACGGATGTTGGTGGTTTAATAGGATCGTCCGGTATGATAGGTAATGACTTCAATTGAATAGGTCTATTGTATATATTATGACCAATTGCGTATACACCAATTGTACATATAGTAGGAAACAATAACCTTCTAGATTGTTTATAACCAATTGTTCTCCACATATTGTAAGTGGCGTGTAAAAGTAGAATTGTGAACGCAGTTGTATGTTATTGGTACGGCTGAACCCCATACAAACGTGATACATACATGATAAATGATACAATCATACACCTCTTCTCATAACAATTGATATTATTTGATCATTTTCATGTGTCATAGATAAAAGAAAGTCTTCATTAGGGTATTTGTTCTTGTACGTAATTGGAGGAACAATGATTGGCTTTGAACCATTGTATGATCTCGACCATTGATTAAAAGTGAATCCCTTTTGATCTTCAGCATTTAAAGTCTTATATATTGCTTCTTTTATACTCCATGAACCAGCTATTAATTCAATTTGTCTTGTATATGGGTTATTTGTAAGTAATTGATGTTCTTGAGGGTGTAGTATACGATTTGATACTTTTGATAGAGATCTTCTTGATATTAGATCAGATATTCGTTTTATTGATATAGAGTCAATACCTAGTGATATTATTGACATTTTAGGTGTAAAAATATCAACAAGATGTATGATGAGATCTATGCAGATCTATATATGACTTTGACAAGACTTTGACGGCTTTGACGACTTTGACTAGCTGAGAGGACTTTCTTATACTCCCTAGATACTCCGCTCTCACTCAAGAGACTCGGTAAGTCTCCTTGTCACCCTTGCACTTGTCACTTGATACTCACTCAGTACCTTAGATACTCTCTTAGACTTAGAGACAGTGTTAATTTAGTGATCTTGTTAACAGTTAACAAGTTAACTGTTAACTGCTATCTGTTATGTAGTAACTTACCCTACTCCTATACAACTCCACTTCAACAATCCTTTTCGTCTTACTCATCACGTGGAAAATATACATAAATTCTACTCAGATTGCTTTGAATATTAATATCATTTATTTCTTTCCAAAAACCTTATTTTATCGCTCTTATGGAACTATCATCTCCCCGAAAGAGTAAACGCGGTGTGCCTGATACTGCAACGCCTTCAGTTGAAAACAATGACAACAATACATCATTAAATTATACTGATCCTTTATTACATAGTAATAAGCGTATTAAAGAGGATAATCATATCGATTCAGGTATCGATTCAAGAGTAGATGTATTGAATGAAAACAACGCCAAACAAAATACATCTTTACATGCTAATTACTTTCAAGCAAATCCGATCGAAAAGGATCAGGCAGATACAAGTATATATGCACCAACATCACAATATGTAACAGGATTACAACAATCATATGAAAATACTACATCAGTAGAACCAAATATGACACCTATTGTTGAAAATGAAACACAGAATGATATACAAGGTATCAATAATGCAAATGCAATGTCAGAAGAATGGCATCGTATAAGGAAAGAATGCCATAAGGAAGTAGAAAGAAGAAGAAGAGAGATAATTTCACTTGGTATTGAGAGATTAGCTAAACTTGTACCAAACTGTGATAAAAGTAAAGGTGCAATTATAATGAAAGCAGTTGAATACATTCAGCAATTGAAGGATGTAGAGCATTCAAATTTTGAGAAATGGACAGTTGAGAAATTGTCTGCTGAACAAACAATTACTGAATTGAGGAGAAGTAATGAAAATTTAAAACTTCGTTTAGAGCAAGCTTATAGGGAAGCTGATGCATGGAAGAGGACTTGTCAAAAGGCTGGTATAAGTAGAGCTGATGATACTCAATAGTTTATTGAGTTAGTCAAATAAATTGATAGTGTATGCTAGTTCAATAGCCTCAGTGTATAAACTGACCCTATCCATTGACTGCGTCAATGGACTACGTCAATAAACTCACTGGCAAATCAACAAGTACAACATCCTCCTCCGACGAACTAGCTACTTGTAACAATTCTGCCCTCTTCCTCCCTCCAAGCCTCAAAATACATGATGTCCCTCCATAAACAATACCATTCTCTTCTCCTACTCTATTACATATTATAATAGTTCTCTCCCTTAAATCCTTAACTAATGGTGTAAGACGACTAATCCAATATGAGAGTAACTCCTTCTTAACTGTTGAATTACTTACTGGGTTTGGTGCTTTCCATGCCATTGGAATAACCAACAAATCAGTGTTTGATTTCATAACATATTTCGCAAGTTCATATTCTTCAAATTCTGCTCCTTTAAATGGATTCAAATCCATACAAATCGCAAGGCATGTATTAATCATTTTATCTCCTATATTAACTTTAAATGATTCAAATTTGTCTCCTTCATTATATCCTAAACGCTCATCAACTTCATATAAATTATATTTGTTATGTCTATGTACAATTCCATCATAATTCACCCAAATAGCTCTATTGTAATATGTTTCATTCCTCTTATAGGGGTATCCAATAACAATATTATACCCTGTAGTTTTGGCAGCATGTAATGCCCAATTCTTTGATTCAATTGATTCATTAATACATTCATTAAATCTCTCTTTGTTATTAAAATTGTAACCTGTGAATGCCATTTCAGGAAATACTGCAAGTGTTGATACGATCGGTAATTTCGATGTTGCTTGTCTTTTCAATGATCCTATTAATTTTGATGCATGTACCAAATTCGAATTAACATCACCTAATTTCGGAAACGTTTGAAAACATGCAATTCTTAACATGTCGATGTGTAAGTGTACGTGAGTAAGTACACCCCCACTTTACGTTCACATATACTTTCACATACATTAGTCCGTTGCACTTCCATCTCTTGGCCTATAAGTTACTCCCTTAGATTCTAATTCTTCAATTATATCTTCAGGTAATCTACCATTAATCTTAACTGCATATAATCCAGGTTGAAATGATTCAATTCTAAGCCATCTCGCAGCCCATGATTCTCCTGGTTCTCCTAATGCTATTAACCCTTCATATGATGGACTCGTACAATCTTGTACTATATCTTCTGATCCTGCAAAATTCAATACTGGTTCACAATTAGGACATCCATTCCTTGTAAATTCCTTATACAATTTTGTTAATAAATGCTTATATCACTTAATTCAAAATATATCATATACTTACTTGAAAGCTTAATACTACTCCACATATCATACATGCTCTATCATTTTTGCCACTCATTTTTTATATACACTTATTTCCTATTTAGTATCAATCAGACCTTCCTTCAATAAAACAATAAAAATAACTTGTCAGGTCAATTCTATAGTTATTTCGTCATATACTTTTCTATCTGGTCATTCTTATATTTTTCTTCGAATCACTGATTAGCATAGCAACCACATTCATTACCCTTCAATACTATTTCAGCCGCACTTCCCTATCCTTTAAAAGCCCTTACTAAGTCAATTCATTTTCTCTTATAAATAGACATCTTTGCGTTTTCTCTTCATTTTTCTCCTAACACGCGTTTAACTCTTACGCGTTTATCTTTTAAGCTCCATTTTGCTTGATCACTGATTGCTTATTACTTTGCTTTGCTCTACTTTTCGCCCGGAAATCACTCAAACTTTGCTTGATCTTTGATTTGGTAAGCAATCACTTATTGCTTCACTTCGATCAGCTCCTTTCTATGTTCTACGCAACTTGTTCTTCTCCTTATGGTTGGGGTCCTACTTCTCCTCTAATACCAACTCTTACTCCTTGTTTTGTTGATGGTCTACTATCTGCATCTGTCTCTTTATTACTTATAATATCAGGATCAATTCAACTCATACAAATACTTAATAAGAAACCTTCATCACGTATTAGATATTCTCCTATCTTTTACATCAGATTCGTTCTTCTATTTATTGTAGCTATTTGTTCTTGGATTGACTTGGTTCATTCAGGAACAACTGTAGGTTGGAATCATAATGATATCTTACTAATAAGTGGTATACTTAAAGTCATTGCTTTAATACCAATTGCTCTACCTCTACAATACCTTGAATATTCAAGACAAAAAGTACCACCAGGTTCTTTATTGTTATACTTTCTCTTAGCATCAATTGTCAATCTTTTAAGATTTATTGATGCTCTTGTACTTAAAGTTCCTGAATCTCATCCAACTCAATTCTATTTGATTCCTATACTTCTATTTTCTGATATTGCCTTACTTATTACTAATTTATTACCTTCAAGAAGATTATCAGGCTATAGGAACTTATCTGATGATCAAGCAAGTCCATTTGAATCAGCTAACTTGTTCTCAAGACTTACTTTCTCATGGATATCCCCTTTAATGGCTAAAGGTTATTCTACTTACCTTACTGCTGAAGATCTTCCAAATCCTCCAAAGAATGACACTACTGGCGAAACTACTTTGAGATTCTCTAAAACATGGAATAAACAATGTAGAAAATCAAACCCTTCATTAGTTCGCGCTCTCTTACAAGCTTTTGGCGCTCCTTTTATGAAAGGTGGCTTCTACAAATTCTGTCAAGATACTCTTGCTTTTGCACAACCACAACTACTCCGTATGCTTATTGTTTTTATTCAAACTTACTCTTCTTCAACAGGCGAACATATGATCCTTAATGGTTACCTTTTAGCTATTCTAATGTTCTGTGTATCTGTTGTACAAACTTTCTTCTTACATCAGTACTTTCATTTGTCTTTCGAAACTGGTATGAAAATAAAGTCTTCTTTAATCTCTTCTATCTACAAGAAATCATTAAGACTTTCAAATCAAGCACGTTCACAACAAAATACTGGTGATATTGTAAACCTTATGTCTGTAGATACTCAAAGACTTCAAGATATTTGTCAATTAGGTCATATTGTTTGGTCAGGCCCTTTCCAAATCTTTCTATGTCTTTTCAGCTTATACCATTTGGTAGGAAACGCTATGTGGACAGGTGTAGCTATTATGGTCATTATGATTCCCGTAAATAGTACTATCATTCGTTTTCAAAGAAAACTACAAAAGGAACAAATGAAAACAAAGGATACTAGGACTCGTTTGACAAATGAAATCCTTACTAATATCAAATCTATTAAGCTTTATGCTTGGGAAGATTCTTTCCTTGATAGACTATTCGATATTAGAAATAACTTCGAATTGAAGAACTTACGCAAAATAGGTGTATTGTCTGGCTTTATGCTATTTATTTGGAGTACTATACCTTTCTTGGTTTCTTGTGCAACTTTCGCTACTTTTGTATACACTTCTAATAAACCATTGAGTACTGATATTGTTTTTCCTGCTTTAACTCTTTTCAATTTATTGGCTTTCCCTTTAAATGTATTTCCAATGGTTGTTTCTGGTTTAGTTGAAGCTGCTGTTTCTGTTTCTCGTCTTACGAAATTTCTAACTGCTCCTGAACTTCAAAAGGATGCTGTCACTTCTCTTCCTCGTGCTACTGAGACAAATGAACCTTCTGTTATTATTGAAAATGGTGTCTTTCTCTGGGACGTTGAACCAAAATATGATATTGTTCTAAACAATATCAACTTCGTAGCAAGAAAAGGCCAATTGTCTTGTATCATTGGAAGAGTAGGCTCTGGTAAGTCATCACTGTTACAAGCATGTTTAGGTTCCTTACATAAGGCAGATGGAACAGTAACAATAAAAGGATGCATCTCATACGCTGCTCAGGTTCCATGGATTATGAATGCAACCTTAAAAGAAAACATCATTTTTGGACGCAAATTTGATGCTGAATTTTATAGAATAACACTTGAAGCTTGTTGTTTAGTTGAAGATCTTCTTATGCTTCCTGATGGTGATGAAACTGAAGTTGGTGAAAAGGGAATTTCACTCTCTGGTGGTCAAAAGGCTCGTATCAGTTTGGCCCGTGCTGTTTATGCTAGATCTGATGTCTATTTATTAGATGATATCTTATCTGCAGTAGACCAACATGTAGGACAAAGCTTAATTGATCGTGTTCTTGGTCCTAAT
Source organism: Tortispora sangerardonensis (assembly GCA_030566855.1). Classification (NCBI taxonomy): domain Eukaryota; kingdom Fungi; phylum Ascomycota; class Trigonopsidomycetes; order Trigonopsidales; family Trigonopsidaceae; genus Tortispora; species Tortispora sangerardonensis. Next base: position 248,170 of record JAKUBJ010000001.1, on the reverse strand, counting down.
GGTCTTCTTGGTACAAAGACTAGAGTACTTGCAACGAATTCAATCAAAGTATTGAAATATTCAGACAATATTTCATTATTGCGTGATGGTAGAATTGCTGAATCAGGTTCATATAAACAATCCCTTGCTGCTTCAGATAGTGCTATTAATGCTCTTATTAGTGAATTTTCTTATGATGACAGCAATACACCTATTGAATCAGAACCAGCTAGTGATATACCAACAAGACCATCTACACCTGATGAAAGTGTTCATGCATTCCCATCTGGTGCAGCATCTGTTTTAGGATCATCTAGACCAGGATCTATGATTTCATTGCGTAGAGCTTCTACTTCCAGCTTTTACGCAGGTGAATCAACATCTAAAGTACCTAAAACTACTGCTCGTGTTGAAGAAGCTTCTGCTACTGGAAAAGTGAAATGGAGTGTCTACCTTGAATATGCTAAAGCATGTGGTAGTGCTGGTGTGATTGTATATATGCTTTTGCTGTTGATATCCATTACCTTAAGCGTTTTAGGTAATTTCTGGCTTAAACATTGGTCAGAATCAAATGCAGGTGCTGGATATAATGCAGATGTTAAGAGATTTTTGCTTGTATACCTTGCACTTGGAGCAAGTGGATCAGCATCAACATTTGCACAAGTTCTTGTTCTTACATTGCATATTACTATTCGTTCAGCAACGATATTGCATAACAATTTAGCCCGTGGTGTTTTGAGATCACCTATGTCATTTTTTGAAACAACACCTGTTGGAAGAATTTTGAATAGATTTTCATCTGATATTTATAAAGTTGATGAAGTTCTTGCACGTACTTTTAATGCTTTTTTTAGCAATACATTCAAGGTCACATTCACTATGATTGTTATTTCAATTGCAACGCCTGAATTCATGTTGTTCATTTTGCCATTAGGTGTGTTATACATATACTATCAAAGATACTATATGATGACATCTCGTGAACTTAAAAGGTTAGAATCAGTGAGTAGGTCACCTATATTTGCGCATTTTCAAGAATCTCTTGGAGGTATTAGCACTATTAAAGCATATTCTCAAGAGAAGAGGTTTGTTTTGTTGAATGAGCATCGTATTGATAAGAACATTTCAGCATATTTTCCTTCTGTTACTACAAATCGTTGGCTTGCAGTAAGACTTGAATTCATTGGATCAAGTATTATATTTTTGACTGCTATATTGTCAGTAATCAATTTGTCAAAAGGATATGTATCAGCCGGACTTGTTGGATTGTCTTTAAGCTATGCATTACAAATCACACAGTCTTTGAATTGGATTGTTAGGATGACAGTTGAAGTTGAAACTAATATTGTATCTGTTGAACGTATATTAGAATATACGACATTGAAATCCGAAGCACCAAGTATTGTTCCTGAACATAGACCAGCGGCGACTTGGCCTGAAAATGGAGAGATTGAATTCTCACATTATTATACTAGATATAGAGAAGGATTAGATCCAGTTTTGAAAGATATAAGTTTATCAATAAAGGCAGGTGAGAAGATTGGTATTGTTGGCCGTACAGGAGCAGGAAAGTCATCATTAACACTTGCATTATTCCGTATAATTGAGCCAATATCAGGACACATTTCTATTGATGATCTGAATACTTCGACAATAGGATTAAAAGATTTAAGGACAAGGTTGTCTATTATTCCACAAGATTCTCAAGCTTTTGAAGGTACAGTTAGAGATAATTTAGATCCATTTGGAAGGCATGATGATACAAAGCTCTGGCAAGCACTTGAATTATCACATTTGAAGCCACATATTCAGGAGAAGTTTCTTGAAGGACTTGATGGAGAAATAACAGAAAGTGGATCTAATTTATCAGTTGGACAAAGGCAACTTCTTTCACTTGCAAGAGCATTGCTTACACCAAGTACAGTATTAGTACTTGATGAAGCTACAGCAGCAGTTGATGTTGAAACTGATAAGATTATTCAAGAGACGATTAGGAAGGAGTTTGCTAATCGTACGATCTTAACAATTGCTCATAGATTGAATACTATTATGGATTCTGATAGAATCTTAGTATTAGGAGAAGGAAGAGTAGTTGAATTTGATACACCCGAAGCGTTGTTGAAGGATAAGGAATCAGCTTTTTCTAAGTTGTTAAATTCGGATTCTCAAGAGTAGAGTGTTATATTATGATAATTGTAGTTCATGTGTGCGTGTAGAGCATGTAGAGCGTAGAACTATTGAGAGTATATCCAGGCCTGTAGAGAGTCCGGTTTGCTCTTATGTGGGTGTATTTAGTCCATAATGGTCAAGAGTACATGTATGTCTGGTATGCATGCCAGATATACATATGACAGTGATGCTAGACTCTGTTTTACCCTTAGAGAGTGCGTATGAATTCCAAAGTCCTGTATGGACATGAGGGTGTAGTGCCTTCCAATTGTACCGTAAATCAGCACATAGTGATCGCCCTTCTTTGCTCTAATTAATACAGAGCATATATATGGCATTGACTATATCATACACTCCTTATAGACATATCAACACTGAAATGAGGTCTACCAGTGTAAATGGTCCTCAAATGACTCCCTGAGCACCTAGAAAGATGACAGAAACTCCAAATTAACATAGCGTGTACTGTAGATCATGTAGAATACGTTAATAATTGCCAAATTCCTTCTAAATCATAAATATTTTAGGAAACCGGATAAACTACCGAGTATAGTAATAGAAAATGCCGCACAAATAGATTCTATATACATGTATATCACCTTCAATCAATAGAGAGGGTAATTAAGAAAAAACCTGATTGAAAACCTGATCGATACTGTTAAAGAAGTACTTTTATTTCTCGAATATAATAAAGAATAAAAGTGATATTTGCAGTCTTTTTATAAAGAAAGACTGAAAGAACTGAAAGAACCATGCTTGGAGCATTCAAAGGTAGTGCAGTTAGGTTCGGAGGGTACCTATGGAAAGAGCCATGGAGGATGTCAAGTATGCGTAAATATAGACACCGACAAAGGATGCAAACAGTTGATAATGTTATAGAAACATTAGAGACGAGTCTAAAAGAGCAAGGAAAGTCCTTCAAAAGGTTAGAGATTGCAAAAGAGAGTATACCTAAAGAGCATGAGATGAGTCCGAAGGACAAGTATTTTGTATTTAATAAGAACTCTAAAGGGTATAGAATTGGAGTTCATTTAACGCCTAGATGGACTAAGAAGACGATAAGAGTTGCACCTAAGGGATTTTAGAATGAAATGTATATAAAGAGTACATACTACAAGCAATACGAGCACGCAGTGCTTGTAGTGCGTAGAGTACCTAGTGTACGCTTCGTGCGTACACCACTTTGTGCACGGAATGTACGTATAAAAGGCAGACACAAGGGGTACACGTAGACAATGTAGAACATGTAGTCGCGAAGTGACGTGAGAGATAGTAGATCAGTCAACGAGTAAAGATCATCAATTGACAGTAGATCAGTTGATGGCTTGCAATTGTCCCATGAACAGCGCACAGTGTACACCAATGTATGCAAGTGTACGCCACACAGTGCACTTAACTGCATATGTACTCATATGTCATTATGAATCTGTGTACTTGTGTACCTTACGTACACAAGTGAATGGTAGTTATAGAATTGACTTGATCGTCAGTCTAACCCTAATAACCCCACACATTAGTTGTCCCGCCTTTTAATGCAACAACCCCCTCCCCGAACCATAATAAAATTTTCGAGAATCTTTTAGAAATTATTCAAGTTTTTCCTTAAGAAAAAACTCATTGTTTTTATACTGCGTTCATTTGTTTATTTTCGATCGACATTTGCTCACTTTTAAGGTCTTCGATTTTTAACAAGAAATAACCCTAACATAGTGAAAAATATGGCTGCAACTGCTCCAAAGGTATGTAGAATATATGACTTCTCGGTGAACCATTTATGCACCAAAAATACTAACCCTTTTATAGAATCTTTTTGCTCTTTTAGGCAACGATGTAGGTGAAGATGGTGCTATTGCACCATCTAAAGAAGTTGTAAAGAAAACAGCATCTTCTACTCGTAAATCTGATGAACCACCTGTTGGTAAGGCAAAGAAGTCTTCAAAAGTAGCTGGTCCTAAGAACACCAACGACAAACTTTTTAAAGATAAGTCTGTTTCTGCTGAAGCCAATCGTGCTATTGCTGGTCCTGCTAAGACTGCAGGAAAACGTTCTAAGCGTGCTTTTGACCGCCACTCTGCCACTGGTAGAGTTGACTCTGAGAAGCAAGTTAACCGTGCATGGGGTGGTGATGAAAATGCTCTTGAAGATGAAGAACTCGCTGCTGCTGATGCTGAAGCTGATGCTGAGTCTGATGATGTTGAACCTAAAGAACCTCCTAAGACTCTTGATGAGTTCTTAGCTGAACAACAATCTCGTAATGCTGCTATTTCTTCTAAGAAAGAAGTACGTAAAGTTGCTGCTGATGAAGAATTTAAAGTTCTTTCTAAACCAGTTCCATCTGAAATTGTTGCAGGTGATAAGTCTTCTAAGACATCTGCTAACAAGTCTAAATCTCGTAAAGAGAAGACTGTTATTGATCTTGAGTTTACTGCTCCTATTGCTTCTGTACAAGAGACTAAGAAGCCTTTCCGTTCAAATCGTGACAATGCTCGTGGTGGAAGCTCTCGTGGTAATGCTCGTGGCAATGCTCGTGGTGGAAGCCGTGGAGGACGTTCTGCACCTTCTACTGACCGTAAGAAACCTGTTGAAACAAAGAATTTCCTTTCATCTGAAGATTTCCCTTCTCTTTAAAGGGATTTGAGCATTATATTTGAGCATTTGGTGTTCTTTTTGTTTTGTTTCTCATTTTACTTGCAGTTTTTTGTTTGCTAAGTTTATATGTTTTTCTTACTGTTTGTTCTTGAGCCAAAAAAAAGCGTTTTTTTTAAGAATTTTAACTTTCCTTGATTGATATCTAGGAACAGCAGTAATCTACCTCTTACGTTTTCTTGAATGTCTTCATGTTATTTCACTTGATGTTAGTTTTGTAGGAGTACGAATAAATGTTATTGTATACTTACGTGCGTATGTCTATGCGTGAGCATAGACATATATGTAGATGTAAACATATATGTAGACATGTGCGTGCACTATGCCTCAATAGGAACATTTTCATAAAATTCTCTCCCACTCGTTGTAGGAGCAATAATCCCAGAACGTACAAGGAAATCACCAAAATGTTCTCCCTCATCTCTTTCTAACGCCCATCTTTTAAACATTGGTTTAAGTGTCTTGATAATCTCATCCTCTTTAATAGAATACCTATAAATCTTATTCAACCTTTCTCCATAATATCCACCTCCAAGAAGAAGATTATATGTTTCAGGTGCTTTACCAACTAAAGCAATCTCAGATAAGAATGGTCTTGCACAACCATTAGGACATCCTGTCATACGTAATGTAACACTATCATGTCTTAATCCATACTCTTCTAAACATTCTTCTAATCTTGTTAAGAATTCAGGCAAGTACCTTTCACTTTCAGCCATTGCCATACCACAAGTAGGAAAGCCAACACATGCAGCTGAACCTAATCTTAAACCTGTAAATTTCAAATTATCAAGCTTATATTTTGCCATAATCTCACTTACACGAGGAAGTAATTCATCACTTATATTACTAATAACAACATGTTGATTAGTTGTTAATCTGAATTCACCACCTGTTCCAACAAGTAAAGTAGCAATCTCCTTTAAACCCTTTTTCATTTGAAATGTAGGTGTATCTTCAACACGACCATTTTCAATAAACATAGTAAAATGATGCAAACCAAGTTCATCAGTTTTCCAACCAAAATGATCAATATTTGATTCTAATTTAAATGGCCTTTCAAGTTCAAAATTTTGACCCCAAGATTCTTCAACAAGTGAACGAAATTTATCAACACCTAAATCATCAATTGTATATTTAAGACGTGCATGTTTACGATTCTTTCTATCACCATAATCTCTTTGAACTTCACATATCTTTTCACATGCAATATTAACATCTTTCTTATCAATATATCCCATCATTGATCCTGCACGTGGATATGTCTTTGTATTATTATGTGTTGTACCCATACCACCTCCTGCAAGAACATTATATCCAATAAGTTTATTATTCTCAACAATTGCAATTAATCCAATATCATGCGCATAAACATCTGTATCGTTATATGGAGGTACACAAACAGAAATCTTGAATTTTCTAGGAAGGTATGTCTTTCCATAAAATGGTTCTTCTTCATTCAAATCAACATCAGAATTACCAGTAACTTTCGTCTTATTCTCATTCTCATCTGTAAGCCAAATTTCATGATAAGCCTTTGTACGTGGTAATAAATGTTCACTTAATTTATTACACATTACAACAAGTTCCTTTTGAAGTAATGAATTTTCAGGAAGAACACTTAATGTAACATTACGATTAACATCACCACATGCAGCAATTGTATCCATAAGTGCACTATTAAGACCTCTCATTGTCTTTTTCATATTCTTCTTTAATACACCATGAAGTTGAAAAGTACCACGTGTTGTTAATTTAAAAGTAGTATTACCTGTTGTATCAGCAAGTTCATGAATCTTTAACCATTGTTCAGGTGTTGAAACACATCCAGGAAGACGTACACGAATCATAAAAGCATAAGCTGGTTCTAAACCTTGTGCTTTTCTTTCATCTCTAAGATCTCTATCATCTTGTAAATAAGTACCATGAAATTTAGTTAATTGTTGATCACTTGCTGAAATTGCACCTGTTGATTCATCAGCAAGACCTTCAAGAATTGTTCCACGTAAATAATTAGATGCTAATTTAATATCTTCATTTGTTAAAGGTGGTGGTTCATCAATAACAACATTAGTATTTGCACCAACTGCTGGCCATAATAAACTTTCCCATTCTTTATATGCTGTCTCAAATCCATCAGGATCTTGTTCATCACCTAATCCAATACTAACAAGTTCAATACCACCATAAAGAGTAAGTTTTGCAAATAAATCCTTTGAAGGTTTATTATAATAAATATAATCTTCCTTTCTTGGCCAATATTTACTATCACCCATTCCAAAAACAGTAAATTTGACTCCACTAAGATCTAAATCTATTGTACTTTTAATAAATTCAAGAAATCCTCTACCATTTTGTGGTATTTCACCTTGTCCTGCAGTAGATGTAATTAATACTAAATTTGTCTCTTCAGAAATATCATCAACAGGATAATCATCCATAGCCATAACAATTGGTGATAAACCTCTTGCTTTTGCTCTTCTACCTAATCTTTTAGCAACACTTTCTGCTGTACCTCCATCTGAAGCAAATAAAATAGTAATAGGTGGTCCATTAAGTCCTTCAAGTAATTTAAGAACAGAATCTTTTGCTTTACGTTGTTGTTCAGAACGTATTTCTCCAGAATAATGATGACTTACAGCAGGTGAAATATCAGGAAGACGTTTTGCTAATGTTGTAAGTAACTTTGAACGATCTAAAAAGCTTTCAAGTTCACGTTTTAAACGAGAAGAATCTAATTTAAAGGCATCTTTATTTGCTTCATATTCAATTGGATTCCAACGAAACAATGGCCAATAACCAGAATCTACTGCTTGTTTTGTCTCTTTAACAATAGAAATAGCACTTGTTTCTTCATCCTTATAAGGAAGATAAGCAACAACAACAGAAGGACGTTTAAAATCATAAGCTTCAGCTAAAGATTGAATTGTTTGTGTATATGAAGAATATACAGCAACAGAAGCAGTATAAGCAGTACCATAATTAAGAGAATAAAGAGCAATATCTTTCTTTGAAACTGGATCATTTAATCTTTCAGAATAAAGAGTATTGTTTATTACAAGAATATTAATATCCAATTCTGAAGAAAGAACATGATGAACACCAGAAGTACCAAAATCATAAGCCCAAGCATCTGAAGAAATGATCCAAAATGAGCGTTTAAAGAGGTAATATTTATCATTCAAAATACTGATAATATTATCATTTGTAGAACTTTCAAGTAATCCAATTAACTTATTGGTCAATTCCTTATGATCATCCAATGATATATTTATACTATCCTTTGCAAGCCATTCAGTCAAAACAGAAGACAAAGAATCATCCGCAGTTGCTAAAAGATCATTAAGCTTTGTAGACAAATATTTATGCTTTTCAAGATAAGAAATATACTTTCCAAGACCAAATTCAGGAGTACCATTAACATTAACTACTTCTAAATGATCACCAAAGAGTTGATTCAAAACTTTCATATAAACATCTTCAATAGAAGGTTGAGAAAGAGGAATAACTTGTTCAATAGTATTTGGTGATCCAATAGCTAAACCTTGAATATAATTCTCAGAAGTAAGATTAAGAAGAATTCCTCTAAGAGCTTGAATAACAGTATCTTTATTTATATGAAGAAGTAAATAATCAACAAGAACCAAAGGTCTATTTAATTCAGATTCATCATCATATAAAGAAGAAATTAAAGATAATAAAACAGGACCCCATTTACGATTAAATTGAGGTGCTTGTTCAAGTATAGCAATTCTATTGACATTTGAAGGTATAGCTGCAACAAGAGAAGAAGAAAGTACAGGTGATAAAACATGTGGTTTAATAATTAAAGGTGTACTTATAGTTGAATTAGAAAACTCAACATCAGTAATTATTGATGTATAATAACCAGGAACAATTAATGCTTCACTGCTTGAAAGATTACCAGCAAGTTCATACAAAGAATATGACCTTTGAGTAAGTTCAGACAAAATACTAAAAAGCTTTAAAATTTGAGCTTCTATGTCTTGTGAATTAACTACAGAATCTCTTGAAACTAAAGATACTGAAGATGATTCTTTAGAAAGTTCAGGAGTTGTATCTACTTGATCCTTTACCCAATAGAGATTCTTATTCTCAGGAGCGGTAATGGGAGCAGCATAAGAAAACAACTGATCCAATATAGCATCATCTTCTATAGAAATAGAAGTTTGCCTATAAATCTCAGGTACAACATGTACAATAGCAGATTGAGTTGAAATAGCATAAGCATGAGCAACAATAGCTAAATCTTGAGAATCTTGTATACTATAAGAATGAATTATAGGAAACCCAAGATCCTTTAAAGCATAAATATTATGAATATCAGATGATTCATTAATAAATACATGAATAACAACTGGTCTTGACTTCAAACCTGAAAGATATGGTAATCCTTTAAGTAAAGCCGAGTCAGGAATAGCTATTGACGATACAGCAGAATTAGCATGTATTAAAGACAAAAATGGGTCATTATGTGCAGGTACAGCAATTACATTTAAAGGATCAGTAGCAAAACCAATAGAAGAAGGTAAACTGATAGATTTTAAAGTATTAAGCTGATCTACATAAACTGGTAAAGAAGTAACAGCAACAGCAGTAGTAGAAGCTCTATAAGCTATTCTTGCAACAGCATTAAGAGTAGAATCTACAGTAGACATGATTGTTTGTAGTAAAGAGAAAGAGAAGGAGAAAATGTTGAATAAGTATTCGAGATTTATAACAGCGACCAATAAGAAGTAATGAATAAAGTCATTGCGTGCGAGTAGAGTATAGATCACATCAGGTCACGTGTAGTATAAAAATTTAAAGTTATCAGCCGTAATTGGGACTTACTTTATTAGGAAGGTGGTGGTGACGGATTTTAGTAAGGTGCATGTTTAAGTGTAAGATACGTGTACTTAAACGTGTATTAAATGTGTACTAAATGTGTACTACGAAGTATCACAAAAAGTTCCAATTAGCGAGTATTTAATAGTGAATCATTACATAGACTAATTAAAAGTAACAATTAGAGATCTACTAGTGTGTCATAGTATATCACTTAAGAGTTCACATAACTAGACCATAGTAATACACACATAACCGAGAGAGTTGGTAGACGTATACATCAGCTACTCTTAAATGAATCAACACTCATTGTAGAAGTAAGACCTAACTACACAGTTCATGTACTACTTCTACAGCACGTCATTAGAGTGTATGTGCATAGAAAATGGCCCCCAGCAGAGAGTCCACGTACGCAAATGAACGTATATAGAGTCATAAACAACAGTACAATGTACATACCGTACACTCTAGGAACTCTTATCATGACTCTTATAAACGTCGTCTAACTGGCGGCCAACCAATAATCATTTCCATACAAGACATAAGGTATAGATAAACTATACCCGAGCACGTTGAGATAATGAAGATTTTTCGCATCGCTTGTCTCGGTCTTTCATTTTATTCAAATAAAAGAATATCTAACCTTCACATACCATTTTTAACAGAAAAATACACATTTTAAATATGGCAACAAACGGAACAAGTCATACTCCAACTTCCGGAACCCCCCGTCCTCCTGTTGACCCTTCAGTTGCTTCAGGAAGCACAAGCTTTACTTTGAAAGCAGGTTTAGCTCAAATGTTAAAAGGTGGCGTAATTATGGATGTAGTTAATGCTGAACAAGCTATTATTGCTGAAAAGGCTGGTGCTTGTGCTGTTATGGCTTTAGAAAGAGTACCTGCTGATATTCGTGCTGAAGGTGGTGTTGCTCGTATGTCCGATCCTAAATTGATTAAAGAGATCATGGCTGCTGTTTCAATTCCTGTTATGGCTAAATGCCGTATTGGACATTTTGTTGAGGCTCAAATTTTAGAGTCTCTTGGTGTTGATTACATCGATGAGAGTGAAGTTCTTACTCCTGCTGACGATGTCTATCAAATTACTAAGAATAACTTCCGTGTACCTTTCGTATGTGGAGCTAAGAATCTCGGAGAAGCTCTTCGTCGTATTGCTGAAGGTTCTGCTATGATTAGAACAAAGGGTGAAGCTGGTACTGGTAATGTTACTGAAGCTGTTCGTCATATGCGTACAATTACTTCTCAGATTAAGCGTGCTACTACAATGGGTGATGAGGAGTTACTTGTTTATGCTAAAGAACTTGGTGTTTCTATTCATTTGTTAAAGGAGACTGCTAAAAAGGGACGTCTTCCTGTTGTTAATTTTGCTGCTGGTGGTGTTGCTACACCTGCTGATGCTGCTCTTTGTATGCAATTAGGATGTGATGGTGTCTTTGTTGGATCTGGAATTTTCCATGGAGAGAATCCTGAAAAGCGTGCACGTGCAATTGTTCAAGCTGTTACTCATTATAATGATCCTGCACGTCTTGCCGAAGTATCAACTGATCTTGGTGCTGCTATGGTTGGACGTACTGATTATTATATTAACAAGCCACTTTCTCAGTAGTTAGATATATGTAAATAGGCTGATATTGTGACAACTACAAAATGTAGCTACAGTGTACGACAGTAGAGTGTAGAGTGTAGAGCGTAGAGAATGTGGCTATAGTGTACGACATTGTAGAGCGTAGAGCGTCGAGACCATCGAGTGCATCGACTATAGAGAGTTTTCAAAGCACAAGGTACAGCACACAGTAAACGTGTACACAGTAAACATGTACAGAGTACACGTTTACTATATATGGCATTACTACATTTATATCAAATCAATCATATATTTCCTATTTAAGAATAGACCCTCACTCAAAATTAGACCCTAAAATTAACGGTCACGCTAGGCCTATTTATCACACATTTACTAACTCTCTACTTTCTTTCTTCTCTTTAACCTGTTGACTCAACTGATCATTTCATCATGAGAGCCAAGTGGGTATGTATTAATTATTTCTTTTATTTATTGTTTATTAACAATTGTTTACTAACACCTTCCCTATAGAAAAAGAAACGTGTCCGTCGACTTAAGCGCAAACGCAGAAAAATGAGAGCCAGATCCAAGTAAGCGGATCACTCCTTTTAAAAACCTGAACATTCTTATTATAAATTTATTCTAAATATTTTTATTACAAAGATATATTAAATGTCTGAAAAATGTAAATTTTTTAATTCATTTGTATACTTTGAAGTTTGTTCAACTAAAGGTTTTAAAGGATGCTCTCTCATTTTCTCTATCAATTTTACGAAGAGACGATTCTGCTACTTGTATATACCTATTTAAAGGTGTTTGACGTCTATGATTGAACTTGAAGATTTGTCTTGTTATTTTGTAGCTTATAAATTACGTATCACCTTTAGAATATTATAGAAATGTAGACTGTAGAATTAACTGTAGTATCGGATAAATAAGTGCAATAAGTTGTAATTTTTGATTAGGGTAAAGGGTTATACAAATTTACCATCGAAGTTGTTCCTTTACCCCATATTTTCATCATATTTTCATCATATATTGTTCATACTTGAGTAATACCTTTGTTTATAAGGGATTTGATAGCGGTATTACAATCTATCAGTATGGCAGGTGAAAAAAAGGGTACAAATACTACAGCAAAGCCGAGGAAACGTAAAGTTGACCATGCATGTATCTTCTGTAGAAGGTCACATATGACTTGCGATACATCTCGACCATGTCAACGTTGTATTAAGAGAAATATTGCACATTTATGTAGGGACGATAATAACAATAAGAAGGATGGTAAGAAAGGTAATAATGATACGAAACTTGCAACAACAGTTGCTAAGAATAGCTTGTTTCCTGCTAATGAATCAATTGGAGTACAGGCGTTACAGAATGATGTAAATGCACGTAAATTTAGTACATCAACAGGTACATTACAATCATTATTTGCTACAGATCCAGGGCAAATGTTTGTAAGTGAGCATGCAGGATCAGAGTTTTCATCATTAGCAGATTTTGCAACACTTCTAGATGATCCAGGTATGGTACTTTCTCAAGAGATTCGTCCAAGTGATAGTAATAATATAACACCAGTTGAGAATGCATCAGCTGAAGATAAGTTTTTTCTTACAGCTGCAGATCCACCAGAGACATCACCTGAAGAAAGGCTTAAGCATGTTATTAATGCTAAGCTTGCAGCAGGTCTGCTTAGACCGTTTAATTATGTTAATGGATACACTAGACTTCAGTCATATATGGATAGAAATATGACAGTACAATCAAGGCAAAGGATATTAAAGCCATTATCAATATTTAGGCCAGCTTTTAGAGCAGTTGCACAATCATTAACAGATATTGATTTAGTGCTTGTTGAAGAATCATTTGAAAGGACGTTACTTGATTATGATCGTATTTTCACATCAATGGCAGTACCTGCATGTCTTTGGAGAAGAACAGGTGAAATATACCGAGGAAATAAAGAGTTTGCAGCACTTGTTGATGTTAATTTTCTTGATTTACGGAGTGGTAAATTAGCTATATATGAGCTTTTACAAGAGGATTCATCGGTTAATTATTGGGAGAAGTATGGTAATATAGCGTTTGATTCTGGACATAAAGCAGTGCTTACGTCATGCACATTACAACCGAGGTCTGGAAGGTCACCTATACCTTGTTGTTTTTCGTTTACGATAAGGCGTGATAGGTATAATATACCATCATGTATAGTTGGTAATTTTATTCCTTTGAGTTAATGCGGGTATTGCACGTACTTGTACGTGCTGTACGTGTCATATATGGACATATTTATAGGCGTACGTACACTTGTGTACACTAGTAACATGTTATACTAATTAAGTAATTAATTTCTGCACCAGTTCACCCACCATTCACCTACCACATATTATGAAATTAAAAATAAGGTTTTCACCACCCTCAAATGACCTTATTGTTGATATTTTAAACCCTTCAGCTGCTTCAATACGTGCAGAAATTAGAAAAAATGACCCTAAAACAGCAAATCATCGTTTACGGCTTATTGTTGCAGGTAGAATAGTCGTAGGTACAAAACCTATAACCTTTAATGATACACAGATTAATAATGATATACCTATATTTGTCCATTGTGTGATTGGACAAGAATTACGTCCAATAGAGACGAATTCTATGATATCTAATGAAGAAGTAGAAGAAGAAGAACATGAAGCAGAATTGGCAGCACAAACAACAACGCCGATGCAAGGATTTGATAGATTATTGAATGCAGGATTTTCACAACAAGAGATTGATTCTATGAGAAGACAATTTGCACGAGTTCATGGATTTGCAGAGTCATTATCGAGCGCATTTGGACGTAATTCAGGTACAGATAATGAGTTTCAAGTGAATGATCCAGAATTAAGAGCATTAGAAGATCAATGGATAGATGATTATACGGGTAATTTAGATGATGGTAGAGATGGACAACATAATGCATTTGCAGAGGAAGCATCACAGGTTCCAGTGAATACAGAGCAGGTTAGAACAAGGGATTTTACAGGTAGTTTATTAGAGTTTTCTGGTAGTCCTGATAGATTAGAAGCAGGTACGGTATTTTCGGATATGTCACCTGCGGATTATGCAGTAATAGTTATAGGTGTTAGTATTGGGTTTTATATTGGATTTATGGCTATACCGTTTATGCTTGATTCTACGTTGATTACTACGGATATAAGAGTATCGTTGATTATAGGTATATTGTTGAATGTTGTGTTTGGGATTCTTGCGTCGGGAAGTTGACGTATAACATTGACTCCGTCAATGTTATATGGACTAGTTTGATATGTATACGAAGTCAATGTTATATATAGACACAGGTAGTATGTATATGACATGTGCTGCGCACGTCAGATATATGAGAATCCGTATGCTGCGCATACGGAATATCATTCGTCCATATCCACATCACTATCACTATCACTATCATTAGCACTCTCAAACTCATCTTCACTCTCAACATACTCAACAGCAGCTACATCCTCACTCTTTTCAGATACAACTAAAGTACCCATTTCCTTACGAAGTTCAATTTGTGCTCTAAGCATATCTAATCTTCCCTGTAATGCAAGTAATGGTTGAAGTTTAGATGCATGTGAAGTAAGAACACTGTAAAGAGAAGAAAGAGATTTTGATAAAGAAGGAATAGAAGATAAATAACCACCATGAATAACTATTGTCCAACGAATCCAAGAAGTTAATTCACCAGCTCTATTTGGAGATTTTGAAAGAATATCAGCTATTGAATCAAGTAATTTAACAGCATCAACAGGATCAATACCTTGTATAGAAGATTTAATAGTTGATTCATCATTTGTTGAAAGACAAGTTTCTAATAAAGGTTTATCAGAAGTTTTTAAAGCTTGTGAAAGGATTGAAACTAATGAACCAGCGACGATATTTAATTGATCATTTTTTTCAAATTTGATTGATTTACCTTCAATTCTTTCTAATTGTTCTCCAAGTGGTTCATCATTTCTTGATGAACCATTATTTGTTTCTAAATTTGTTTCTAAATCATTTATAAGGTTACCAGATGAAACAATTATATCAGTTTCATTGTATAAACCATTTATACCATTTGACTTAGTAACATTCTTTGATTCAATCACTTTTACTTCAATCTCAGATTTTGTTGTATCAACATGAACTCTTTGAAATAAATAATTTGAACCTGATTCAATATATGATAATTGAATAATATTTGAATCATTTTTCAAAAAAGAAGCATCAAAAATATCAATTAAATTAGTATTTTTTAATAATTTAATTGTTAAATTTGAACTCTTTGTTGAACTCATTGATTTCCTTTTTGATTTATTATTTCCATTCAAAGATTTAAATGGTTCAATAAATATTTCAATTATACCTGAAGATGTAATTGCAGCAAGTAATGAATCATCTTGAGATTTAAATAATTGTTTTATATCAGATTTTGCAACCATTATATTTATAACTTTCCCAGTTTCTAATGATGTAACATTAATAAATCTATCATTTATTGCAGATGATATAATATAATTATTATCATTTGAAATAATTAAAGATTGAATATTACTTGCATGAACAGGATATGAACCAATTGTTTCTAACTTATCTGAATCAATTAAACAAAGATGAATCATATGTGATCCTGCAATTAATCTTCCTTCTGAAAATAATAAACAATTTATTTGTTTATCCTTTAAATCATAATATTTAATAATTTTAAAGGAATTATCAATCAAAATTTGTACAATTTTTCCATTTGAACAAATCCATAAATCTTTATCAGAACAATGAATATAAGAAATTGATCCACCAATATTAATATCATGTATTATTCTATTTTCATTCATTGAATAGATAATAATATTACCTGAATTTGTACCAATTGCAAGTAAATCTGATCCAATATTTGATCTTTTAGAATGTTGATCAATCTTACAAATATATGTAGGAATCATACCATTTTGTAATTTGATTTCATTATCAAATTTACCATCTGGTAGTGAATAGATTCTTATTGTATTTGATCCAATAGAATCATGAATATTGATAAATTCTGTATCGTTTAGCATAGTATGTGATGGACTCTCCTTGTGTATCTCTGTACTCTCTTAAGACACTCTCTGTGTATCTCTGTACTCTCTTAAGACGCACTATCTGTGTACTCTTTGTATACTCTTTGACACTCTCTGTGTACCCTTTTTGTGTGCTTTTTATGCACTCTTTATTAAACAGTATAAGTTATATCGATAAATTTTTTTTCTAAAGGTTTTCAATCAATATTTTTACCCGGATAAACTAGAGTGAATATTTACTGTGTGTAATGATACACGCTTAATGGTAGACCATTCTTGTTGGAGGTAGCAGGGTAAAGTAGTTACCAAGTAAGGAAGCATCTCTCACTATGTTAAGAGTGTGATCAAGATAGTCAAGCTACGTACAAGAACTTAGTAAAATACATAAGAAACAAACATATAAATGATATAGGTAGATAGAATAGAGTAAAACATCCTCAATGTTAAAGAAGAAATCGAGAAGTATTTATATACTTTGGTATAATTGTATAGAACAAGGTACACGCAAATAAGGTTTAGGTAACCATAGGGGTTAAATTCCAACAATTCTACCATGAAT
This sequence comes from Tortispora sangerardonensis, assembly GCA_030566855.1. Taxonomy (NCBI): domain Eukaryota; kingdom Fungi; phylum Ascomycota; class Trigonopsidomycetes; order Trigonopsidales; family Trigonopsidaceae; genus Tortispora; species Tortispora sangerardonensis. Next base: position 231,304 of record JAKUBJ010000001.1, on the reverse strand, counting down.
GCTGCAACAAAGTGTAATATAACACATACACTTTCCATAATCAATGCAAGACTTGTACATGTCCATGTCTTGCTTCATACATCCCAATTAGGAAGTAATCATAACATTCTCATAGATAATCAGGTCCCATTTCATTCCTTCTACCATCACCATCAAGTTTAGCCATTCACATTATTAAACCTTTATACTCTTAGATACTTCACATAGAACGCCATATCATTCATTTTTTCTGGTTAATTCATGTTTACTATATGATGATGCAATACAAGCTTTGATCCACTATTAATCAAAATTACTTCATTTAGGTATGAAGCTATACAATACATCAGTTCCTAGATTTATCTATATGAATGATTTCTAATGGGGAGATTTATTTGTTGATGGCTTAGTATTTTATCAATATCGTCATTCATATTTTAGAACGTTTTTTAAGGGGAAATGCATGCTATTAAGCATCTCGCTTATCTGAATTTTCATTAAATTGTCAATATTTCAACTTAATTGAACGGCTCTTAAACCATTCAAATTTAGAATGGCCATTACATGAAATGAATTTGAATATCCCATATAAATACCTTAGCGGTTAGTTCATATTCTTCATTAACATCATTGCTTAAACATGCATTTACCTAATTCTGTCTCAGAAGCTCTTGCTATAAGAATCGCTAGTGATATCACATATTGCATCTGCTACTAGTTTAGTAAGTGAAACTCCTTCATTTTTTAATTATATGGATTCACTTCTTCTAATTTAGCTGTGTTAAATCCACAAGAAATTGGCTGGCGGTTGGTGCCAGATGTCTTATACTTATTCGTATATAATTACTAATTACAGTGACCTTATTAGACTTCTTTGTGTTGCAACTGTCTGTGATCCATTAGAGGTTCCAATTTGGATGTTTTAGTATTCAATTCTCAGCTTTCAATGCAATTGAACACTTCTACTATCAATTGTGAATCTGTATATTAGATGCTAAGTGATGTTATCCTTATTAATCAAACTCTATGACTATGTGTGAAAATGTAATCAAATCCATCAGCAATTTTAATCCATAATTGCTTATTTTATTTACATTCTACTTATTTACATTTTCTACATCGATCTAGCTTTATTTTTATCTTATTGTATTGTATGAATTATGAGCTACTTTTCATCGTTTACTCATGCAATCTGCACTTATTCATGAACACATTTTTGCAGGTAAAAATTAAAAAATTAAAAAATAGGCGAGCTTCAACCGCGTTAACAAGTTGACTTTTAAAACAGTAGACCTGTTTTATTAAATAATTTCTACATGAATGTTATGAGATTCAAATTTCTTGTGAATGAAGAATTTGAATATAAATGCACCACAATGTATCAATTTCTCTATTCACAAAGCATTAGCATTATATAGCATTTAACAATGGATTTACTTTCTGTCTCAGCAGCTCCTGTTATTAACACATTATCTACTCTTGTATCTGTCACCACTTTAGCTGCAATTGCAAGTCCTTCATTTGATATAGCTAAAACGCATCACGACGGTGCTGCAGGAAGGTGCAATGTATGGTCAGGAAACGATTATTGGGCTACTTTTGCTACTTCCTTTAAAATGAATCAAACCCTTTTCGATGAATACACTCCAGATAACTATTATGAAGGAAAGAATTATTATTGTACTTTGCATAATGATACAGCTGTGCAACCAGAAGTTTTAACTGGCCCTGGTTCTCTCAAAGTAAAACATTTTATTACTAAATTCTTACCTCGCGAGAATCCAGTAGATATAAGTCTTCAAGTGTTACAATTTTATCATGCTACTAACGAAAATCTTGAAAATCTTGAAGATACAGTGGAGATTGTTTTTGATGAAGCAATGATTAAGAACATTAAACAAATGAAATTATTTTTAGGTGCTGGTGGGTATGCTTTTCCTTGTCAAATGATGATGGATACGCTTCAGTGTGATAGAGTTGGAGATGGAGCCTATGCATATGGATCATTAGACAATGGTAATAGTATTCAGGTGAAATTTGATACACCATTAGCACCTAGCTCAATCTATCCTGTTAAGCTGCTTGCTGCTATAGTTTATGATGGACCAGCAGCAGAATTTAAATGGAACGCGACCTTTACTTGAATATATAGATATTACGACATATAGAGTTATGATAAGTCAACAATAAGTTCAATACGACAACTCCTGTAGAATTCCATTAAACCTATTAAATCTTTTTATAGAAACTATTTGAAATATCATTTATTTAATTCAATTAAACAATCTACTTTGTAATCTCTACGCACAGCCTATTTTTACTTCAATACAAAGGTGATGACGTTTCTTTGTATTGCATATAATGATGATTTTATGAAATCATGGCTGGTGTGTAGATTAGCCGGTGGCTAAAGTTATGAATTCATATAACGGTTTCATGTATTTCATAAATAAATCAATCACATGTTCTCGCTTATTTTAATTTTAATTAAAGTGTTTTTAAAGCAGGTACGTTGAACGGTTTCATTAAGTTAAATGAAATCACAAGAAAATGAATGTAATTATGAGATTCAAATTATCATCAGGTGAATGAATAATTTGAATATAAATAGACTTCAAAATGTATCGTTTTCTCTCTTCACAAATCATTAGCATTTTATAACATCTTCAACAATGTCTTTATCTAATTCTCTCGCAGCAGCAGCAGCTATTAACACCTTATCTACTCTTGCAACATCTGTCAGCACTTTGGCTGCAATTGCAAGTCCTTCGTTTGATACAGCTGTGAAATATCAGGACGCTGCAGGATGGTGCAATGGATGGGCAGGCAACGATTATCTTGCTTTTTTTACTACTTCCTTTGAAATGGATCAAGCTCTCTTTGATGACTATAGTGCAGATAACTATTATGAAGGAAAAAATCATTATTGCACTTTGCCTAATTATCAAAATATTGTGCAATCAGAAGTTATAATTGAGCCTGGTCCTATCAGCACAAAGAATTTTATTACTAAAATCCTACCCCATGAGAATCCGGTAGATATAAGTCTTCAGGTGTTAGAGTTTTATCATTCTACCAACATAGTCAACGAAAATACAGTGGAGGTTGTTTTTGATGAAGCAATGATTAAGAACGTTACACAGATGAAAGTATTTATTGGTGTTGGTGGGTATGCTTTTCCTTGTCAGAGGTCGGTAGATTCGCTTCAGTGTGATACAATTGGAGATGGAGCATATGCGTATGGACCATTAGGCAATGGTAATAGTATTCAGATGCAATTTGATACACCATTAACAGCCAATACAATTTATCCTATAAAGTTACTTGTCGCTATGGTTTATGATGGATCAGCAGCAAGCTTTAACTGGAAAGCAATCTTTAGTTGAATATAGAAATTACGAAACATAACTTATATAGTTAATATATGTCAACAATAAGTTAAATACGCCAACTCCTGTAAACTCACTTTTGACCTATTAAGTCTCTTTATAAAAATTATTTTAACTGTCCCTTGTTTAATTCAATCAAGCACTTCCACTCTCTTTGTAAACGGCAGTGGTTAAGATATTGATCCAGTTCCATAAAAATCATATCTAGAGCGTTTATAACGCTCTCTTTGTGTCAATGCCGATATTGTTCCTAATCTCTTATCTTAATTAATACTAAACTCTACACTATTGTAGATTCATTGAAGTAGCCCTTTATCAATTTACGTCTTAAAGTAATATACATTGTCCACATACGTAATGATGGCTTGATGAAGTTCTCTGTATAATAAGCCAATCATTAAGCTGGTGGCTAAAGTTAATATAGAAGTTTATATTGGCTTATAACATGTGGTTGATGAATCAGCCACTTTCGCTTATTTAATTATTCAATAAAAAGCTTCTAAAGCAGTTGAGACGGTTTCATTAAATGATTTTAAATGAATGGTTATAAGATCTAAATTATCATCAGATAAATGTGAAATTTGAATATAAATACAGCACAATGTATCATGTTCTTTCTTCACAAAGCATTTTCATTACACAAAATTTCATAGCATTTAACCATGGCTTTACTTAATTCTATCTCAACAGCTCCTGCTTTCAACACCTTATCTACTCTTGCATCTATCAGCACTTTATCTACAATTGTAAGTCCTTCATCTGACTTATATAAACTTAGTTCATCTCATACAGCTGTGACATATCAGGACGCTGCAGGATCGTGCAGTGGATTGTGGGACGACTTTCTTGCTACTTTTACTACTTCCTTTAAAATGGATCAAGCCCTTTTTGATGACTACACTGCAGATAACTATTATGAAGGAAAAAATCATTATTGCACTTTGTCTACTTATTACAATGTGAAAGCAGAAGTTTTAACTATCCCTGGTATTGATAATGTAAAGCATTTTATTACTGAATTTTTACCTCGCAAGAATCCAGTAGATATAAGTCTTCAAGTGTTACAATTTTATCATACTACTAATTCATATAGTTCTGAAGATAAAGTGGAGATTGTTTTTGATGAAGCAATGACTAAGAACGTTAAAGACATGAAAGTATTTTTCGGTGCTGGTGGGTATGCTTTTCCTTGTCAAAATGAGATGGATACGCTTCAGTGCGATACAGTTGGAGATGGATCCTATGCGTATGGATCATTAGACAATAGTAATAGTATCCAGCTCTCCCTTAGTTCACAATTATCAGCTGAGGAAGTCTATCCTGTGAAGATACTTGTCGCTACAATTTATGATGGACCAGCAGCAAGCTTTAACTGGAACGCGACTTTTAGTTGAATATAGATATCGCAAAACATATAGAGTTACGATACGTCAATAATATAAGTTCAATACACCAACTCCTGTAGACATACTTAAGTATAAGTGTTAATAATCAGTACATCATGATGTCCTTTAAATCCAATCATAACCTAATCCTATAACACCCACGTATTGGGTGCTATACGCTCCACCACCACGTATATTATATGCTTCTCCACCTCTCACCCACACTCCTAACAAACTCTTCCATTTTATATTTATCCTTCATAAACCTATCTAATGAATCCCTAACTGACCTTGCCAAATTCAATTCACTATCTGAATCATCCCCAATTGCTGAAACTGTACGTGTAGTTTGATACAAATTATTACCCAATAAAACAATCTCTCCATCATCAAGAATCTGTGCCATACAACGTCCACTTTGATGTACATATTGTACATACTTAAAATATGGTTCTCCCCATGAATATTTAATCTCAATATCACAACTTGCATATGTAGATGCTGCTTCCATATCTAATATAAATCCAAACAATTCTTATATGTATTAAAATGCCAATTACGATCAACAAACCTTATTCCCTTATCTGATTGTAATTCTTTAGCAATTATTTCAATCTTTGTTGATTTGCTTAATTTTCCACTATCTGATCCAAAAAATAATGGCCTTCTTTTTGGCTTATCATTATATTGTACTTCAACACTTTCTAATTCAACATATTGCCTTATTTGTCATGATTACCTAAACAGTATATTGTTTAATTAGTGATATAAATTAACCATGAATCTATACTGCTACAGATTTCTCAGGCGATAACCTTGCTTCCTATTAATGTATACTGATTATATGAAATAATAGCTTATAGAGGCTTTGTGTATAGATTAGCTGGTGGCTAAAGTTCGGAATTCATATCCTATCTAATAATATAAAAACATAAAAAATAAAAAATAAAGTTTAGCAAATTTTGAGATTTTCAAATCCATGTCAGACAACGAGAAAACGTCATATTAACAAACTAATCTCAGATTTCTCAAGTTACACACTTCCTTTTATTTTATGAAATTTTAAAAATAAAAATATGTTGAAAATTGCGTCGTGAAAGTGAGTGAATGTTCGACACGTATTTAACTTTTGGTCAACCGGGTTTTTAATATATCCTATAAAAAACGGATTAGCCAAAGTAGGTGCACGACCTTCCTTATATGGCAGTATAAACCATGCTTGGCTTTTGTACATCACCAATTCTGACGTAATCGATATTTTCTAACCCATTATTTGGTGGTGCGTTTTTTTATTTACAGTGGACCTATTAGCGCTTATTGTATTGGAACTGTATCACACATTAGAGGTTCCAGTTTGGATTCTTTCAGTATTCAATTCTCTGCTTTCGATGCAATTGTGGAGCAAATGTATATTAGATGTTAAATGAAGCTATTCTTCTTAATCAAACCTTCTCTATGACTGTGTGTGAATATCTAATCAAATCCTTCCGCAATCTTGATCCCTAATTGCTTATTTTATTTACATTCTACTAATTTGCGTTTTCTAGATGTATGTAGCTCTTTTTCTTATTGTATTATATGAAATATTACTTTCCATCGTTTACCCCACCATCTTTGCCCCTATTCATAGACACACTTTCTAGGCAAAAATTTAAAAATATAAATAGGCGGGCTTCTACCATGTCAACTAGTAATATCTTAATTACATGATTAATCAACCACAATTCTTCGCTTATTTTGAAGTGATTTTAAATAACTTCTAAATCAGTTGAGTTGAACGGTTTCATTTAAATAACAACAATATATAATTATCATCATGTTAATCTCATAATTTGGATATAAATAGAGCATAATGTGTCGTGTTCTCTTCACATATTATCTTTTACCATGGATTTATCTAATTCTCTTACAGTAGCTCATGCTATCATCGCATTATCTACTCTTGCAGCATCTGTCACAGCTAGTGCTTTGGTAGCAAGTGAAATTCCCTCATCTGACACCTATAAATTTGGTCGCTCTGATACAGCTGTGAGATCTTATGTTGAATATGCTGATGGTTATTGCGCACTATCTGTAGCTGAAAGTTATTATAATTCTTTTTCTACTGCTATTCAAATGAATCGAGACCTCTATAATACATACACTGCAGATGACTATTTCGAAGGAAAAAATCATTATTGCACCTTGCCTAATTCTCACTGTGTCAAAACAAAGGTTGCAAGAATCGTTGATGCAAATGATGATCTACAGATTACTACGACATTCTTACCTTGTAATCAGCCTGAAGATATAAGTCTTCAAGTAATAGAATTTTATCATGCTACTAGTGTCTATCATTCGGAACGTGCAGTGAAGATTGTTTTAGATAAAGAGGTGGGAAGACACGTTAAGCAAATGAAAGCATTTGTAGGTGTTAGTGGGTATGCTTTCCCTTGTCAAGAGAACGCACTAACGCTTCAGTGTGACACTTTTGGCGATGGGGCATATGCATATGGTTTGTCAAATAATGGTGATATGATTGATATTGGATTAAGTACACAATTATGGTATGATGAAGCATATCCTATCAAGCTACTTGTCGCTATGGTTTATGATGGTCCACCGGCAGATTTAAGCTGGACCGTGAGTTTTGTTTGAGTATATGTTGGAATAGCTCACTTAGTATCCTATACAGTAATCTATTGCTAGTATATATCAAGGTTCTTTTTATCGAAACTATAATTAGTAGTCTGTAACTTATTCCTATAGTAATAAGACGTTAGTTTACTTGTGCTAGATATTGGTTCCAACAATATATGGGATAAGTAATCAGTACATCATGATGTACTTTACATCCAATCACACCCATTACGTGGGTATTATATGCTTCTCCACTTCTTTGCCACCCCTTTAACAAACTCCTCCATCTTATACTTATCCTTCATAAACCTATCTAATGAATCCCTAACTGACCTAGCTAAATTCAATTCACTATCTGAATCATCTCCAATTGCTGAAACTGTACGTGTAGTTTGATACAAATTATTACCCAATAAAACAATCTCTCCATCATCAAGAATCTGTGCCATACAACGTCCACTTTGATGTACATATTGCACATACTTAAAATATGGTTCTCCCCATGAATATTTAATCTCAATATCACAACTTGCATATGTGGATGCTGCTTCCATATCTAATATAAACCCAAACAATTCTAATAAACTCCTTTCATATAATAAACTATCAGGTACTTGTCCATTAACTATTTCAAGTAAAGGATATTCTTGTATTCTTGGAACCCTTAATAATGTTCTAAATGGATTTAATTCTGCTTGAACAACTGCTTCTTGCATTGGTACTTCAACAAGTTTAAGTCCATACCTTTCTGCTGTTCTTGTCCATGATGTACGTGCATCATCAATTAATTTCATTGTTGTATTTAACCATTCAATTCTAATACCAAAACAATGTTCAGGATTATGTACTTGATCATAATGTAATGTAATTGTTTCATCTCTGTATGATTTATTAAGTGGATCAACATCAATATCAACTGATCTACTAATAAAAACTTTTTTTAACTTTTTTTCCATACTTATTTCTCCTTTAAGTAATGATGATGCTGTACTATAACGACGTAGATTCTCTTCAGTAGCTGACAGTGTAGTAGCATTCGTAGGTAAATCCAACGTCAAATGTGTAGGTTCACTTACTCCACTTGGTACACTTGGTATACCACTTTGTGGTGATCTCATAGAATCTGCTGATTGTTGTGGTGAATTACTTGCCGTATTAACACTCGTACTTTCCTTCTTCTTAAACCATTGTCCAATTATACCACTTCCACTATACTGAGTAGGTATATTAACATACTCTGATTTCATCTTATAAAAATAATGACCATCCAAAAAAGTATGCTTTTTATTAACATGTTCAAATAATCCTTCATTCATAAGATAATTCCCATATTCAACTGCTTCTTCAATATTGTTAATATCTGAAAAATTTTTAATAAGCCATACTGTTAAATCTGAACCAACAAAACAATTCTTATATGTATTAAAATGCCAATTACGATCAACAAACCTTATTCCTTTATCTGATTGTAATTCTTTAGCAATTATTTCAATCTTTGTTAATTTGCTTAATTTTCCACTATCTGATCCAAAAAATAATGGCCTTCTTCTTGGCTTATCATTATATTGTACTTCAACACTCTCTAATTCAACATATTGCCTTATAAGTTCTTTTATACCACCTGTATAAAACTTTAAATCATTATCCAATATCATTGAAGATTTCAAATCTTTATTTTGACGTTCTTCATCTGATAAAACTCTTGCTCTTTGAAATAAAGAAACAAGCTTTCTAATTCCTTCTAATTGAATCTCTTCTGTACTCATTTTATCTGATGAATCAGGAAACTGTCTTAAAGATGGTGATTCCTTAATACCAAAAATAACAAACCTTACAGACCAAAATCTATAATTATCTAAACCATCAAAATATCCTGCTAATTGTTGATCCATTCTATTCCAATTTAATGTACTACAAAGAAGTCCTTTAAATGAAACTTCTTTATTTTCCATTCTTTGTCCAATATCAGGTTGAATTGAAAATTTATATTTAACAGGTCGTAAAAGTAATTCATCAAGATTCTTTTTTCTATATACTTGAACTGATACTGATGTACCATAATTACAAGATATTCTATGAACTTGACTTCCTGCAAACATATAAACTCTTAAATTTGTCATATCTGAATTCACATATGAAACAATTGATGAAGGATCACTATCAAGTTTTCTATTTGATTCAATTTGTTTAACAATATCACCTGAAACAATTTGAAATCCATAACGAAGACGTAATCCAACCATTTCACGTACAAGTGATGCTGTACTAATAATATCTGCATCACTTGTAACTTCATAAACTTGCATAGAATAATTATAATTCAATTGTGGTTCTGTTGGAAACAAATTCACTGTTAAAGGAAGTAATGCAGGTGAAGTTAATGATGTCCATTTAATACTTCTTTTATTTCTATTCCTTCCTTGTGCATAAATATGTTCCCATCTACCAAATTGTGAATTTTGATAGATAAATTTATTTGATCTTGAAATATTAGGTATAACAGTCCAAAGAGGATTATCCATTGTTTGTTTTGTTTTTTCAGTTTTTGAATCAAGAGATTTTGATTGGTTTAATGTAACAAATGAATGTGAATGTATACCTGATTTCTTCTTAAAACTGGGGATATTCACAGGAACAGATGTACGTGGGTATATTTCACCTTTTGGTGAACCAAAAGGAGAACTCCTAGGTGAACCAAACGGTCTAGGTGAACCTCTAGGAGATCGACTAAACAGTCTAGTATCATCAATAAATTGTGGTGATCTAAAATCTTCAGCTCTTGAAGATGTAACAGGTTCAGGTGGACCATTATCAAATTCACCAGTAACAGCAGAAAAATGTGGTACTTCAACTTTTACACCAAGTAATACATCCTTTGATGCTTTTGATGATATAGAATGATTCCTTGAATCATCAATAAATTGTGATATAACAGTTGTTCCAGTTAATGCAGATAAAGGACTTTTCTTTTCAGAAGCCATCGAAACAAGTTTAGGTAATGTATAACTAGGAGTTCTTGTTTTGGTAACATTAAAACCAACAACAGTTTGAGGTACAGCTTGTACAACTTGTACAGCTTGTGTTTGTTGTGTTTGTTGTGCAGCTTGTGATTCAATTTGTATAGAACGTATACTTTCCATACTTCTTGCAAGATAAGAATCAGCAAATGAATTATTTGAACGATCACTATACCTTGAACTTCTTATATCATCAGGACTTATAGAATCTTTTCCAAAACCAAATTGTCTCATTATATCAGGTATATCATTTATATGAGAATCAATTGGTTTAAATATAGAATCATCATATTCATCCATCCATTGTTCAATTGTCTTTTCAGGTGGTGGAGGTACCATTGGTTCAATTCTTATTGAACTTAATTCATCTTCCATTATACCAGTCATTTGAATTTCATACATTTGACAACGAGATTGCCAATATCCAAAAGATTTTGACCTTTTAAAAGTTGGCCAAAATGATATTTGTGCCCAATGAGGATAACAACAAATAAGAGAATCAGAATTAATATCAATAAAACGAAATGTTGGTGATATATAAAGTGGTACATTTTGTAAAGAAATAAAATCAATACCAGTACCTGCTTCTAACATAATTTCACCTGTTCTATAGAGTAAATCAAAATCAACATCAAACATACCAGTATTTGGTGTTATAATTACAGTTTGAAGACCAGTATGAGCAAACATAGTATCAGTTGATTCACGATCTTCTTGACTTAATGACATATTAATAGCTTCAAGTACGTTACCTTGTACAGCTGGTAGAAGTGTTCCAATTATTTTTTCCAATTGTGAGCTTTGTGTAATCTGTGCATTTTGGCTATCGGTTGTGTCAACACGCTGTTGCAAAACATTTTCAAGAAAAGCAAAAAACTCCTTACGTAATGTTTGCATTATATCACTCCATCTACTTATCATTGCATTATGAACAACAACCTTATAATAATCTTGTGTATTTATAGGTCTTTTTCCAGGTACATAAGTAGAATTTGATGAACTAATATCAACACTTGTAAATAGTATAATTGATACCAAATGAAACACTCCAGATTTATTCCACCTTGAAAAGAGTTCAGGTAATAAAGAGTTAATAACTTTATGAAATAAGATCTCTCCATGTTCATCAAAATGCCACATTTCCTTTGACATTTGAAGTAAGATTGTATATTTTGCACATTCAGTACGATATACAATTCTTGTTTGAGGACCAATCAATGCAGAGAACATCTTTCTACCTTTACGAAATATAGTATTAACAGTAACTCTAAACATATCCCTATACGTGATCCTTTCAGAGACATAAACACATTGATTTATAAGATTTGAAGAAAGATGCCATTGGTCAGATCTTGATAAGTTTAAATCCTTTATACCAATTTCAATAAGATCAGCAATTATATGATTTCTATCAAGTACAGGTTTAATAGACACATTTGTTCTCGGAAATAATGACAATGCTTGTTGTAAACCATCTCTAAGTACGGAAATACGTACATGAGATACTTTTGATATTTCCGGAGGTAAAGATCTACATACAAAATAAAAAGGTTGAAAGTTAGATGATTGTGTAGTTGAACGTTGACTTTGTGAAATGTCACGATCAGATGAATTTGGTGAAAGAAGAACACTTGAACTTTCTCTTGAATTTCTTGTAAATCTTCTTTTTCTTTCTGAATCAGGTGATAATTCAAGTATATCATAACCTTCTTTAAGGTTTGGAAATAAGGAGAGATCGATAACTGCAGGGTATTTACATATATGTGATTCATGAAACCATACAGGTAGTGTTATTGGTAAGTTTTCCATTGGCCAGAGTCACGAGAATCACGAAAATCACGAGGAACGAAGTGACGAGTGATGTGTGATGAGTAATGAGTGATGTATGATGTATGGGATAGTGACAGTTGGTGACGGTGTGAATGGTCTAGTAAATGGTGATGGTTGGTAACGGTTGGTGACTAATGATTACCATACCTATCAGGTTATAAATCTAACATACTATTATAGAATAAGGGCATTAATTAATTATCATGAATCAATCATTTTCATGATCTTGGTACCTTTTTTGATCACAACACCATTGGTGATGATACTTCTACTCTTTATCATCTTTAGTATTTTCTGAATACTTGAAATCAGTATCCTGTGAATCCTTTATATTCTTGAATTCAGACTCCTTCGAGTCTGAATCTTTCAAGTCTAAATCTTCAACAACCGCATCATCTCCATGTAACGATTTCCTATACTCAATCTCTGTATTCTTATAAATAGCTTCCTTTTCACGCTTCCACTCCTCTCCAGGACTTGAAAACCCTGCCTTTCTACGACTATCGCGTGACTTCTTTAATTTTTCATTCTCTTCACGATCCTTTTGCTCTTGCTCCATCTTCTCCATATGTTTTAAATCATCAGCACTTGGTTCATATAAATGCCAAATTGTATAATGTGGTAATCCAACAACTGAAAATTGTAACTTTCTTGACATTTTACCAAATCCTTCTGTCTCTGCATGCTTTTGAAATGAAAATGCTGGGAAATGTGATCCTGCTCTAAACACACGTGCTTTTGCAAGAATAGATACTCCTCCAATACCATCTAACTCCATTTCAACATTAGGATCTCCATTAGTATCACGTAAATATGCTAAATGTGGTCTCCATGTTGCATATTCTGCATAACCTTCAACAATAACAGCATCTTCATCTAATGTATCAGCTAATTGAAGTGCAGCTTCTGATTCTTGCCATGAATTAAGATCATATGGTTGTTCTCCACCAAGCCAATCTGGAAGTGGTCTCCAAACATTAGGTACAATTACATCCTTATCATGTTTCATAAGATCTTCTAAAATCGTAGGTGGACAAGTCTCAACATCCGCATCACGCCAATATACCCAACTATGATCTGGTTCAAGTGCCGCTGATAATAACCAATTACGTGCACGAGCCATAAGCTTTCTACGTGGACCCTGAGCTTCAAACCCATGTCTATCACTAAATCCTTGTCCGATAGCTTGTCCGAAATCTTTTTCATATACATTTATAGTTCCAAAATGCATATTTGGATCACTATCTCCTTGAATATCTTCTAACCTTCTAACTAAAGAATCAAGTGTATCATCAGAAGAATCAGAAACTAAAAATGCAAGATCAACAAGATGATGAGGATATGTCATATTCTTTAAATGTGAAAAGAATAATGGTAAATGTTGTGCTGCATCACGTAATGGAACACACATAAGTACACGCTCTTCATTATTCCATCCATTACCACTACCTTGATAATGAGAAAGGTCAAAATATCTCACCGATTCAGGTAAATTTGGTCCTGCAACAAATTTCAAAAGATGAACTGGCATAACTGATGGAAAAACATAAACAAATGTGAAAAATAGTAGTATAGTTATAACTACTAATTTTCCTACTAAAGGAGCCCTTAAAAGAGCTGATTGCTTCGATGTAGGAAATTTAGGATATGCACTCGTCATTCCATTTGATTGTCTACGTGCTTTATAAGCAGGCAGCATTGTGTTATACTTTTTTTTGACAATAAAGAACGAATGTAAGTGGAAATTTGTATGTTTATATATACAAAATATGTAGCGGAAAAAATACGAGAAAAAGACGCGATAAATAGGCCAAGAATATAAGAAACAGAACCCTAGTTTTCCAAATAGGGATAAAAGTCAAAAAAAGGAACAAAAGGGAGAAAAGAAACAAATCTTATTTTTATGATAACTTTTGTTTATTTTAATGAAAAGAGGTGAAGATAAAGAAAAGAGGATTGTTTGTTGAATAAAGGAGGTTGAAGGTTGAAGAGTTGGTTTTATGAATGATAGGAGGGTAATATATGGATTAGGGTACAATCAGCGAAGCAATCAGTACGAAGTACTGATTGAGTATAGAGAATGTAAAGTATATACTGTATACTGTATATAACGTACATAAAGTACATCGTACACAGTATACAACACACAGTATACAGCACAAAGGATGCTTCGCATACTGAGTGAGTGCATAGTGTGCGCGCAGAAAAGCCTCAAACATATCTGCTCAAAACAGAAAACATGTGAAAGGGTCCAACTCTAAACTTTTCTTAACCTAAATAGCTTGAACACAATCATTAACATTATCAGTATCAATAATCCTAATAACTGGCTTTGACCACATTGGTTCCTGTTGAACTCTAAGTTCATTAAGAATAGCACTTACATTCGAAAGACCAAGTGGTTGTAATTCAAATGGCTGAGATATAAATTCATCTTTCGAAATTAGTGATTCAAATGCCTTCCAACAATGATTAACAGGCCTATAATCATCAGGATTTACCCATAAATCAGGGAAATGAGGTGAATGATGATTTCTAATTGCACTGAATGGATGAACTAAGAATGTATCAATATCACCTCTTATAGTTGCAGGATCAAAAGTATGTACAACTGCAAGTTTAGGTTCATGTCCAATAATTGATGGTTTACCTAATGCTCTTTGACATATAATCATTGAATCCTCTGATGATTCACAATCAAATGCAAAAGCTAATTTCTGTGTTAATGACCTTATTTCCTTAACAACGTCAACTGAATTCATATCAAATACATGTAATGCACCTAATCTTTTAATATCATCTAAATATTGTCCTGGTCCTGTTGCAAGTACTCTTAACCCTGCTTTACTTGCTAATTGAACAGCTGCTTGTCCTGTAGGTGTTGCAGCATTCCAAATTAAAATTGTACGTGGTCTTTCAACCTTTGTACCGGGTATAGGGAACCCCATTTTAACAACAAGAGCTTGAAATGTTTGTTGTAAAGCGAAACCCCAAGTAGCAGCAGTTTCAAACGATATATGATCAGGGATTTTTGCAAATAAATGATCTAACATAACAGTATATTCAGCAAATCCACCAAGTTGTGGGAATTGAGGATTTGTACCATCAACAAAACCAGCAATTCTATCACCAATTTTAACGCTTGTTACTTTACTACCAACTTTATCAACAATTCCAGAAGCTTCAAAACCACCAACACAACCTTGAATTAATTCTGTATATTCTGAACCCCAATCCCAATCATACATATTTACACCTGAAGCAACAACTTTTATACGTACTTCATATTCACCAGGTTCTGGCATAGTACTTGCTTCCAAGGCTAAATGATCGCCATAATACTTAGCTGCACGGATCACTCTTCGAGGACCTAAAGAAGTGTCGTTTTCTACGTACATAACAGCGATAAATAAAACTGTATAAATCAATATATAATTTATCTCTTTTTACAAAGGATAAATATAATAAGAGGGAGAAAAGGAGAATGTTGCTGTAATCCTTGAAGTGGCTATGAAGGTTAGGGTAATATCTAAACTTCATAGCCAATTATAGTATTCCCAGATCGCTCGGACAGACATCCGATAGTCAGAGTGGCTATATGTAAATAGTTATACATACGTTGTACGCGATAATTGTGCATACGTTATACGTGAATAGCTGTACATACGTTATACGTTATACATGTGGTGTATACGCAGGCGTATACACAGACACATGTGTACACGCATACAAATCAGATCAATTAGAATACAACCTCAATTCCTAATCGATATGTATAATCCAAGATATACTTGGTTAACAGATGAAGAAGCTGATCAAAGGTATAAAGAAGCTGATAAACACCTTAAACAATGTAACTTATGTCCACATAAATGTAATATAAATAGATATGAAAGAACAGGGTATTGTATGATCGGAACAAAAGCTCTTGTATCAAATATAGGACCACATCTTGGTGAAGAATCATGTTTAACAGGATTTGGTGGATCAGGTACAATATTCTTTTCTGGATGTAATCTTAGATGTGTATTTTGTCAAAATTATGATATATCACATGTTGCAAAAGGAGAAGAATTAGGACCTGTAGAATTAGCTGATTGGATGTTGAAATTACAAGATTTCGGTAAATGTCCAAATATTAATTTTGTTACACCTGAACATGTTGTTCCAATTGTTGCACAAGCAATAATATGTGCAAGGAATAAAGGGTTAAAAATACCAATTATATACAATACATCGGCATTTGATTCATTAGAAAGTCTTGATCTTTTGCATAATCTTGTTGATATATATATGCCTGATTTCAAAGTATGGGAACCCAAAACAGCTGCAAGATTATTAAAATCTGCTTCATACCCTGAACATGCAAAGGAAAGTATAAAAAAGATGTATGATCAAGTTGGTGATCTTAAATTCACTCATGATGGTATTGCACTTACAGGACTTCTTATTAGACATCTTGTTATGCCTAATTATATTGAAGAATCAAAGAAGATAATGCATTGGATTGCTGAGAATACAAGTATTAATACATTTGTTCATATAATGGAACAATATAGGCCTACAGCACATGTAGGTAAGCCAAAAAGAGGAAAGAGATCACAGAGTGATGAAATAAGGTATTCTGAAATAAATAGACCAATTAGGTCAGAAGAATATGATGAAGTTATGAAATGTGCAAAGGATGTTGGGTTATGGAGATTTGAGAATGCTGATGAGTATGGTATGTATGCATAACACGTATATCACCACATTCAAAAGTGTTTTATGTGTTATTACACCATACATACACGTCATAAGAAATAATCCGCTACTGGCCTCTTTGCTGGTATTTCCATATTCTCATGTATAGCTGCTTCAAACATTACATAAGATCTATTCAAATCAGAATCAATCTGTAATACTGACGCTATATTACCACACCTATAACAATAATTCGGTGCACTCCAAACAGTAACAATTGACCCTTCAAACATCTCTTTGTACCCTTCCATAACAAGTTGATGTGCTCTTGCTATTAAAGATATTGAATTTGTATGATTAAATTCATGTACTCTATCACCACCAAATATATAACCTGCACCTCTCGGTGATTTTGACCATCCTGTTATATCTTCAGGATCTGACCATAAAAGATCACACATAGCACCTTCATGTGGTACTTCTTGTTTTCTATCTATCATTCTAATTTCATCTATACTTGTTACTGAAGGTGAAAGTCCTCCATGAATACAAAATATACCATCTTCACCACCAACTAATGCACCAAGTGAAAGGTAATCAAAAACATCACAACAACATCTCCATACTGTTGGTGATCCATATTTACGTACACATTCTTCATAAAATCCATAAACTGTTGTAATTTGACGTGATTCATGATTTCCTCTAATAAGTGTAATTCTATCTGGCCATCTAATCTTTAAACACATAAGTAGTAAAAATGTCTCTAATGAATAGAATCCTCGATCGACAAAATCACCTAAAAATAAGTAATTCGTATCGGGGCAATTACCACCTACTTCGAATAATTGTAAAAGGTCATGAAATTGTCCATGAATGTCTCCACAGATGGTAATAGGCGCGTCGACGATCTGTAGGTTACTTTCATTAACCAATAGTTCTTGTGCCTTAAAACATAGAGATCTTACATCATCTTCAGGTAATACTTTACAGGCTTTCAAGCTCTCAATGGCGCGATCAACGTCGCTCATTATATTGGCAAGAAAAAACACGCTGAAGGTGAAAAATTGAATGTGGTTGGTGAATACGCGATATATAGATGTCAGGGTAAAATAGTTGATCAATTGTGTATGTGCGACAACACATATACGTAATTAATTTATTAATTACATGATTATTAATTATTAAATAAATAATTACATATATTTACTTAACTATATGTATGTGCGATAGCACATACTTAGGCAGTCAGATGTAGCATACTTAAGTAAATACCTAAGTACATGCTGCACACTTAGGTACACACAGTACATCTAAGTACGCACTGTCGCATACTTAGCTACTTAATTGCATTCTGCCACCCCTAAGTACGTGTGCTATCGCACATACTTAGGTGTCGCCACTTAAGCAAAAACCCTCTCCTTTGCAAGCAAATCAACCAACAAAGGTGAAGGAGCAGTAGATGATCCCGCAGGCTTATACTCATTAAGCAACTCAACATACCTATCAAACAAAAATGATGAATCTTGTGGTCCTCCCTTTGCTTCAGGATGAAACTGTGTAGAAAATATAGGCCTATCCTTATGAATTATACCTTCATTACTACCATCATTAAGATTAACAAAATATTCAACATACTCATTTTCAGGAAGTGTTGTTGTATCAATTGCATATCCATGATTTTGGGATGTAATATGACATTGTCCAGTTGTAAGATCCAATGCAGGAATATTATGAGCACGATTACCATATTTCAATTTAATAGTCTTTGCACCAGCTGCAATACCAAGAAGTTGATGTCCTAAACAAATTCCAAATACAGGCTTATCAAAACTTTGTAAAGTTTGACGAAGATTATGTACTGTAGTTGTACAATGTGTAGGGTCACCAGGTCCATTTGAGATAAAAATACCATCAAAATGATGAGCTACCTTTTGAATAGGATAATCAAATGGGAAAACAGTTACTGCTGCACCTCTTGAAACTAATGATCTTAAAATATTCTCTTTAACACCACAATCAAGTACTGCAACATGAAGTTTACCACCTGGTGAAGGTACATGAAAAGGTTGATTAGTTGAAACACGTTGAACTAAATTAACAGCACCAGGATCAAAAAATGCTTCATCTTGATCTGCATCATATTCTTCTCCAACTGTAATACGTCCAAGTGATGAACCTTGTTCTCTTAAATATGTAACAATTGCACGTGTATCAACACCTGTAATTGCTGC
Source organism: Tortispora sangerardonensis (assembly GCA_030566855.1). Lineage (NCBI taxonomy): Eukaryota > Fungi > Ascomycota > Trigonopsidomycetes > Trigonopsidales > Trigonopsidaceae > Tortispora > Tortispora sangerardonensis. The sequence continues at coordinate 212,168 of JAKUBJ010000001.1, read as the reverse complement.
ACATCCTTCACGTTCACACCATGATGCTAATGATTCAACTGCTGTCCAATGTGAAAATCTTAATGCAACATCAGATACAACAATACCACTACATTGAATAGTTGGACTTTCAAAATATTTCAATAATCCAAATTCATCTCTAGATGATCCTGATGGTACACCATAATTACCAATCAAAGGTTGAGTAAAAACCAAAATTTGTCCTTTATAACTAGGATCTGTCATACTTTCAGGGTATCCAACAAGAGCAGTTGAAAATACAGCTTCACCACTAACATTTAAATTTGCACCAAATGATCTACCTGAAAATACTGGTCCATCACGAATTGTAAATGTTGCTCTATCTAAAGAACTTAATGATGCAATTGATGAATTAGCAATACTTGCTAACCCTCTTTTAGAAATCAATGATTGGTTGATTTTTAATGAGAACCTGAGCATTTCCAAATATGATCACAAATATAGTCTTGAGTTGTTGTTGAAGAGAATATTCTCATAAAAGTAGAAAGTATAGTGTTTTCTTATGTAAGCAAAGAAAACTGGTGGGGGCAAACAAGTCAAAATCGAGTCAAAATGAGTCAAAAATGAGTCAAAAAATCCGAAAATTCAAGTCAAAATATGTAAAAATTACTGAAAAAATCAAGAAATTCTCCAATATCTTCCTTGTTACTTTATACAATTATATAAAAGGGAGAAATCTGTTATCGCAATAAGCCTTATATATATAGTCATAGCGAAAAATTCGAGAAAAATTTAAAGTTTAAAGATAAGATTTTTCAAACCTTATTTATTACACAATCATATCATTCGTAGCTTTCATTTAACCTTTTACTACAGCATTATTTTTATTATCAGCGCTTAAATTATAAAAAATATAAAATATCATATTTACATTTACAAATTTATTTTATTATCTCTTTATCTTTGTATGGTTATCTTTACTTATTTGGTAACATATTGAATGTAATCATATTTAGATAGTATAGGTTGAAGTTAAATGTAAGAACTATCATTGGATTAAAAATTGTTTTAAGTTTAATTAAGTAAACTTAAAGAAAGATTTTCAGATTTTCAGATTTACATAATGTACTCGTTTTCTTTATTCTCTTTACTTTATAAATATATTTTTTTATAAACACAACAAACAAGAAAAGATAAACAATTTATTAAATTGTTTATTCATATTATTAACTGTGAGGGAAGTTATTCTGGAATATAAGTATGTATAGTTGTCCTTTAAAACCTTAAATATTATCACCATTGATTGCCTAATTCAGCCTACAACCAATCTACAATCATTATACATAAAAAAAAGTTATATTTATAAGGTATTAACAATAAGCAACAACACCAAGAAGTAAAAGAACCTTTTATATCGATTCTAATTGTAGATATACAGTAAATAGAAAGTATGAAGGAATAGAGTTTCTTAACCAATAGCTTACTCAATAGTGAAAAGAGTCTCAGCAATTACAGCAGTAACTTGATAAGGATCGATATTTGATGCAGGACGACGATCTTCAAAGTAACCACAACCTTCTTTAGCAACTGATCTAGGAATACGAATAGAAGCACCACGGTTAGCAACACCTGAACTGAAGTTAGCAATACTTGCAGTTTCATGACGTCCAGTAAGACGCTTTTCATTGTCAGTACCATATACAGCAATATGTTCCTTATGACGTTTTGAGAGTTTCTCAATAGCCTTTTCAATAGCTTTGATACCGCCTTCTTCACGCATAGCAGTAGTAGATACATTTGTATGGCATCCAGCACCGTTCCAGTCACCTTCAAGAGGTTTAGGATGTAAGGAAATAGTAATTCCAAATTCTTCAGCTACACGTTCAAGTAAGTAACGAGCGATCCAAAGGTGATCACCCATTTCAATACCTGAACAAGGACCAACTTGGAATTCCCATTGAGAAGGCATAACTTCAGCATTAATACCTGAAATCTTTACACCAGCATATAAACAAGCACGGTAATGAGCCTCGACAACGTCACGACCAAAAACCTTCTTGTTACCAACACCACAGTAATAAGGACCTTGAGGACCAGGGAATCCACCAACGGGCCAGCCGTAAACATTTCCATTGCTATCAAACATAGTATATTCTTGTTCAATACCAAACCAAATATCCTCAGATTTGTAAGTCTCCATTAACTTATCACACTCATATCTGTAGTTGTATTTGTTAGGAGTACCATCAGAATTGTAACAATCAGCAAGAACAATAATGTTATCGCCACCACGGAAAGGATCAGGGAAGATAGCACAAGGACGAAGGTAGATATCTGAGTTATCACCAGGAGCTTGACCAGTACTTGAACCATCAAAATTCCATTCAGGAAGTTCTTCAACGGAAGTAGGCTTCTTAGTCAAAGTTTTACATTTACTTCGAACACCATTAGTACCGTCGATCCAAACGTATTCAGCTAAAACAGCACCTCTTTGATCAAGTTGAAGATATTTCTCTAAGTTTCCAGCGACGGAAGCAGAAGCAGAACCAGCCATTGTTAATTATTTGTATATATGTAAAAAGAATATAATATGATTTTTTTTAAATCTAAAGCTTTCTAGGATGATGTTAGTATAAAGGAAAAACTAAAGTCCGAAAGGAGTATATATATGCCCAAAAAAGAAGAGTGGCGAAAAGACCCTGATTACATGAACAATAAAGAAGGGATTCTTATTTGTGTTGGTTGTTCAAACATAAACAAGAGCCCCTTTTATAATAAAAAAAACCAGAAACTTAAAGAACTTAAAGCCATAAAATGCTAATAAATTAATGAAATGAATGAAATGAAAGTTGACCGTTGGCTTTAACTTCGATGATTAAAACCGCCATTTAACACAAGAAATGAAACCGCTTAAACAGATCGACTCATAAATTGAAATAAATAGACTGGAAAAGGTTTCTTTATTCTCAATATTAATTCTTTAAAAAATGTAATGACTCGGTAATAGTTCGAATACTATGACATCAATATATTGATTTTAAAGGCAAAGCAAAGGCACTGCAAGTAAATGAACTCGATTTGAGTTATCATTTCCCTTCATAGTTGCAGAAGTATTTGTACTTGTTATCTCATACAAATAGTCGTACGAGATAAGAAGGGTCACATCCTCATTGATAAGAGAAAATCAAGAAAATAGGAAAGGGGAAACCGCATATACTTCGATAGAACGACAAGATATACTCCTTCAAAGAAGGTATAAGATACTTACATTTAAGAATAAATAATAGCTAATATTTGACAAGCAGAAACTTGGTAAAGAAGAAAAGAAGGAAAATGGATCAAGATGGTATTTATATATAGAGTTCTGATGAATATCATTGGAAAGAACCCCCCTTATTCTTCGTAGAAGGTAAAACTGACTAATCGGAGACAACCGTAATATAATTATCGGGAGATACGACGGGCAGAATTAAACCAATGAACTTTAAATTAAATAGAGGAAATATAGTAAACCCTAACCCAATTAATCATATTGTAAATCTAAATTCGTTAAAAGGAAGGTAAGAGCATTACAATCATGTACGTTTTTGGCTAAAAGAGTAAAATAACAGCAAGTAAAGATATCTATTAAACCTTAATAGAGTGAATATTTATTTTTGTAAGATCGGGGGGCCGATTGAGGGTACATGATAAGGATTGTGGAGAGATAGCCGGTATGTGAAGTATTTATTGATATACGTACTTGTATGTATATGAGTGGGTAGATGCAGACAAACAGACGCACGCAGACGCAAACAAAGGACAACTAAACAGATATAACTATTCAGACAGCTAAACACATAGCTATTCATACATGATCTAATGCATAAGTACACCTCGGGAGATAAGAGAAAATCATGTTAAATGGGTTAACGGAATTGAGGCTTACATGAGGGGCCTAGAAAAATACACTAAAAACGTACTTAGTATTTGATGCTTGCTTTGAAGAATCTAAAAGTATAAATGCCTATAGGAGAATTTGTATGTAAAACTAAGACAATATTTCGATAGAAAGAGGTAAAAGGAGTACAAAGATCGGACAAATTAAAGTTTATTTTCTTTAATTAGAGAAAAAACCTTAATTTGGTCCCCTTTACTCTTTTTATACTTTTTCATTTCGAAATTTATCAACGAATCTTTAATCATTATTTGAACGAATTCACCGTCTTTTTCCGTTTTATTTTATCTTTAGTAGTATTTATTGGTTGTAAACTATTTAAAAATTAATTAATTTAAACCAATGAAATAAGTGCTCTTTTAGAAATCATGAAGTTTATATGTAGAATTTTAGAAAGAAATGTGTGGGGGGGGCAAATTAACATCAAACAAAAGGGCACTGAAAAATGCGATAAAAGAAATATTTAAGAAAATGTATGATTTAACTAATAAAGTAGTCCTTTTTAGAACCTCGGTTTTAATCAAGTAAATCATTATGATTGTAATTGGAATCGAATTATGGGATAAATTAAGGTTGACTCGTTCCCGTCTTAATCGATTGATGTCATAGGCTTAAAACGAAAGAGACATATCTAATAGATAAGAGTCATATGATTCATAATAAATCAATCATCTCCGAATAATAAGCCTAGCTAAATTTAGGTACAAAATCACTATAAACCTTTTTTTTAGGTGTGTAAAAGCCTTAAGGTTGTATAAAGTTGTATTGCAATGTTCTTATAGGTTTAACTCTTATCAATAATTCGCATTATGTTGGGGGTGGGGTGTAAGTTTCAAGATGTAACCGGGAATAAAGGGCTTACACTGCCTTTTGCTATATTTATCACAGTGATTCATGTGCTCAATTATAATGATCTATGAAGATCTTAGATCTGCAGTTAAGGGCGAATCCAGGGACGTCCTAGGTGGGTTATGTGTGTATATGGGATACATAACACAGCAGACACATTAAAACACAAGTATATACAGTCCAGTAGTGCGCATCACAGCACTCACAGCACTCACAACACACTACCTCTTATACCCCATCCTATTCCTATTCTTCTTCTTCTTATTCTCATCAACTTTAAACTTATTCAACCCAATATTCTCATTACCACAAACATGCCCTCCAACTTTAGAAAATTTACTACCAGGCCTATGATTCTTACCATTAAGACACCCATCTGCTGTAAGACTATTCATAATCTGACTTTGATTATTTAACCTTCCTAACCAAATCTTAACAACCTCTTTCATTCCCATTTGTAGTTCCGTCTTAGCATTCACTGGATGATGTAATGTCTGTAATGCAAATTCAATTGCAACTCTTGAATCAAGTGATGAATCATTCCAGGCCATAGAAACTTGTCTAACAACTTCACAAATAACATATTGTGATACTAATCCTGCTGGTTCATTAAGAAATAATGAAAAATGATCCTTAGATAATTGACTATGTGTAGGATCACTATAATTAGAATCATTCCATACCCTGTATTGATCATCTCCATTAACAATCAAATTAGATCCTGTACCAAATGATTTAACAACTGTATTCAATAATGGCATAACAAATGGTGCAATCAATCCCATAATATATAAAGTAATTGTATCTGAAATCGTCTCCAATAGACTTTCTAATCCAGGTATCTTTGAAAAGAAACTTTCTAATCCTTTCATAACATTATCACGAAATCTTAAAAAGGGATAAATCTTCTCTGCAACTTCTGATGCTGAAAGGCTGCTACCAGAACTTTCTGCTTCTGCTGATTGTGCTTCAAGTTTATTCATTTGTGATGAGATACTTGAAAGAGAAAAGGTAGAATTATCTTCTCTGCTTTGAATTTCATTCTCTTCTTCAGAATCTGTTTCATATTCAGATTCTTCATTATTTTGACTAGACTGACCTTGGCTAGAGTAGTCTTGATCTTGAGAAGGATAATTACCTTGACTAGAGTAGCCTTGTCCTTGAGGAGGATAGTTACCTTGACTATAGTAGCTTTGTCCTTGAGGAGGATAATTACCTTGACTATAACCTTGACCTTGAGGAGGATAGTTAACTTGCCCAGAGTAGCCTTGGCCTTGAGGAGGATAGTTACCTTGACTTTGGTTATAACCACCAGGAGGGCCATAGTTTCCAGGAGGAGGACCACCAGGAGGACCGTAGCTGCCTTGATTGTAACCACCAGAAGAACCATAGTTGCCTTGTCCTTGATATCCTTGACCATAGTTTTGACCTTGACCATAATCACGCTGAACATCACGCTGAATATCCCGTTGATCACTTTCATTATCACTTTGAGTATCATATACACCCCGATCTTGATCTACTTCTCTCTTACCACCTAAAAATGATTCAGCATACTTCCCAACATTCAATTTATCAAACTTAGAAGATAAGCTACTAATTCCACTTGAAGGTTTACCACCTGAAGGTTTTCCACTTATTAAATTGCCAGCAATATCAAAGATAGAATCATCCTTTCCAGAACCTGTAGCTTGTTGAAGAATTGTAGTCATTGTACCATGCTTCTTCTTCTTCTTTGTCTTATTAGGTTTAATATTTATACCAGTAACAGATTGGACTTGATTTGAGATCATATTCATAGCAGAATTTTGAATACTTGAACCACTACTCATATTAGAAAAAGGTAACTTTTTAAGTTCATTCATAAGCTTTGTAGATAAACTACTTTTATTATCTTGAGAATCAAGCATTGTATCTTCAAGATCTTCTACTTCAGATTGAGTTAAATGATCTTGAGCTTCACCAAATACAGAATGAATAAAATCCATTCCACCAAAAGTACCAGTAACAAGAGGATAAACAGTTTTACCATTTAATTGAATCTTACAATTAGAACCAACATGAGGAAAAATATTCCTATTACCTAATTCAATAAGAGTCAATTCCAAATAATTTGAATGAGCAGCAAAATCTTCAATTGTATGTAAACTTTGACCAAGAAGTCTATAAGCTTCATAAAGATCATCTTTATTATCAGAGCCTGAGAAATATTTACGTCCAAGATCAATACATTTAGATAAAGATTCTCTAATATAACGAGAAGAAGTCATCCAATCACCTCTTTCATTTGAAATATAATTCTTCATACCAGTTGAAGGATCAATCTCATATTCAATTGATCTTACAGGTGGACGTAAACGTTTATCATATTTTCTAGGATCATCTTCACCATCACCATACCCACGAGGATTATCAATATGTTCTTCAGGTCTATAAGAACCTAATCGTTCATTAGTTACTTCGAATTCATCAGTAGCAAAGCCAAAATTAAGGAAAGAAAGTACCCATAAAACTACTCTTATAGTATCGAGTTCAATTCCTTGCTTTAAAGAGCCAATATCTACAGCTTGAGAGTAATCTCTTAACCAATTACCAAAATAGATATGTCTAATAGTACGTCTATCAAAATCTTTACGTCCAATAATACGTGAGAATAAACCATGACCATGTTCAAGTACCAAAGTAGCTAAGGCGTCTTCGATATCACCATGTCTAAAATTGAGACCTTCAACACGTGATACAGATGGGATATTACCTGCACCAAAGGCATAAGCTTTAGTGGTAAAAAAAGCGATTATTATGATGAATTCGATCATCAGAAGAGAAAACAGACGGAGGCAAGAACAGTTGAAAGGGGCAAAGATGTAGATTTAACAGAAGTAACGCAAGTAACACAAGTAACAGAAGTAACACAAGAAGGGTAAATATGTGTTAATGTGGCAATATTTTGCACAATAGAAGTATGTTAAGAGTGACAAATGGTGCCTTTTATAGTTAAACAAACGTTCACAAGGGGGGTCTCCTTGTGAACGTGAGATTCCTTTAAGGAATGACGTATCTACACAGCCGAGTGTACGTACACAGTACAAAGGGGAGTAGACAACAAGACAAGTGCGTATACTAAGAAGCGCGTAAACACTCACTTAAGTGATAGGCGTAGATTAGGACACTTAGACAAGCAATTGATGGTTAATCAAGAAGAAAGAATCAATTTAGACGATATGGGCGATATGGGGTAGATCTAGAACATGATACAAGATAATGTCGGAATATATGGCATAGCAACTGATTAAAAGAAGGAAATATATTCCATTATAAAGCAACGAAAACAACTACAAAGGAAATGAAAATTGAAATAATAAATAAAATGATATAAAATTTTATAATAAAACAAAAACAAATTAGATATGTTAAAAAAATATGAAATTGAAGGGGTCTTGAAAGTACTGAGGTAAGTGAAACTTTAATTGAAATAGAGTTTATTTGATTTAAACTTTAAAATTTTTTGAAATTTTATAAACCATCCTCGAGAGAAAGAAATAGAATAACCGATAATTTATTGAAGTTTTTACGTAAAAGAAAGAACTTAAGGGTAATCGATTTTTGTATATAAAAAAGAAGTGGAATTTTGTGTGTTTAAACGTCAAAACCCGCTTAAATTGAATCCCTATAGTTACATTACGTGGTGTATTAAGTGTTGAGATGTTAAGACAAAGTACAAGATCAAGGATTGCCTTGCCAGGACATAATCTAGTTTTTTATAGAATAGCTGGGTTTAAAAGTACTGGAAGGTTATTTAATAAAGAAGGTGGAGGTAATCAAGGACCACCTGGTAGATCACCATTTCAAGTATTTGTAGATACATTTAAGAAAGAATGGAATAAGAATAAAGAGCTTCAAGATGATATGAAAGCTTTAACAGATGCTACTGGAAAGATGTCAGAGAGTGAAGCATATAAGAAAGCTAAAGAAGCATATGAGAAAGCTAAAACAGGTACATCATTTGCATCTACAGCTACAGGAAAGACACTTAAGAAAGCAGGAGAAGCAGTAAGTGATGTTGCACAAACAGCATGGGAATCAGCACCAGCAAAAGCTACACGTAAGATAGCATCTAATACAGCTGAAGGGATTTCAGCAGCAACAGAGCCTATTAGAAAGACAGCAGTATATAAAGATATTAAAGAAGTAATTGATGATGGAAGTAGTATTAGATATGGAGGATTTGAAGATAAAGAGAAGAGACAAAAAAGGCGTGAAATTTTAGAAAAAGAACGTCAAGAAATGATGGCAAAAATGGGACGTGATGTTAAAGTGAATGAAGAAGCAGGATCTAATGTTGTTGTTCATGATCAACAACGTAAATCTAATTTAAAGAATAAATGGGATGAATATAAAGATTCTAGTTCAATTTTTAAAGCAGCAAGATCAGTACGTGAATCAGTTGATGAAAGTGAGAATGGATTTATTGTTGGATTACGTTCAATTGGAGAAAAGCTTGGTGGACTATTTGAAGAGACAGAACAAGCTAAAGTTATTAGAATGTTTAAAGAGATTGATCCTTCATTTAATTCTAATGATTTTATACGTGAAGTTAGAGAGTATATATTACCTGAAGTACTTGAAGCTTATGTAAAAGGAGATTCTGAGATATTAAAGAGATGGTTATCTGAAGCACCATATAATATTTGGTCAACATCAGCTAAACAATATGTTGAAGCAGGATTAGTATCAGCAGGTAGAGTACTTGATATTAGAGGAGTTGATATATTAAGTTCTAAGATTTTACCACCTGCAGATATACCAGTATTTGTTATACAGTGTAGAGCACAAGAGATTCATATGTATAAGAATGCAAAGACAGGAGAGATTGCAGCAGGATTAGCTGATCATATTCAGCAGAGTACATATGCGTTAGTTATTACACGTATACCTGAAGAGTTAGAAGATCCTGAGACTCGAGGTTGGTGTATATTAGAGCTTGTTCGTGGTCAAACTCGTGATTGGGTTTAATGATTGAAGATTTTTCTTTTTTTAAAGACACTTGCAGTATCTGCAGCGCCAGCTGCGGGTGTAGAAGTAGTTGTAGTCTCACTACCTGCAGCGCCAGCTGCAGGTTTAGAAGTAGTTGTAGAGTCATTTGTACCCGCTGTACTTGCAGCGTCAGCTGTAGGAGTAGAAGTAGAGTCATTTATACCTACAGCTGTTGCTGCAGATGTAGTAAGTACAATCGGTGATACATGCTCAGTATGTTTCATATACCCACTACTCATATGCTTTCTCATCGAAACTCCTCTCGGAGCCTGAATCACCTTCTCATCAATAATAACACCTAATTCTCTTAATTGTTCAACCTGACTACTCCTCTTTTTAACCCTATTGTCATCTCTAACAACTCCCTTAATACTCTTTGCTTTCTTATCAATCGACCTTAAATGCTTTATTGACTTTTCATGCGTATTCTTACTTAACTTCGAATCATATACAAAACATTCACAAAAAGAACACCAATAATTCGTCATTTCTTTAAAAACAATGAATTCAAAAGGATTAGCACGTGATAAATGGATGTTAAATGATAATTTAAATGAGTTTTTATCTGAAGATCATAAGGAAAGTAAGAAAAGAAGAAGAGAAGAAAATGATCGAAAAAAGGCTGTTCAACAACAAAAATTTATGGATCAAAAAACCATAAAATTAAATGAAAATAATAAAAATAATAATTCTGATTTGTATTGGGTTAAAAAAAAGCTAGAAAAAGTGAAAAAACGTGCAAAATCGCAACATGTTTCATTAGAATCTGCTGCTTTACAAATTTATGATTCATTAGATGATTACAAATACGATCAAAGTTTAATTTTGGATGAAGATTCAATGACTGTTGAAGAATTAGCCGTAAGAGAAAAACGTATAAAGAATGATACAAGTAAAGAGATAAAGGCGTTCTCAAAACGAGATAAATCAATGTCTGATCATGATCATTTGGATGAGAATGCAAACAGTATTGTTAAGGAATTGACTTCTAGCTCTACTTTTACTATTAAACGTGCTGATACTACAAAATGTCCACTTTGTATGCACGACAGCACATCAAAGGCTCCAATAATATCAATTGGAAGTAAGTCGTATTTGACTATCCCTACAGAACCTGAATTGGCTTCGTATTCAGCTACAATTGTACCAATAGAACATTATTCAAATATTATACAATGTGAAGAAGATGAATGGGTTGAAATTAGGAATTACATGAAATGTCTTGCAAGAATGTACTATTCCTTAGGTAAAGGTGTTATCTTCTATGAGAATGCTGCTTTTAATAAAAGACATGCTGCTATAGAAGCTGTACCTTTACCATTAGAGCTTTGTGGTAATTCAGCAAAGATGTACTTTACTAATGCTTTCCAAACAACAGAGGATGATGAATGGAGTCAACATAAGAAGGTTATAAATACAGAGACAAAGAATTTAAGAGGTTCAATGGTCTCTGAGTTACCATATTTTCATGTATGGACTACTATAGATGGTGGTATTGGGCATGTAATTGAGGATATAAAAAGATGGCCAAAGGGAGATATGTTTGCAAGGGAGACTATTGGAGGTATGTTGAAGTTAGATGGAAGGATTATTAGAAGACAGGGTAGATGGCCTACACCGAATCAAGAAGAGAGGGTTAAGGAGTTTGAGAGGAAGTATAAAGCGTTTAGGAAGTATGAAGTGTGAAGCGTTCTGTATCTACTGCGTACATACTGGATGTCTACAGTTTAATCACTACGAGATGCCTGAAGTATTAAACGATTGGTATGTACGAACACACTAGATGTCTACAGCTTAATTACTACGAGATGCATAGGATGTACTATAGTATAAACAATTTTAACTACGTCACTTATATACAGTGTACTAATTATACAGGTACGTCACTTACAGTGGTCGTCTATACACTGTTCAGGGCGTGTTACGTACACTCTAAATATCTTCGACAGTTAGAGTAGTCACACTTAGAGTGTCTTCGACACTCTAAGTGCGCCTTAAAATTTTGTTTCAGGATTACCCAAATCTTGCGAATCAGTAACCTCCCTTTGAGACTTTTCAGCATACATATATCCATCTCTCTTCAAAAGTTTAAGCATAACTCTACACAAAATAGCTGCTAATATAGAAGCACCTGTTATTCCAACCATAACCATATTAGAATACTTATAATTTCTTGCTCTATCAGCAGGCCATCCAGTATAAAGAGCATATGTAGTTGTAACTGATCCTAAATTACCTAATCCAGATACTAAAGCAGCAGCAAGTGCACTACCAACTTCCTTATGACGATCATGAAAGATTTCAGCTGTCCATGTCATAGTAATTGGTACAGTTGGTCCTAAACCAAATCCAATAACAAGTAAACCTGCATATTTACCCCATGAAGGTCCAGCATATGTAATAACAAAAAGACCAGAAATAATTACAGAACAAGAAAATATAAAGAATGGTGCTCTAAGACGGTGAAACTTATCACTTAAAGGAGTGAATATCAAAATAGCAATTAAATCAGTAATCCAAATTGGTGCAGTAAGTAATGAAAGTGTAATTGATGACCAAGCAGGATTAATGGTTCTAAGAATAATTGTGGCAAAAGTTTGTACACCAATACCAGTTCCTACTACACCAAAATACATAATAATCAATGGCCATAACATTGGATCAATTAATACTTGCCAAAGTTGTTTCCATGTCCATTTTTGACCTTCTCCAGTGTAAGTATATTTCATATCAGCTAAATGAAGATCAGCATCAACACCTGAAAGAACGTACCTACGAGTAATTCTATGCCATACACGAATGAACTTATTATCAGCATTAAGGAAAGAAGTACCCATTCTATCAAGACGAGGACGATCAGGTAACCAAAATAGAATAGCAATACCAGCAGCAACTGTTACTACACCATAAATAAGGAACATCCATTGATAACCAGTTAAACCTCTTGCACCATTCATAAGTTGGAAACCAGCAGAGACTAAACCAACAACAGAAGCAGAGATTTGAGCAGCAGTAAAGTAAAAACCAATTCTTCTAGCACAACGTCTTGTAGGATACCAAAGTGTCATATAATAAGCCATACCAGGCCACATACCAGCTTCAGTTACACCAAGAAGTGTACGTACAAGAATAAAGGACCAAGCACTATTACATGCAGCCATACAACCAGCAACGATACCAATTGATATAACAATTCTACTCATCCAAGCATGAGGAGCTACTTTTGTCATGACAAGGTTAAATGGAGCATCGAATAAGATATAACCAACATAGAAGAAAGCTAAAGCGAGAGAAGTGTCATTTGCTGATAGACCAAGGTGTTGAATGATTGAATCACCAGTTTCGGAATTCATTGTCAATGCAAGACCTACATTTGATCGATCAGCAGCAGTTAAAAAGTAAACAATCCATAATGGAGGAATAATGAAAAGGTCTAATCTTCTATAAACTCTATTAAGTTCTTTATCATAAGTGTCTTGGTCAAGAGTTGTAATATCAGTATTTTCTGGTAATTCAGAACGGTATAAGTTTAATATACCCATTGTTTACTATTACTCTTTTTGGACAATGTAAACAAGTAAACAGAGTAAACAGAGTAGACAATGTAAACAAAATAAACAAGCTAAACAAGCTAAACAAAATAAATAAATAAACGAGAAAAGAAGGTGCTTTTATATTCACAAGTGAATCCTCGAAAAGGTGAAAGTGAAGAGTAGCCGTTAGTAGTAAATGAGCCTTAAAGGGTTATTAGGTTGATTTAAGTTCGCGTATAGTACGGAGTATCCAATATACTGATTGATTGGGGTTAATGAATATGATAGGTGAACCGGTTAACGTCCGCATACAGGTATCTTTAATAAGAAAAGGGGTATAATGCTCATTTTAAGATCCTTATTGTCTTCGGTTTTCATAGGGAGATAGCGAAATGAAACTAAATCGGTTAGTGTTGGGTCTTAGGATGAAAGGATCTTAGCCGTTAGCCGATCAGATAACTACAATTTATAGATCTTTATAGATAAAAGTTATTAAATTAAAAAAATTGAAATATGTCATTGGGGGTATAAGGAAAACACAACAGAATTGATTGGCGCTTATAGGTACGCTGAAATGATTAATGTACCTAACCGCTGGGGTCAACAATTATAGTATACGTGACATACGTGTCATACGTGACATATGTGGTGTACGTTGTGTACGTGGCTCAAATGGCTCGCATAATTGCTACATCAATTGGTATACGAGTCATACAATATAACTGCTAGAATACAGTACAATAGCGAAGTAATTGAATTGGTTATGTATTGCATAACATTCGCTGTACAAATCTGGGGTACTTTAAGCAAACCCTAGTGTTACCTTGACAACAAAAATTACATACTCCTGCAAAATTTCTTAATCGACCATTCATACAAAAGACATATATATATATATAAAAAGGATGTCTGAAGTACAATCTATTGATCCTCCTGCAAAGGATTTCGATTCAAAAATTACAGGAGATGATGAAAAAGTTGAAGAAGTGACACAAATGTTTGCAAATTTGAAAAAGAAAAAGAAGAAACCAGCTTTTGCCGCTGAAACAACTGAAGTCGAAGGTGAACCTTCAAATCCAGAAACTCCAGAATTTGAATTCAAAAAGAAGAAGAAAAAGAAACCAACAGCTGCTGATGCGGCTGCTTTTGAAGCAGAACTTCAAAAGGCAGGTGTTGCTGTTGATAAAGATCAACAAGTTCAAGAACAAGAAAATCAATATTTAGACCTCTTAGATAGATTCTTTAAAATTTTACAAGAGAATAATCCTGAATTAGCAGGTGATCGTTCAGGTATAAAATACAAAATTCCACCACCTATGGTTATGCGTGAAGGTAATAAAAAGACTATTTTTGCTAATGTTAAAGATATTGCGGAACGTATGCATAGACCTGTTGAACATGTAACTCAATTCTTATTTGCTGAATTAGGTACAACAGGTTCAGTAGATGGTGCTGCTCGTTTAGTTATTAAAGGTAGATTTCAACAAAAACAACTCGAAATGGTTTTACGTAGGTACATTATCGAGTATGTCACTTGTAAGACATGTAAGAGTGTCAATACAAAATTGAGTAAAGAAAATCGTTTATACTTTGTTGAATGTCAAAGTTGTGGTTCAAGAAGATCTGTACAAGGTATCAAAACTGGTTTCCATGCACAAGTCGGTCGTCGTAAACGTGCATAATCTATTCTTATATAACGAATCTTATAAATTAAAGCAAAACACACAAAGCAAACAAGTAGCACAAAATGAACACACCCAATATTTAATTATAGTGCGTCTGGTGCAGTAGCAACAAGTGCTGTAAATGTTCCAAGAGATCCTAATATAGCTCCGGCAAGAGTAGCAGCAACAATCACTTTTCTAGATGGTGTAGCAGCAGGAGGAGAAGCGGGAACAGGAAGGGAAGAGGAAACAGGCAGAGGAACGAGTATAGCATCTTGATTAGGAGTCTTAACATGTTCAGGTTCTTCTGTCTCATGACCGGGTGAAGGTACAGGTACAGGTACAGGCTCTCCAACAGGTACAGGTACAGGTACAGGTCCAGCAACAGGAATAGGAATAGGAACAGGTACACTTAAAATAGGTGTAGATGAGATTACAACAGTTTCAGAAATTACTTCCTCACTAACAAGAGCATTTACATGCTCTTGTTCTTCTTCATCCTCATCCATATAGTCTTCATCCTTCTCGTCATCCTTTTCAGATTCTTCATCTTCTTCATCATAATCTTCACTATCACTAGAATCATAATTCTCTTCACTTTCACTCTCAGTCTCTTCATTCTCAATTTCTTCATCTTCAACAGGCATACTACTAGGAATTACTGGAAACCCAACAGTAACTATATCGGATTTATATTGAACTTCATTTGTATCAAAAACATTGTTAGATTCAGATGTGTCCAAATCTTTAATAGCAATATGAGAAGATGTATTAGCAGAATCGGAATTAGATGAAGATACATCTGATTCACTACTAGAATCAGAATTTTCATCATTTGAAGATATCTTTCTACGTTTAGAAGGGTTCATTTCCTCTTCATCACAAACAGCTACATCTTCATCTTCTTCATCAAAAATCTCAGGTACTCTATACCTACGATTATTCAATGATGGTGGTAATCTTATAAGATCTATGATATGTTCAACAGGTTGATGTAAAACACCATCATTTCTAATGCATGAACCAAACCTAATAGTATCACCTGGAAAAATACGTGTAGGTTTGTCGATCTTTATGTCATTAACAAATGTACCATGTGTTGATCCTAAATCTTTAACAAATACACGATGTGCATCACTATACACAATAGCATGTTTACGAGAAATGCATTGATCAGTATAATCAGAAGAATCGACAATATTGGATAAGAGGCGTTTATGCTCATCAGATTGAGTGGCGACCCGTCTTATATCGACAGGCAAGGTCCAGCGTTTGGAACCGCTTTTACCACGTAATTCTATGATGACTTTTTCAGTAGACATTTTATTAATAAAGTGAAAAGGAAAAAGGGATCAAGTCAAAAAAGTGGCGAAGAGATCAGGGATCAAAAACCAGGTCAAAATTGTGTCAAAAGGTAAAGTAAACTGTAGTTAAGTTTATATTAAAGAAAAAGGCAACAAAAATGACCGATTTCTTTTAAGGAAAAAAACGTGATATAACAAAGGAAAAAAAGGAATATCAAAGGGAACTTTAGAAGCATGAAAGAAGAAGAGAAAGGAGAAAGAGAAAGGGTCTTTTTGAAGTTTAATTAGTGTAAAGACGTTGAGGCTGAAATAGGAAGTCGGTCTTGCAAGATTAGCACATAGTGTTAGCACATAATGTTAACATTATAACGCGTTGACCGTTATAGTGTGATGTGTTTTACTAATTAGGAATTTATTGTGATATGTTTGTTTACTATTATGTGATATACAATAACGTTTTCAGCATTATTGTCTACAAAAGCTATAATACTAAGAAATGTATAATTGCAAAATATTTACCATAAGACGCCGGCGCCTAAAGAGTGTAACGGAAAAGTGGAGAATGTTCACCCATATTCTCAAGTTCATCATTAGTATATTGTTGAAGAACTTCTTCTTTTGAAATGTGGCTGCGGCGGCGGTTAATTGCTTTAAATACAAAGATATTTATAAGTGCAGCAATGATAGCAACAGATAAGATTCCAAGTACAAATCCATAACCAAGTTGGTAGACAGGCCTTTGGCTAGCAATAAAGATATTTGAACCAACAGCACCACCAAGGTTACCAAAACAAATATGAGCACCAGTTGAAACAGCTCTAATCCATGGTCTTGGTTGATTATTTGCATGCCATGTTACTACACCAGGGAAAGAGGCATAGATACCCATAGCAATAAGGAATAAAGCAAAGAAACGAGGAGCAGTTTGATTAGGATCAGTTGCTAATTGAATAATAACACCTACTACAGCAACAGAGAACCAACCAATAACAAAATAAGCTCTATTACGCCATCTATCAGAGAAAATAGCAGAGAAAATAGTCATAAGAGCACCAGATACATAAACAGGAATTGTCATAAGTTGAGCAATTGTATTTGTGTAACCTAATTGAGTCATAATAGTTGGTACTGAGAAAGAGAATGCATAAGTAGTGACTGAACAACCCCAGAACATAATAGCATTGTTCCACATTTTCCAATCTTTGAGTACAGTCCATAAGTATTCCCATTTAAATTTAGAATCGCCAAATTCGGAGTTAGATTGTTTAGCAAGTGATTCAAGGTGAACATTACCTTCTTCATCATAGATATGATCAACATCGAACATACTTCTAAGAGCCATTAAACGTCTTTCATCTTCAGTAAGCCACATTGAACGTTTTGGATCATCACTAAGCATATAGTAAGAAGCAGCACCAATAACTACAGTAGCGATACCTTCAAGGATAAAAATCCAACGCCAACCAGACATATTTGCAATACCATCCATTTGAGAAATAGCATAAGCTAATAAACCAGAGAAAGCACCAGCTAAAGAAGCAGAAGCATAGAATAAACTAATACGTACTTGAAGTTCATGTCTTTTATACCAAGTAGCATTAATAGAAACAGCAGCAGGGAAGAAAGAAGATTCAGCAACGCCTAAAAGTACACGACAAGCAATCAAACCACCAAAAGTTTGTACTATACCTGTAAGAGTTGTGACTATACCCCAAGCAACCATTGTGATTGGTAACCAAATACGAGGACGTAACAATTTAAGGATAATGTTACTAGGGATTTCAAAGAAAGCATAAGGAAAGAAGAATACAGTTAAAGCAATATTATATTGAGTACCGGTCATATTAAGATCAGCTTCAAGACCAGCAAGACGAGCATTACCAATATTACTTCTATCTAAGAAAGAGATAAGATAAAGTAAAGCAAATACAGGTACAAGATGCCAATCAACTTTTCTAATAAGTTTTGATTCACCTTTTGTACCGAACTTCTCCTTTAAAGCAGAGTATTCATCCCAAAGGGCTCTTACTTCAGCGGCTGAATCATTTAAGGCCTTTGATTCAACGATTTCACTAAACACTTTCTCTTCACTTTTTCTAGGTGATTCAGACATTGTTAAGAGGTTAAAGAAAAGATTAAAAAGAGCAAAAACATGCTGAATTTATAGAAATCTATGTGATAAGGGAAGTATCGAAAGAGTAAATAGTCTCCCCCGCATACCGATTTAGATAAAAACGTCCATAGTGGTGAAAATAAAGTTTTGCGGGGGAAAAGTTTATTTTTTGGAGGGAGAAAGAGAAATAAAATATTGTTGAATTTTTTTATATGTACACTTACCGATCGATCTACAAAAATGATCTGAATTAACCTAATTGAAAGAGGGGAGTGCGAGTTGTCAATGTATCGGCAAATCCCGATTGACGAGTCACCTGTTGGTTACTCTTGTAAGGGAGACAAACAGTTATTATATTGTTGGGATACCACGCTTACTTGAGTTAGATAGTATTATATGATTAGGAATTACGGAAGTACAAGCTGTATAAGATTTATACTGTAAGAAGTAGACAGTGAGGAGTAGATGAGATGTATGCGGGAAGTACTACGCGGTAAGAGGTACACAGTGAGAATCAAAGTAGAGATACGCTATGTAAGAAATATACTATGTAAGAAATACATGATATAAGAGCCATACTGCGTATACTTCGTACACACAGTACACAATACAGTATGTAGATTTATTAACTAATCAGGCAGTATTCATATACAATAAAGCGTGGAGGGTTCACATAGTAAAACGGCTGGGCGCCGAGACAAGTTTATCCATAAACTTTATGTCCACACTCTTAGACACCACTTTCTCTATTTTGATTATCTTCCTACATTCAATAATTAATACGGTTGTTAAAAAATGAGGAGAAAATAGAAGAATAGAAGTATAGAAAAAAATAGATGAGGGGAGGTGCGGGATCGATTCTTATATATTTTATCGTTTCTTTAAAAGAATCTACAAGCTTATTCTTATCACACATCTAAATCCGATTAAGATAACAAATAGCATTTCTTTTTTTAGTATGTAAATTGTATGTGATATAATTAAGATATTCCACCGGATTTTCCGTAATGCTTTCAAAAGTAGACGCCCTCGGTATGCCAAGATATAATTAGCTAGTTAAATTAATTCATTAATACCCCGCCCCCACGTAATAATGACGGTCATTTTTTCAAATAATACATAACAATGAAATGAATATAGTAGTTAAAGATCATAATAATTATTATTTTATCATATTAGAAGATATACAAATTTGTATGATGTTTATGATTGTTTTGGGGTTGTTTTGGTGGTATTGTACCCCTTATTCTAGAACAAACTCTACTACCCCGGATTTTTGTATCTTTAACCAATAGGAATATTTAAATAATTACGTCCTACTAATCTTTTTAAGGTACGGTATTATATTTCCTATTTAAGTAATTTTAGGATATACAACGTATATCTAATTCGCAAATGGATCATCAGCTAACGGACCAATTGCTGAAAACCACCATAAATCAGTACTTCCCCTCTCTTCAGTGAGATTAAAGTCAAGTTCATTTATCTTTCCTAAATCATCTATAAGTGTATCCGGAGTTATATTCTGCCATGGTTCTAAATCGAAAGTATTCATGTTACCGAGTAGTCCGACTGACCCTACAGAACCTACTGGTGCGTCAGCGCCAGTAACAGTAACAGTAGCAGTAGTGCTTGTAGCACTGGCAGCATTACTGCCAGTACTTGGAGTTGTGCCCGATATACCTACTGTTGCTGACATACCAGCAGGTTTATTAGGTAAACTAGTAGGTACACCATTTGATGTTGAACCACCAAATGGTGATATACCAACAATATCAGCCATAAAATGCATACCCAAATCACCAACTGATTCTGACTCAGTAGTAGGTACACTACTATCAAATTCTTCATACTTCTGTGAATCCTGTTGTATTGCATCCCATAACATATTCAATATCCCAGAATACCTCTCTGAATACATATCATATTTTTTATAATATCCAAGTATCTTTTGACATGATCTGAATGATTGCATATCTGCAGGATTTGCATTGTTATTTCTAACAATATCAAGTAGTAAAGCTACTCCACATGAAAAAATATAGTAAACAAGTATAACAGCAAACAAAGGTTGTTGATTTATAGAGAATAATTTCTCTACAATCTTTGTTGATATAATAGCACTTTGTACACAAACTTGACCTGCTCTTCTAAATCCTTCCATTGTCTCTTCAGCATATTTTGTTGATCTTGATACTCTATTAACAACAACATGATAAAGGAAAGGTCTTGTTAATAACATCATACTATTTAAGTATGTAATATGTATCATTAACAATATATGAATATTTGGTCTCACAATCGATTGAGAGTTAATATCATATTTTATAAGAGACTCAACTTTCAATTCATCAGGTAATCGATCTTTCCATTCAGTTAATTGTTTATACTTATCCTGTGCATCTAAACTTGATACTCCTTTTAATCTATAAACATGATGCCATATATCAGCAGTAATCATACATAATCTTGAAAAATATATTGAAGCTAAATCTGCTGAATCAACAATATCAACTTCTTTATCATCCCAATCATATAAATGAACTGTTATTGGTCTTCCTAATGTTATAGATCTTGTTGTCTCTCTTATATATAATTCTCTCCATAATCTTTGTCTATGAAGTCTATCTGAAAGATATTGTGAATCATTAATAGTCTTTCTAGATAATCCTAATGCTTGTGCAAGTCTTATTGCACATCCAAGATTAAACCATGATGCATTTCTTTTACATTTAAGTTCATAATATATTGAACTTAATGTATATATTTCAACCCATTTAATTGATCCATCTTCTGCACTATCTGAATAAAAACTCATAGCACTTTCAAAATATTGTTTTCCATCAATTATATTTATACCATATTTTGCTACAACTGCTTCAATCTTATGAATAAGTTTATGTGTATGATCATGTAACTTATTAACAAGTATCTCACAAAATGTTGCTCCAATTGCAAATAAATTTTGACTCCTACATAAATCAACTCTTGCTGACATCATAGGATTTTCATAAAGTTTATTTAATTCAATCATAAACTCATTCAAATCAATAACATAACTTATATTACCAACACATTCTTTATAACAAAGTACAAGTAATTCAGCAACTTCTTTTGGTGGTAATTGTAATGGATATTTAGCTGCTTGATGTTGTGGTCCATCCATTAACATACCTTGACTTGGATCATCTGTAAATTGTGATCTACCTAATCTATTAGTAAATAACCTTCTTGTACGTTGTAATACTGAATGTATTGAACTTTCACCAACATACCTTAATCTACCTTTATGATCCTTTAAAAGTCCACTTAAATTAAAATCTGATGACTCTAATAATGATCCTGATTTCATCTCATTCAATGTTTGAGCTTTATCAGGATATATATCTCCATGAACTGCTGTATTCGATAAATCTTCTGACATTAAGCTACCAATAGATATACGCTTCAAAGGTTCTCTACTGCTTTTCAAAACTTCAGCCTCTTCAACACTCTCCTCCCTAACACTCGCCTCCCCAGCACTAACATCTTCAATACTAACCTTCTTCTTTCTACCAGGAACCGCCCTAAACGCCTTTAAATATATACATTCAACTTTTCTATGCTCGCATATTTTACATGGTTGTTGACCATCACATTTCTGTTTCCTTTTCTGACAACTTTCACATGCTATCGATACCCTTTTTCTCATCGAAGGATCAACCAAAACACGTGATCTACGTTTCTTCGATTTATCACTTTCTGTATCCATTATATCTTAAACAAATTTGAATCATCAAGAGTTTGGTTTGGTGTTTACGTTCGGTAACATTCACGTGACGCTATAACCTTATTATGCTTATGTCATATACATAGCAGCAAAAAATTATACAAAGTACATGAAAAATACGTAAAAAAAGGTTTAAAATATGTCAATATAGATAATTTATATATTTTATTTATATTATGACAAAAATTTTAAAATGTATTTGGAAGTGTCAAACTCGCTTAACCTAAAACCAGTTAAGCGAAAAATATTTAAGCTTCTGTCAAATATTTAAACTTCTACAAAATGTCTCCATATCTTAACGAATTCTTATACAATTTTAGTAAAACTTTCTAATCAATTATATCACATAAATAAAAACATAAATTAATTTAAAAAATTGTGTGTAAATATTTAAATAAAAAGTTAAAGTATAATCTCTATACCTTTCTCTAAACTTTATTTTACTAAGCGAAACTTAAATATATATACCAACCAATCCATATTATACAACTCTCAATCCGCTGAAAATATCTAGTTTAATAGATACTTATATGTTTTTTTAAATATGTTACTCAAATACTTCATTTAATGTTCATTTAATAATCATTTACTTATCAGTTACTCTTATTACCGTATACTACCCTCCAATTCAGCATTTGTACCCCTAACCCCCATCTAATCATTACACCTTCACTACACCTTCACCAACTGAAACTTCACTTGATAATCATTATTATTATACAAATCTTTACAAATTTGACATTGTCTTTACCCGGTCAATAAAATGTCAAAACCTAAAAATAAGGATTCGTTGATTTATCAACCTCCTGTAAAACTTGATACAACAACAATACCAGAACTTCCATCGATAAGACGTCATCCATCACCTCCTATTCATTCACAAAATGTTCCTTATTATCAAGCACGTGATAAACCAATAAGAAATCCAATTATGCCTGCTGCATCTGTTGTATCATCTTCTTCTTATAGGCCTAATTCTCCACTTACAAGACCTCCTGTTACTCCTGATACTTTATCACAACAAAAGTATGTTTCAATGAATCCACCAGCAGTACCTGCAAGTTTAAGAACTGCTGGTAGAAGTGTTGTTAGAAGACCCGTTTCTTCTATAATTAGTTCACCTCCAATACAACAGAATCGAAAGCCATCTCCTGAAGTTATAGGCACATATGAGCCGTACAGGCCTTCTTCGAATGAATATGGACGTAGATCTCTTAGTCCTAGAGATTCTATGAATGTAGAGGTGAATAAGTCACAAGAGACGAAAAAAGAGGCAAATAGAAATGATTTTCAAATAGAGCCAACTAGATCTTACGAATCACGGAAATCTTATGAATCTAACAGGTCTCAAATAGAGCCAACTAGATCTTACGAATCACGGAAATCTTATGAGTCTAACAGGTTTCAAATAGAACCAACTAGATCTTACGAATCACGGAAATCTTATGAGTCTAACAGGTCTCAAATAGAGCCAACTAGATCTCATGAATCTCACAGATCTTATGAGTCTTCTAAGTCTCATATAGAGCCAACTCAGTCTTATGAGTCTAGTAGGCCTCACATTGAACCAACTAGATCTTATGAATCTCACAGATCTTACGAGTCTAGCAAGTCTCATATAGAACCAACGCAGTCTTATGAGACTAACGAGACTGAATCTCGGCCTCATATCTATAGAGAAGTTACATCTCAATCTAGCGATACTCATGAACCTCCTAAATCTAAACACTCTCATCAACCCTCAGATGTTTCAATACTTGATACCCTTGAACTTGACAATTTAGATTTTAATTTTGCAGAAGGTCTTCAACTTGATCTTTCAGAAAGATTAACTCCTGATTCTGTTAATTATTCAGGTGATGATTTATACCCAGTTGCACCACTTTCTTTACCTCATATAGAATCAGAAGTTGGATTAGCTGTTAGTGATGATATTGAAGAATCAATTTCATCAGTTCCAGATATGACAGATCAAAAGAAAATTACAGTTGATGTTCAAGCAGCTATTAAACATTCAAGAAATCAATCAGCATCAAGTGTATTTAGTATAGGAAGACCTAAATCACTTGTATCTCAAAGTGTTTCATCTAAATCTGGAAAGAAGCGTACATCTACATACTCTACATCCTCATTTGATCTTACATTTAGAGATACACCTAATAGTCCTGATATAACTATACAATCAACAGAACATCAGACGTTATTGAATTTACTTAAGAATAGAACGTCACATCCTAAAAATAACAGTGAATATGTTACAAGATTACGAAGACAAAAAGGAGTAACTACAGTTGATAAACAACCACCATTGGTGAAAGAATCAAAGAAGACAAAGAATTTAAATACAGCAGCACATGTACGTCGACAACTTGGAGGAGCACATTCAAGTGCATTTTATATGCATGGAAAATTAAGACCTCGTATTGATATGGATACATACGATTTTGATGAGAATTATAATCCAAGAACACCTGTTTCAGATACAACAGAGACATCTAGTGAAGTACATAAATCAAGTATAAGTGAGACAGTTCTATCACCTACTTCAGTTGATTCTATGGGATTACTATCTTCAGATATGGGGGATTCGATCAAAGTGGCATCATCAGATATGGGAGATTCACACACAGGAGAATCACGTACAGGTAGTGCAGTATTTGAACTTGATTCTACACATGATATATATCCTGATAGACAAGATTCTATGGATTTCAGTATTGCTGAGACACCTATGTCACCTGTTGATATGGAACTTGGACCTGTGAATGTTGGTATTGTTGGTGATGATGATTCTGATGATTCCGATACAGAACTTATGAATAGTACACAAAATCAAGTACATTTATTTGTTACAAATCCAGACATATCATCATCAGATGAAGAATAATTATTGATGACAAATATATAATAGACCTAATATAATTTATTATGAAATGAAATATAAATTTAGTATAGGGTTATGACTAATTAGATAATTGATACGCGACTACGCGTCACGTTACTTTTTAATTATATCGATATGGATATAGACGCGACAAATATGCAATTAAATACTCCTGAAGGGTGTAAAATTAATGATATATTTACGCCTATTAGTAAAGAGTGTACTGATGATACTATGTCTAATAAGAAAAGGTCAGCTGATGTATTGACGCCTCCTCCTACTGTTAAGCGTAAGAAGGACGAAGAGAAGGAAGAATTAAAGCGTAAAAAGGATGAAGAGAAGAGAAAGAAGGATGAGGAAAGGGAAGAGTTAAAGCGTAAAAAGGAAGAAGAGAAACGTAGGAAAGAAGAGGAAAGGGAAGAGATGAAGCGTAAGAAAGAGGAAGAGAGATTACAGAAAGAAGCTGAAAGGGAGGAGCTTAAGCGTAAAAAGGAAGAAGAGAGATTACAGAAAGAAGCCGAGAAGGAAGAACTTAAGCGTAAAAAGGAAGAAGAGAGATTACAGAAAGAAGCTGAAAAGGAAGAGCTTAAACGTAAAAAGGAAGAATTGAAGCGTAAAAAAGAAGAAGAAAAGCTTCAAAAAGAAGCAGAAAAGAATAAATCCAAAGGGTTAGGTAATCAACCAATATTGAAATCATTTTTTAAGAAAAAAGTGATCGAACCAAAACTTGTTGAAGTTGTTCAATCAATACCTGAATCAGATTATCATAGTTACTTTCAAGCCTTCTATATTCGTAAGAATACCACATTAATGACAAAACCAATGGTATTAGAAGGAATATCAGAAGAAGAATTGAAAGAGAAATATAATAGCATAGATGGGTTATTGAAATCATCAGATCAAGTGAGCACAGAAGAGGCTAAAGATGAGCTGAAAATGATAATGAAAAATAGTGTAAAAGGTAAGAGGAAGTTATATTCGACATCTGTACTTACAGCAAGTGAAATACATACATTATCGAAAGAATTACCATATGAAGAGCGAAAACAAGCAGTTAAAAGCTTATCTATGAAATACCTTGAATTCAGTGAGAATATAAGGCCTGGATATTTGGGTACATTTACTAAAACACCTCATGATTATAAGAGATGTAATCCTTTCTTTAAAGATAATCAAATTGAATATGATTATAATTCAGAAATTGAATGGGAAGATGGACAAGGTGAAGAATTAGGAACAGAAGATGAAACAAGTGAAATTGAAGATATTGAAGATGAAATTGAAGATTTTGTTGAGAATGATGAATTCACAGTTAAACGGTTAAATTATACAGAACCAGAGATAATTGATGTCACATTTGAAGAGAAATTTGGATGTAGTGATCACTTCAATAAGCAAAAGATCGATATAATAGATGATAAAGTATTATTTCCTATTGATCCTTTTAAGAACTATTGGGATGAAGTTAAGGTTGAATCAAGTACAGTTGATAGTAAATCAAATGAAGGTAAGGAACGAGCTGTTAAATCATTACTTGGATTAATAGATAAGAAGGATATGCCTGATTTGTTATTATTTATACAGAATTCTACTTTGAATAAGGGAGTTATGATGGAATTAGTTAAAAGGAAGTATCCTAATCTTCCAAGGACAGTTATTAATGGTATATTTAAGCATATGTGTGTTAAGAATGGGAAGAATTGGGTTATATGTTCTGATGTGTATGAGAGGTATGTTGGTGAGGGAGTGAAGGGAGTTAATGCGAATGATGTTTTGGCTATGATATGAACTGTGTACTGTGCGTAGCACAGTGCACTGCAATACAATTACAACACAAGAGACATATAAGAGACATACAAAGAGAAGACTACAATGATACGTACATACAAGAAACATACAAGGAGAAGACTACAATGATACGCACATACGACTACATGGCTGGACTACACATACAAGAGACATACTGTGTACTGCGTACGCAGTATGTTAGTACACATACAAGAGATATGTACTGCGTACATATCCCATAGTATGTGTTACTACACTGTATTCAGTCTTAATAATATTTATTTATCACCGGGTAATACACAAACATCTAACCACCTCAACCACTTGCATGTCATCTAACAACACATTGCAAGGAAAATAATTACCATTAACATGAAATCATCCGTTTTTTTTCGTCGTAAGAAACGAAATGGTGAAACACAACACACACATACAACACAACCCACACAAGCTTCAACATCAACAAACACAACAACAGCAACAGCATCTACAACTAGAGATCATTCAACATCAGCAGCTTATGATTCATTAGTATCTACTTATGAAACATCAAGTCCATTAGGAAGAACTACAAGTATAACAATGGAAGTAGATAAACCAGATGAAGAACCAGGTGTTGCTAGAACAACAGCTGCAATGAATTCAGAGAAGATAGCTAAAGTCATTAGAGCAGTTAAGAAGAAGCCACCTCAAATTAATGTACCTGATTTATCTACATATCGAATGGATGATGATAGAATTGTTTCTACTACTGATAGAATTTGTACTAAAGTACCTGAAGTTGCATGGAAGAAACCTACTAATGATCAATTATTTGCTGATTTAGAGAATGGTATACCTAATTTAGAGTTTATAAAGAATCAATTTATTCATGAAGGAAGACTTACTGAAGAACAAACTCTTTTAATTATAAAGAAAGCTACTGCTTTATTAAGAAGTGAACCTAATTTACTTACATTAGATGCACCAATAACAATATGTGGAGATATTCATGGACAATATTATGATCTTATGAAACTATTTGAAGTTGGAGGTGATCCTTCAACTACAAGATACTTATTTCTTGGTGATTACGTTGATAGAGGATACTTTTCAATTGAATGTTTACTCTATTTATTTAGTTTAAAGCTTACATATCCTAATACATTTTCAATGTTAAGAGGTAATCATGAATGTCAGCATTTAACGGAATATTTTACATTTCAAGTCGAATGTAGACATAAATATTCTAATACTGTTTATGAAGCATGTGTTGAAGCATTTAAAGCACTTCCTTTATGTGCAGTAGTTAATCAACAATTCTTTTGTGTTCATGGTGGATTATCACCAGAATTACAAACATTAGATGATATTAATAAACTTGATAGATTCAGAGAACCACCAGTTAGTGGTTTAATGTGTGATCTTTTATGGGCAGATCCAAGTGAATCATTTGGAGCAGAAAGGTCAAATGAATTATTTTTACCTAATTCAGTACGTGGATGTTCTTACTTTTTTACTTATTCAGCAACATGTGCATTTCTTGAAAGAAATAAATTATTATCGGTAATTAGAGCACATGAAGCACAAGATGAAGGCTATAGAATGTATAGAAAGACACGTAATAATGGATTTCCAGCTGTTATTACTATTTTTTCAGCACCTAATTATCTTGATGCTTATAAGAATAGAGCAGCAGTATTGAAGTATGAAAAGGCAGATGATAATTATGTATTGAATATTAGACAATTCAATTATACAGCACATCCTTATTGGCTACCTAATTTTATGGATGTTTTTACATGGTCATTACCATTTGTTGGAGAGAAATTAACAGAGATGATTATTTCTATTATGAACATTTGTTCAAGAGAAGAACTTGAAGAAATCACAGAATTTGATCCTTTAACTTTAAGTATGTTATCATCAAGTCCAGTTATTGGATCAAATGATTCAGTACCTGTTTCTTCTTCACCTACAACATCTGAAACTAGTGTTATTTCTGAAAGTAGAAGATCATCACTAGCACCAAGTACATTATATAATTCATCTAATACATTTTCAGATGAAGAGGAAGATGAATCACCACCTGTTAAAGATAATGAATCAATAATTTCATCATCTACAGAAAGGGCAACAGTACCAGCTTTAGCAAAGGAAGATTTAAAAGTAGATGTGAAAATGGAAGATTGGTCACCATCAGCACTTCAACAATCAGCACTTAGAAATAAGGTACTTGCAATTGGTAGATTATCAAGAATGTTTCAAGTATTACGTCAAGAGACAGAGAATTTATCTGAATTAAGGGTTAAACATGGAGGAGTTTTACCACAAGGTACATTACTTGGAGGATTAGATGATTCAAAGAGTCAATTAAAGACTTTTGATGAAGTTAAAGAAGCAGATATTGTTAATGAAGGATTACCACCATCAATGGAACCAATTGAAGAAGAGAGAAGACGTAGAAGGACAAGGGCAATGTCAAGGGATAGTACTACGTCTAATCCTGAATTAAAGGAATTATTAGCTAAATTAGATAGTGAAGGTGAGTGTGTGAAATCTTCAGATAAGGAGGTTTAATGGTTAATGGTTGAGTTATATAGTACATATTCTATGGGATAGTACTAGTCCACTCCACCATTCACCATTCACCATTCACCATTCACCAGATCAACATACATCTATACAATTTACGCATAAATTACAAATTACACATAAATTATAATTTAAGCATAAAAAATACGATGATTTTAAGGAACCAATTAAAGTTTACAAATTTTTTAAAAAGATCATATACTCAAACTTCAAAAAACTCTAAAAAATCTATCAAATTTGGTTCATCGATAGATACAAAGAAAATCATAGAAAGTGCTGAAAATATCGTTAAAAGCTTTAATTTTAAAACTTTAAATACCAATTCTATAAATTCACAAGAAAATCAAGAAAATAAAGATCATACAGAATCAATTTTAAAACAATTTGATTTGAATAATGAAGAAACAAAACAAATCATGATCGAATCAAAAAAACAACTTGAAAACTCTAATTTGACATCTTTGAAACAAAGAAACAATAAATTAAGAAGTTCTGCTAAAAATATTACAAGAAAAATACATTCAATCAAAGTTTTATCAAATTTACATGATTCTGTATTGAGAAAATTACCATATAAGAAACTTATTACTGAATACAATAAGATCTTTATAGGACCTATTGGATATCATGGTATTAGTGTCTTATTTCGAAGATTAGTTGGAATGTTACGTAAACTAAGTTTTTCAGAGGCAATACAAAAGGATATAAGAGGACCACAAATGATAAATTGGAGAGATATAGAAAGGTATAAAAGTAACGTTAATGAAGCAGGAAGACTAGTAAAGCGTTCAATAATGTATCCAAATAATTCTTCTATTAAAGCAATGACAACATACTTAAATGTATTAGAAACATGCCGAGGAATGGTAAACAATCAGAAGGAAACATTAGACAAGTCTGGGCGTAAATTGACACCAAGGGATATACTACAAATAGTATCAGAAGCAACAATTGGGGAAGATTTAAGACAAGTACCAAAGACATTACAATATAAGGTTGAAACAAGTATGGTACCTTTGTTTATATGTGCTACGTTACTGAAGGAGAACTTTGGAGATGAAGTTTTTGATGTTTCGAGTTTAATTGAGTATAGGGTAGATCAAGCTAAAAGAGAGAAGAAGAATCTACATTTCTTGGGATTAGATGATAATAAAGAGTATATTGAAAGGCGGAGGTTGCGAAGTCGAAGGGCAAATGAAGACAAGTAAGACACGAAGTGTCCTTACTGTCTACACTTCGATAGTTCATCACTCAATTCTCAGCACATACGTGTATCCAAACAGAAGACATTTCGTGTTTTGTTCTTTATGACTTCGTTTACATAATAACCAAAGATCCAAACTTCTCCTTATATCCTGGAATATTCCATTTACCCTTGGTAACCATCTCAACAACCTTCTCATCAATATCAGGTCGTGCTTGTACAATATCTTCAACTGTTAATTGATCAATTGGTCTAGCTGTCTCAATATCATCAAGTGCTGCTTGTAATTGTTTCAATTCAGATGCTACTTTCTCTTCTGTAAGCTTAGCATTCTCAACTGCTTTGGCTTCAAAAGCATCAATAGTCTTTAAAGTCTTACTAACATCATAAGTAACAGGCTTAAATCCAGTAGTAAATTTTTCTAATTCATCAACAACTTTTTGATTCTTTAAAATCGATCGGTAATAACTAAAATCAATATCAGTAGGTTGACTTTTCAATTCAGTGACTTGGCGAAGCCCTTCATCGTGTCTTTTACGGAAACTTGTCAAAGATTGAAGTGTTGACCCTTTCAATCCTAATGAACTGGTCAATTTTACCCAATCAACTTTTGCAGCAGCCTTAATTGCAGACATTTCAAGAAAATTTTATATAAACAAATTAACGTATATACCTTTTTGTATGAAAAGATACTGGTAGAAGACGGAAGTGGTCGGGGAAAATAGAAAATTATATTATTCAATTGGGGTTAGGGATTACCCGGTAAGCATATTTTTATAAAACTCACTTAACGGTTATCTAAAGAAATTTGCAACACTTTCCTATTTGGGAATTTATTAGATTACTAGATTACTAGATTACGCATGTTAGCTATGTCAGTATAGCAACAGAAAGAAGCGATGGAAAGATGAACGCCAAGAAACAAGGCAAAGAAATGATGGTTTTACTAGGGCTTGTTAACCTATTCATACTTTCATTTACTTAATCAATTCGGACTTTTAACTTATCGTATTTCCTCACCTACACACTATAAAAGCCAATGAATGTCTCAAGCTCTTATAATCTACCTTTAGGATAATGTCTATATGTGCTGCTTCTACAGTCACAGAAACAATACGTCAGATCTATCCTTGTAAACCACATCTGTCTACTACTACGGTGTATGAAAGGCACTATACCTCAGCTGTCAACCCGACCTACACAACACATTACTCTGATTGTACACTTACCTATGGATAGGTTTCAGAACAGTACTGCTATAAGTGTATTCCTACCATGATAACATATACCCCATCTCCTGCTCTAACAACTTCTAGTAATATTGTTTATGTCTGGACTGTATACGATATTGTGTCTACAAGGTATTCAATTGACAGTAGGTTAGATGTGACTGTTGAGATACCTGTCATTGTTTCTACTAGTGAAGATACTGCTTCTATAAAGGATGCACCTTCTACACTGACTACATCCACTGGTACTGGTACACGAACAAGAGATGTACTTCCTACCATGGGCACCACTACCACCACTGATGACAGTGCTGGTATATCTACACAAGATGTACTCCCTACAACTACGTCTGCTGGCTCTGTAAGCACTGGAATATCTACACAGGATGTACTCCCTACTGCGCCATTGTTTACGTCTAGTGGCAGTATACTTATATCATCTAGTGAGATGCCCATATCCACTTACACAAGCCTCTTCACTACAGGAATGTCTACTGACACAACGATTGTTTCTTCTGCACGGCTGTTTACTTACAGCAGACATGTCTTTTCCAGTGAGACGCATACACCCGCTCACACAAGTATTACCATTATAGAGAATTCTACTAACTTCACACTTTTATCTTCTACTGAGACATCTACTTACATTACGCCTTTTTTTTCTAGTGAGAAGTCTACTTACAATACACATACTTCCTCTATTCATATGTCCATTCACACTACATCTGTCTCTTCTACTGAGACGCCCATGTCTACTCAAGCAAGTATTCCTACTACATTTACAAATACCACTATGATTACATAATCTAGCACTTCTATTGATAGTACACTGTCTCAAACAAGTACGGTTGCAACATCTCCTGATACCTCATCTTCAGAAGTAAGTACAGTTACAACATCTGCTGATAGTTCATCCTCAGAAGCAAGTACTAACACATACCCTTCAAGCTTGACTATGCCTACAGAATCCTCTGTTAATTGTGCAAATTCTTACTCTCCTATGTTTACTGGAACTGCATATGAAATTTCACAAGAACAATATGAGACAATTGATGACGAATACATTCTAAAAAGATCATATTCAGACCTCACTGT
Source organism: Tortispora sangerardonensis (assembly GCA_030566855.1). NCBI lineage: Eukaryota > Fungi > Ascomycota > Trigonopsidomycetes > Trigonopsidales > Trigonopsidaceae > Tortispora > Tortispora sangerardonensis. The sequence continues at coordinate 179,230 of JAKUBJ010000001.1, read as the reverse complement.
ATCAACATCATTTACATTAAATTCGAGTCTATCCAATGTGAGAACTGATGTTGCACAGATATACTTTGATATTTCAACTGGCGCGGGTGTATCATACTTTCTTGTAGAAAGTTTATTGTACTTGCCATCCCGCTTGAGTTATGAAGCAGAGAGTATACGTATAGCCTCTAGCACTTATATAGACGGTTATGAAATTGCTGTTTATTTTCCAACATGGTTTGCTATGGAAGGGTTTGGATTTATTTGTGGAGATATGAATGAAATAGCAGTCGATGAAGGATCAGTTTACCCTTTGCCGAATTCTTTAACGTATATTCCATTATATGATGATGTAATTGTTAAAAATATGCAACCAGAGGAGTTTTTTTATTGATTCTGAATGATAATAGTATAAATGGGTTTACTTTTAGGGCTTCTTTAATGTATTAGCTAATTATACCTTGGTGTGATAGTTTTTGGATCATATGTCCCAATTAGGAAAGTGATGGTGATGGTTTTTGAAATGTTGAAATGTGTACCGGGTAATATTACACATTATAACATTTATAGTCAGATAAACGGATATGACAGATTAGGCGGACGTAGAAGTTGAAAAATAAGCTTTAATGAAGATTCAAGTTAAAGCTAACTGACGAGCACTTTATGTTAAGTTAGGTATGTGATAACTAAGACAGGATTTATCAAAGTGGTATAATTGAGCCGTTTTTGAAAGTAAATTGTATAGTGATGCATTAAGAGTGATGATATGACTAATATGATAAACAATAAAATATGCAAGTGAATGTATGTTGTGGCTTTGAAATTTAGTAGTAGTTAGGCCGTTGCCGAGACAATTACACAAGAACAAGAATTTATTGAACGAAAAAGGAAGTAAAATTTCAAATACTAAGAATAGTACATGTTTTAAATGTTCCAAACTCAGAAAAAAGGAAGGCTGAAGACAAAAGAGAAAAAATATTACATCATTGAATGTGGCTTATGATATTCTTCTGAAGAAGTATAAATATGAAGGGAAATGAAGAATAGATGAACTACAATATCAACATGATTTTTAATATTTTGATTGCAAGCGCCGCCTTAGCTGCTAATATAGCAGAAGTAACAACAACTGAAAACTATGCAGATGTTGCAAGTATTACAAGCATTGAAAGTGCTTATTTGGGTAAACCTGATTGTACAGAGAAACCAGTAGTACTTGTGCCTGGACTTTGTGAGACAATTTCTACTAATCCAGCAATTGTTACTAGTTGGACTGATATTGATGAAGGAGAAGTTGACTCTGTAACAGTTAGACATTGTCATGATGATAGTAGAGATTACACTCTTACTAATCCTCCACCTGGCAGGTATCCTGTTGATTGTGTTACATATACAGGATACTATGAAATTAAGAGCATGGCTCGTGGACCTCAAGATGAGAAGTATTTTGATCCAAAGAAGAGAAGAGAAGCATTACAAGAATGTTTGAATAATGATGATATTGAAGAGATTGAAAATATGTTTAGAACACCTTTTTTTGATATGTGTTATGTGGTGATTGAAGATCCTCCTAGATGGATTAAGCCCAAACCAACATGTTAAAGTTATATGCTTTGCTATTGTTGAATAAAGACGACTGTTACTTAAGCACGTATATACTTAAGTGAATGTATATGGACTAGTCGTTATGGCTTATTATGGCAAAGCCTATTGAGTATATAAATTAAAGTAGTATATGAATATTAACCGGTTAATTAGTATATAGTTTTAATTGTATATCCCAATTAGGAAAGTGATGGTGATGATTTTTAGAAAGTTGATATGTATACCGGGTAAGTAAAATTTTTTATACTTAGAATCCGATTAACATTATAAATTGGATATTGTGCGGAATCTAGCAGAACAGTAATGTTCCATAGTAACCCATAACTGTGAGTATAAGAGACACGCCAGTGTACTCTTATAAACAGACAAACTTTACATATATATATTCAATACAGAATCATACTATATATCTACCATTATTTATTCAAAGAACTGAAGACCATAATACCAGATATATCATTAGATTCATTGAAAACAATTACAACATCAGTAATAATAGATTTATCTAAGTAATGGCAATCTATCGTACTATAGTATTACTCAGTTACTATTATAGGATACACCGATTCTAAGGAGAGTATTATTCAAGGTTATTATTCCGGACCAATCCGCACAATATCATGAGTGATATAGTTAAGGCATATGAGATTTAATAGATCTCATGCTAAGTCCCAAAAATCAGAGAAAACTATGTACAAAAAGACTCAGCAACTTTGCTTCCTATAGGATTTAGCATGGGATCTATTAAATCTCATATATCTTAAATATAGCTATTTGTGATGGAGAGATTAGAGATAGTAGAAATGTCCGTTCTAAATAAAATCAGCTGTTGGTGGATTTGTGGATAACTGAAGCGCTTATGTAAAGCTTGGCATTTTTATTGTGGTATAGATTTAGATTTTCTTAATATATGTATCCCGATAATACTAGTCTTTTATTGATGGATATCAGACTATAGTCCATATTATATTAAGATGGAGTAACTAGCCGATCTGAGATCTATTTGGACTGTATGCCTTTATAGAACGTTAAGCTGGAATTAGAGCTACTATATTTAGACAAGTATAGATAGAAAAGCTCATTCTTTTTTGTATAAAGAGGGTATAATGTTCATGTATGTTTATTAACTTACGAAATGATTTCATTATCTGACACAGTAGAGCAAGCAGTTATACCACCAGTGGTTACAACTACCTTGTATCAGAAGTATCTTACTTCACCTCTTGCAGCTAATAGTATTACATACTTATCAGACTGTGCTGTTACTTCAGGAGTTATATCTGATGTTTATTGTTATCAATGTCTTCCTACAGTTGTTACATATACACCTGATAATGATGTATTAACTACTTCAACCTATGTGGATGAGGTGAATGGAATTACTGTTGAAGCTCCTGTTGTTGCAACTAAGGATTCTGAAATTTTACCAATTGTTGGTTCATCATCATGGAATAAAATGCCTGAACATTCAGCTGATAATTGTAAGAACTATAATACGATGTTTCAAAATTTCAGTATTCTTGAAATGTCAAATTCAATGTTTAATGGATTTGATTCAGGTTGTGCACTTAATATTGATTATATTACACAAAGAATAGATTATTCAGATCTTAATTGGGCAAAACTTTCAAGATATAATAAAGGTGATAATTATTTAGAATTTACATTAGATATTGAAAATCCTTCAGTAAATTCTTATCTATTATTGATTAATTATAGGTATCAAGCCATTAGTGGCAAAAAAGCTACAAATCTACAAATTGAATCTTCATCAAATATACCTGTAGATTCTTATAAGAACAATTTTATTTTTGGTTATTGGACAGCTCAAGGTAATTCAGCTTTTGAATGTGGTAATGAAAATAAAATGGATATCAGTGATGGAGAAGTTATTTCATTTGATAATGGAGGAAATTATGATTTAGGAAATAATTATAATCAAGAATTTCATTCTTCTTTGGGTTCTGGTTTTTTTGCTACTAGACAAGTTACAAAGTTAGCTATTTTAAATCCACATATTTTACCTGATAATTATCAAATTACATTGAGGTTTAATTATGTGAATAAACCATCTAATCCTTTAGAATAGTCTCGATTAGGGAAGTGGCGATGATATTTTAAAAATGAGTGAATAACAAATTGAGATGGTATAACTTTTAAAACACAAGAATAGGTTCAAGACTATATCCTATTAAATGCTCCAGTCGGGTGGGCTTATAAATGCACTGATTTTGTTATTATTTGGGATTTATTATTATCCTCAGACTACTTTACACAAGAGATTTAATGGATATTAGAGTTTTCTAAATCTGGAACGTTTTAAATGTTTATTTATTGAAAATAAATAAAAGCCTTATATGAGGTTTGCTAATATTAGATGTTGTAGACAAGTATATAAAGGTATATGTGGCTGAATTATAATCCATTATGGATTTATTGTCTATTGAAAAAGGTGTTGTAACACCATTGGTTACTACATTGTTTAAGCAGTATATTACTTCAGCTGTTCAACCAACATATACTACATACTTATCTGATTGTGATATAACTTCAGGAGTTGTATCTGATGTTTATTGTTATCAATGTGTTCCTACAGTTGTTACATATACAGCTAATGATATGTTGACATCTACAACTTCTGTAGATAATGTTAACGGAATAACTGTTGTTATTCCTACAGCTGTTACAACTAAAACAGATGAAAAAATGCCTGAACATTCACCAATTGATTGTAAGAATTATAATACAGATTTCCATAATTTTACTGTCTATGAAGTTAGTAATGAATTATTTAATGGATTTTTTGATGATGAAGCACTTAACGCAGTTTATAACACTGGAGATGGTTATACAATTCCTAATTGGGTTAACGTTAAGAATGCAGCTTCAAGTGATAATTCAATGCTCATAACATTAAACATTGATAATCCATCAGATTGGTCATTCTTAATTATAGTTAGTAATAGATATCAACATATAGTTGGTGGAGCTGCAATACTTGAGATTGATTCTTTTTCTAACTATGGTAATGATTTTTCTAATGGTAACATTATTTTAAGTTATTGGACAGCACAAGGTGATTCAGCATTTCAATGTGGTAATCCTAGTTCAATAAATCCAAATAAAGGAGAAGTACTTTCTTATGAAAAATCGGGTAATTATGTTTTATGTGAAACTTATTCTGAAATGTTTCATCATTTCTTTTATGATGGTATATATGCAACAAGACAAGTCATAAAAATGGCTATAATGAATCCATCTGATTTACCAGATAATTATGATATTAATTTTACCTTGACATATTATGGTTCGGGAACACCATAAATTGTTTTTATTTAAAAATAGTATGATATTATTTAAGGTACATTTGTATAACGTGAGTATGACCTAGAGCAGTATCTTATTCCCTGACCTCTATGAGGTCGGTCTACGTCTATATATATAGTACTAGGGTTCAGGGTTAGTACATGTTCCCTATGCTTCGGATGCTAGTTCCGCAGCAGAGGGAGTTGGCGCTGTGGCCGATTGTATTACAACATTTTACTAAATAAAAATAGTCCCAATTAGGAAAGTAATGGTGACGGATTTAACAACCATGTAATTAGAATATTCTAAATAGAACAAAAAAAATTGTTCTATTTTTCTATGTTCGCAAAAAAAATAATTTAATTATGATTCAAAAATTTACTAAAGTAAGTACTATTTTTTTGAACTACTTTTATAACAAAAAAATGGCTGTGCTATGTTAAACAATTCATATATAATATCTTGATTTTTGTATTTGTATATCTCTTTATCAAAATGACTCCATTACCTGATTCTCTAAAGCAAATACTTGATCCATCAGTTTTAACAACTACATTATTTCAAAAATATCTTACTTCACCTCTTGCTCCAACATCTACTACATACTTATCAAACTGTATACCTACTACTGGTATTGTATCTGATACTTATTGTTATCAATGTGTTCCTACAATTGTAACATATACACCCGTTCCTTCTAATGATTTACCTGATAGGAAAACATATGATGTATTAACAACTACAACAACTGTTATTTCTGAAACTATAACCATTGAAATTCCAGTTGTAACAACTAATGTTATTGATATGCAATTTGCAGCTACACCTGTTTCTTTACCAATGGTTGGAAAAACTAATGATAAAGATCCAAAACATTCACCATCAAATTGTACAAAATATCCAACAGATTTTTATAATATTAGTTATTATCAACTAACTAATAGTATGTTTAATGGATTTAATTCAGATTGTGCACTTTATGGAGATTATAATATCAACCCACAAGATTATTCAATTCCTGACTGGGTAGAAACTGCTGGATTTGCAATATTAGAGAGCGATACTCAAATTAACATAGATATTATTAACCCTTCTGAACCATCATTTTTAATATTTGTAATAAATAGATATCAACCAATCTATAATGGAAAAGTTGATCATATTGGAGTTGTAACAGATGTGGATAATGATGATTTCCATAAAGAAAATATTCTTTTCAGTCATTGGATAGCAGAAGGTGGAGCTGCTTTTGAATGTAATGACCCAAATAAAATAAATACAGAGAAAGGTGAAGTAGCTTGTTATGGTGATAGTACAGCACGTATCTTAGGAGATATGTACTCATATACATTACATCATTCCTTAGAGGATGGAATCTTTGCAACAAGAGTGGTAACAAAAATTGCTATTTTAAATCCATCAGTTTTACCAGAAAAATACACAATTAAAATGGCTTATACTTACTTTAATGTTAAAGTTTATTAGAAAATAAATTGTGAAGTCCTAATTAGGAAAGTGATGGTGACAGATTTTGTTTATTTTATGTACCGGGTAAACTAGACTAATTTTGAAATCCAAACGGCATTAAGTATTTTAAGCACGGAAATACATTTATAGAGCTATAATTAAGGTCTATGGGATCTATTAAATCCCATATACATTAGCTATAATGGCATCGCTTTTGTAGAAATAGATTCTTGATGGTCTAGGCATTGTTTATAAATATAAACTTAGAACCAATTCTAATATTAGATTGTGATGAAATTGATCAGAGCATATAAAGATATGATTTGATATGAAGACCATTGATTGTCATATTGAGTCCATTACTTGAAAATACGCTTGTATCTGCAGTATTTGAACAATACTATACTTTAGTCGTTGAACCAACATAGACTACTTACTTTTCAGATTGTAGTCCAACTGTTGGTATTGTATCTGACACTTACTGCTTTAGATGCATTCCTACAATTGTCACAGATACTTTGGTTCGTCATAGAACAAAATACCTGAACATTCAGCTGATAATTTTCTGTTTTACAATACGATGTTTCAGTATTGAAATGTCAAATGCAGCGTTTAATGGATTTGATTTAGGTTGTGCACTTAACATTGACTAACTTACACAACAAGAAGATTAATCATATCCTAATTGGGCAAAACTTGCTAGATACACTAACGGCGACAATTATATGGAATTGAAATTAGACATTGAAAATCCTTCAGAGAATTCTTATCTTGGTACATCAACTACTAGACAAATTGGCTATTTTAAGATCATATTATCTAACTGATGATTGTCGAATTACATAGAAGTTTGATTATGTGAATAAACCAATTAATCTTCTTGAATAGTGCCGATTTAGGAAAGTGGCAGTTATAGTTCTAAAAGTGAATAGCCGAGGAATATGGTACAATTTTTGATACCTAACAATGGGGTTTAATGAATATTTGCGTTCTTTTTAAGTCTTGAATGTTTCTAGATGGATCTCTACTAAAATACATAAGACCTATATGCTGATTATTTCTAATATTAGAGGCTGTAGACGAATATATAAAGGCGTGTATGTGGGGTAAGTTACACTGCATTGTATTATGTTTATTGAACAAAGTCTTGTGTCATCAGTAGCTACAACTACATTATTTCAGAAGTACTTTACATCACCTGTTGAAGCAACATACACTACTTATTTATCAGATTGTGCTGTTACTTCAGGTATTGTATCTGACACTTATTGCTTTCAATGTATTCCTACAGTTGTTACATATACACCCTCTAATGATGTATTGGCCACTACAACTTCTGTTGATTCTGAAAAAAACATGACTGTTGAAGTTCCTGTTGTTTCTGTACCAATTGTGGACAAAACAAGTGAAAAAATGCTTGAACATTCACCAAACAATTGTCAAAAGTTTAATACAGATTTCCAGAACTTTACTGTCTATGAAGTTAGTAACGAATTATTTAATGAATTTTATGATAATGAAGCACTTAATGCAGATTATAACATTGGAGATGGTTATACAATTGCTAATTGGGTTGAGGTTACAAATACAATTTCATCTGATAATTCAATGCTTATAACATTAAGTGTTAATAATCCTTCTGAATGGTCAAATTTAATATTAGTTAGTACTAGATATCAATCTATATTTGATATAGTATCAAAACTTGAAATTGAATCTACGTCAAATTATGGTAATGATTTTGCTAATGGGAATATTATTTTAAGTTATTGGACAGCACAAGGTGATTCAGCATTTAAATGTGGTGATACATTTGCAATAGATCCGAATAAAGGAGAAGTACTTTCTTATGCAAAGTCGGGTAATTATGTTTTATGTGAAACTTATTCACAATCGTTTCATGATTCCTTTTATGCTGGTATGTATGCAACAAGACAAATCATTAAAATGGCTATAATGAATCCATCTGCTTTACCAGATCAATATGATATTGATTTTACTTTTACATTCAGTGGTCCTAGAATGGTATAAAATTACTCATTTTTTAAAGATATTTATGATATTATCAAACAGTTTGTTAGTTATGATTAGTCCCAATTAGGAAAGTGATGGTGACGATTTTAAATGTATACATACCGGGTAAAATATTTTTTTTATGTATAATCCATTCACAAGTAAACATTATAAAGTAAACAAACGGCATTAACTACGTTAAGCACGAAAATACATTTATAGAGCTATAATGGTATCGCTTTTGTAGAAACAGATTCTTGATGGTCTAGGCCTTGTCTATAAATATAATATTAGAACCAATTCTAATATTAGATTATAATCACGATTCATCAGAGTATATAAATATGTGATTTGATATGAAGATCATTTATTGTGATAATGAGTCCATTACCTGAAAAGCTGTTTGTATCTACAGTATTTGAACAATACTATACTTCACCTGTTGAACCAACATATACTACTTACTTTTCAGACTGTGTTGAAACATCAGGTGTTGTATCTGATGCTTACTGTTATGAATGTCTTCCTACAGTTGCTACTTACATAGGAGATAAAGTACTTAGAGATAATATACCTAGTGAAGATGTAACAAAGGAGAAAATGCCTGAACATGATCCAGAAGTATGTATGTACAATGTACCACAATCTGAGAATTTGACTATCTATGAAGTTAGTAATTCTGTCTTTAATGGATTTGATGACAATTCTGCACTTTATGAAGATTATCTTAATGACCCAGATGATTATAAGATTGCAGATTGGGCCACACCTATTGCTCATATAAATTCACCTTATTTGTTTTCAGTAACATTATATATTGTTAACCCTTCTGATTGGTCATATTTAATATTAGTAAGTAGAAGATATCAATCAATTGAACAGGTAGCAATAGGACACCTTGCAATATTAACTGAATCAAATGGAGATTCTAGTTTTCCTAATGGTAACATTCTTTTCAGTCATTGGGTAGCAGAAGGTGGAGCAGCGTTTGAATGCATTAACCCAGAATCGGTACAAACTGATAAAGGTGAAGTTATTTCTTATTCCGACAGTGGCATATATGCTTTAGGAGAAAAATATCAAAAAGGATTTGATAACTTATTATGGAATGGAATATATGCTACAAGACAAGTTACTAAGATTGCAATTATGAACCCTTCTGATTTACCTGATAGGTATGAATTAAAGTTATACAGTAGATATTTTAACTATTTTAATGGTGAATAATGAATGAACCGTTATAAACTATTTGGATACGAAAATACCTGCCTAATTTTTCTTCGTTTTCCAACTATTTAGGTCATTTTGAGAGACATTATATTATATCCAATATGAGGGACGGTTAAGGCTTTAATTGTGGCGAGATAGTTAAATATAAAGAAATATTAAGACAAAAAGTTTAAAATTGAACCAATTTAGTTTGATTAAACACAGAAGAAAGCTGAATTTTTGAAATTATAAATTTGTCACGCAATATTTTCTTATAAAGTGAATATTAATAGGATAGATATTTTACTTTTAAAACAATATAGCATCATGTTTTTTTAATATTTTGATTGCATGTATTGCAAGTATTGCTTTAGCTGTTCATATAGAAATAACTTAGCCTAATGGTATTGAAAAGACTTGAGCTACAGCAGAAACACCTCTTTGTAGTGAATAAAAAACCCCTAAAATTGTAACTAACTGGAGCGAGGTAGGTGAAGGAGAAGATTCTATAATTATTAAAAAAATATTATAATATTTTTAAAAGTAGTTTGTACTTTTATTTGATTTTAAAATTTAATGTGACTTTAACCTACAATATATTGTATACGCGCAAGATATGTAATAACGGTTATAAATAGTAGATATGAACCATCCCAATTAGGAAAGTAGTGGTGACGGATTTTTAATGTTTGATTTATTACCGGGTAACAAAAATGTATGAGAAGATCTAACTAAGAATATGAAATATAAACACTTTATAACGGTTACGTAAGGTTTATTGTATATAATGATGTCATGATTTTCACTTCTAAAAAGGTATTCAAACAACCAAATAGTCATTATTGTTAAGAAAAATAAATCAACCTTTTAACAGTTTGTATAGCGATTAATATGTATTTACATTACCTTATATGGGATATATGCTAGACGACAAGTGTTTAAATATGCTATTATATACATTTGTGGTTACTTGATTAGTTTTTGATGATGCCATTTAATATGACTGTGAAGAGGTATAAAGATATAAGAGACAATTGAATGGTTGAGAGTTATTACGATTCATAAATAAGAAATATTTAAAGCTCCTTATACACACATATAAATAAGATGAAAACATAAAGATGATTGCTATATAATCATGATTTTCAATATTCTAATTACAAGTTTCGTTTTAGCTATCTATGTGGATGCAACATCTAATAATATAATTACATCTTTAAAACCAAATTGTACAGAAAAGCCAGTAATATTTACGCCTAAAATTTGTGCATCAATATCAAATGAACCAATAGTTGTTCGTAGCTGGAGTGATATAAAAGAAGGAGAACTTTCTGTAACAGTAAAGAATTGTTATTTTGTTACTACTACTATTGTTTATTCAAGTCCTACACCTGGTAGATATGTTGTTGATTGTGTTACATATACAGGACCAATTGAATATGTAAAGATTTCTAGAGGACTACAAGATGTTCAATATTCTGATCTAAGATATTTAGTAAAAATGGTATTACAATGCTTAGATGACGGTGATATTGATGTACTTGAAGGAATTTATAGAGAAAACAATGTTGATATTTGCTATCCAAAAATTAATAATCCTCCTAGGTGGGCACATCCAAAACCAACATGTTAGATGTTGTGTATATCTCATACATTTTTAAGAAATTGATATATATTAAAGTGTGTTATTTGATTATTAAATTTTATAATATATTATATACATGAAGGAGTAAATCAGAGTAATAACTTATGTAAGTGTAACTTGAACTAACCCAATTAGGAAAGTGATGGTGACGGATTTTAGTGTCTGTATACCGGGTAACAATTTTTGTATTAATAGAAGTGGACAATATAAAATTTAAAGGTCTTAAGATTTAGATTACAATTAGAATATGTAATTACATGCACATTTTCTGCCATCTTTTTATGTGAATTGCTATTAATGTTGTTCACACAGAGCTTATTCATTGCTATTCAATTGGTGCTAGACAATGAGACGCTGTAAGTTATCTAGCATAACTGGAGGAATGACACACAGAGAATGTTAAAGAGTAGAGGTAAATAAGTGTTGATACATTGATTGAATGATGTCATGCAATAAACTAGAGTTGGTAATTACTTAACAATTGGTGACGTATATATGATTTGTACTTCTAAATACAGAAATTTATCTACAAAGAATATGTCGGCTGTAGTTGGTCGTCGTTAAAATGTACTTAGGTTACCTAATATGGTATTGGAGTAAAAAAAATGATTCCATAACCTGATATTGATTGAAGTATATAGAAGAGGCCAAGAATTTAAGAGTTCCATTTTGAACTATTACAGTTACGTCATTGATGTTACATCTAAAACAGTATAAATGAGCCATTTTAAAGAAATTTGAATATAAGAGACAAATGAATGCAGAATTTTTGAGATATCACAATTGGATATAAATAAAGAAATTATAAGTTTATGGGAACCACAAATTGCTAAGATTTTCTTGTTCAAACAAGTATAAAAAGAGAGACTGAAAAATGGACTTGGCATAGCATTATGAGTATTGGTATTTTAATTGCAAGTATTGTCTTGGCATAACATTATGATTTTCAGTATTTTAATTGCAAGTATTGTCTTGGCTATCCAAATAGAAGAAATAACAACATCTGAAATTTATGAAAATGGTATTGAATCAGCACAGCCTAGTTGTACTGAAAAACCAGTAGTACTTGTGCCTGGATTTTGTGAGGAAATATCAAAGGAACCAGTAATTGTTCGCAGCTGGAGCTCAATTGGAGAAGGAGTAATATCTCTAACAGTTAAAAATTGTTACTTTACTACTGAAGGGTATGTTATTCCAAGCCCCAGACCTGGTAGATATCCTGTTGATTGTGTTACATATACAGGACCAGTTGAGTTTGTAGAAATTCCTAAAGGAAATCAAGATGAGCAGTATATTGATTTAGATAATGCAGCAGTGGCATTACAAATATGTTTAAATGAAGGTGATCGTAGAATTATTGAAGGAATTTATAGAAGTCCTATATTGGATATATGTTATCCATTAATTTATGATCCTCCTAGATGGGCACATCCTAAACCGACATGTTAAAGGTAACATTAGTTAAAGTAATGTGGTTGAGTGAACTTCTAAAAGGTAATGTTACTAAACCATCCCAATTAGGAAAGTGATGGTGACGGAATTTATGATTTGACTTATTTCCGGGTAAAAAATGTTTTTATGTGTAAGAGTTAATGTGTGCTATTGGCGTAGTAACCAGTATAGTTACTATAAATGATATATAATGTATATGTATGAATATGAAATAAAGGTGACAATGAGGTAACCCACCAGAACAGTGTTGTTCTCCTGAATGTATTGTCTAAGTTGTTAACCTCGATTCAGGCTCCCCGACATCCTTATATACACGTAGTGTATATAAAACTCTGCTTCTACTCTATTCTAAGGAGTAGGGTAATAGCTTCTATGGCAGCTATATTTACCGTTACATTATGTGAAGAGAACTACACGGAAATATAAAGTGGAGAAAATGCTTTAAGAATAAGTATACACTTAGTAATGAATGGAATCTAGACCTTAGATATAAATATAGCGTTACTAGTGTACTTATGGTTCATACTAGAACCAAATTAGACTTTCTAATATTAGATAGTGAAGAGAATCAAAAGTATATAAGGATGTGGTTTGCAATAAAGAATATTAATTGTCATAATGAGTCCATTAGCTGAGAATTCGCTTGTATCTACAGTATTTGAACAATACTTCACTTCACCTGTTGAACCGACATCAACTACATACTTTTCAGATTGTGTTGAAACATCAGGTGTTGTATCTGATGCATACTGTTATACATGTATTCCTACAGTTGTGACTTATTCAACAAAAGATGAACCTTCACCAATACTTGAGTCAAGTGAGAAGATGCCTGATCATGCACCTGATGATTGTAGGAAATCTATCACAAATTTCTGGAATTTAACTGTATATGAAGTTAGTAATGCTGTATTTAACGGATTTGATGATAATGCAGCACTTTATGGAGATTATAATACTGATACAGATAATTATAAAGTTGCTGATTGGGTAAGACCATATAATTATGTGAATGAGCAATATAAGTTTTCAATAACATTGAATATTCAAAACCCTACAGATTGGTCATATTTGATATTGGTTAGTAATAGATATCAATCAATTTATAATGCCGAAGTTGGACATATTTCAATCACAACTGATAATAATGGAGGGCCGAGTATTCCTAATGGTAATATTCTTTTTAGTCATTGGGTAGCAGAAGGAGGAGCAGCATTTGAATGTGGTAATCAAAATGCAATTGATACAAAAAAGGGTGAAGTTCTTTCATATCAAAACACAGGAATTTATCCTCTGGAAGACAAGTATTCATATCCATTTCATAAGAGACTTTGGAATGGAGTATATGCTACAAGACAAGTAACAAAGATTGCCATTATGAATCCAATTGCATTACCAGACACATATCAGTTAAGGATAACAGCTTCATATTATAATCTTTTAGTTGAAGATTAGCGTGGTAATGATTTTCGTGTAGATCATTGTGTAGATCAATGTGCCGACGGAGATTAAATACTAGATTCTAGTGTATAGAAGTAATGTACACAGAGAAATATAAATAGATAGGATACAGTGGGTTTCACTGTATTGACAGTATGTATATTTTCTTGTGTGTATGTATGAGCTTTGGTTATGCAATGAATGTAACAGTGGGTGCTATGACTGTAACAACGAGTGCAATGAGTGTCACAGTGGGAGCGATGAATGCAACAACGAGTGCAATGAATGTAACAGATGCGATGAATGTCACAGTAGGTGCAGTGAATTCAAGTACTCCAGTACATACACATATTACAACCAGTACTTGTACTGAAAGACCATTACCTCTTGAACCATTACTATGTGAGAATATATCTAAACGAGATATGATTATTAGAAGTTGGAGTGATGTCACAAAAGGTGAACCATTTGTAACCTATAAACACTGTTATCATCATTTCAATGATGTTGTAATTACAAAACCTGCCGCTGGTAGGTACCCCGTTAAGTGTGTAACATATACAGGATCTATTGATATCAAAGTGTTACCGATGGAACGTAAAGAAGGGTATATGAAAGAGTACAATAAGCCGGGTACCAGTATGAATAAATTGTATAAGTATTTAGAAGAAGCGGATATAGAAGGACTTGAGAATTTCTTTCAATCACCTTATTATAATATATGTTATCCAGTGATTAATAATCCACCGGGATGGATGCATGCGACACCAACGTGTTGATCATTACGTAATGACAGTTGAAAAAGCAGTTACATAGTAACGAATGAAAAGTGATTATTAAGATTACTAATAGTCAATCTCGAATATATAAACACTGTATTATCCCATTTCCTGTTTCATTTATAAGTTAAAATGTCTAGATTAGCAGCTTATAATTCCGGTACTGAATTGATCATTAAAGAAGGTCCTTTAATTGAACCAAATGATAATCAAATCCTTATACAAGTAAAAGCCGCAGCAGCTAACCCTACAGATTGGAAACATCGTGATTTCTTTACTGATATTGTTAAAGGTACAGTAAGTGGATGTGATGCAGCAGGTATTGTTATTAAAGTTGGATCAAATGTTAAATCAGTTAAAGAAGGTGATAGAATAAGTGGTATGGTTCATGGATCGAACCCTGATTTTCCTGAAAATGGTGGCTTTTCGGAATATTGTCTTCTTACTGATAGATGTTTTGCTCATATTCCTGATTCTATTAGTTTTCAAGATGCTGCTGGTTGGGGTGTAATGGTTACAACACTTGCACAAGCATTACATGTAAAATTAGGTCTTCCTGTATTTGGTGAGAAAGATTCTAAAGCTGAAGGTAAATGGTTCTTAGTTTGGTCTGGTGCAACAAGTGTTGGTCAAGGAGCAATTCAAGCTGCTGCTTTAGCTGGTTATAAAGTAGTAACTGTTGCATCACCTAGTAATTTTGATTTAGTAAAAGATCTTGGTGCTACAGCTGTATTTGATTATCGTGATGATCATGTTGTTTCTAAGATAAAGGAAGTTACAGATGATTCAATTGAACTTGGAATTGATTGTATTTCTATGCCAGAATCAATTGATTTGTCAGTTGAATCATTTGGTAAGAATGGAGGTCAACTTGCTACGATTTTACCTGGAAAGTCACTTAAAAGAGATGATGTTAAAGTATCACATGTTCTTTCCTATACATCACTTGGAGATCGTGTAACTCATTTAGGATTTGATAAGGAACCAGAAATGATTAAACCAAGTGGTGATTATTGGATTGGGTTTGAAAAGACAGTTGAAAGTGGTGTATATAAATTGATGAAGACTACACTTATTAAGGGAGGTTTAAAGGCGACAAGTGAAGTAGTAGATGCTGTTAAAAATTCAACAATTCCAGGTGGTACAAAGGGTGTGATTGTTTTGTAATCACTCAATTGATAAATCAATTGAGTGATCGCATTCAAGGGTGATTCAGTGATCGCATTCAAGGTAATGATCGTAGTCAAAGGTGATTTAGTAAACACATTGAAGTTGATCAATAAATCACTCAATTGATAAATCAATTGAGTAGTCAATAAAACACTCAATTGAGAAATCAATATATATCTTGATCATCTAAAATAGTTGCCCATGAAACAGGATTACGTGCTTGATCAGCTTCAAATAATGAAGAATAAAATGATTCATCAGGTACAAGATTATATGAATAATCTTGTTGATCAAATACAACAGCAGCAGGTTTTGTTGACATCAATTTATGTTCAAATGCTGGTAAAGGTTCAAATTCTGGTTCTCTTTTAATTTCAACAACTATTTCATCTCCTCTTGTTTCATCATTCTTTGATATTTCATGATTGTTATAATCAGGTATTTCACCTAACCATTCAGTTAAAAGATCTCTTAATACAATTAAAGATCTTCTTGCATGTGAATATGTTTTTGCCATTTTTGATAATGCAGCACAACATATCATAAGTCCAACTCTTGCTTCTGTTCTTTGTGTTGTTTGTGTATTACTACATGCAGTAAGTAAATGAACAGTTGCAGCAGTAAAGATTATATATACAGAAACAACATTTATACGTTTCAATGTATATAATTTATGATATTTTGCAATAAGATTTGAGATATTTAAAGCAGCATCTTTTGATAATCTTAAAGAATCATATCTGACTTCAGGGTATTTATCTTGTCTTAGAAAAGGTCTTTCTAAGATAATTTGCATCATCCAATATTGCATATGAAGCATTATTATTTGTGGTAGTACAATTCTTGAAGATCTTGATGAACAAAGAAGACATGATGGTAATTCAGTATACCATTCAGCTAACTTTACTCTTGTATTTGAAGCAAAGTTTATTAATTCAGTTAATGGTGTATCCTTTCCACTATATAATATTTCAACAATATTATGCATCATATGAGAAAGTAATATACTATAATGAGCCAAAGTTTCATGATTACTTGAAGCTTGAAATGTATCCCATTCAGGAGGTAATGGTAAATCATATGAAGTATAAGGTATCCAATTATATTTTGAATACATTGATGTTATTGGAAGTACTTGTGAACCATGTCTTGTACTTAAAGAACCAGGTCTACCAAGATAACAAGCCCAAAAAGCATCTTGAATATAAATACCCCAATAAGCTAATTGTCTATTAAAAGCTTCTTGTTCTGTTAATTGACCACTTAAAACCCAATTAGAACTATCAATATGTATACCTAATTCAGTTATAAGCCTTACAGCAATTCCTAAGTAAAACCAACCTTTTGAATCATTACCAAATCCACATTCAGCTGTTGCAAGTATAGCAGCAGCTTGAATAGTTGAAACTCTTGGAAAATCTAATTCAATTTCTAATAGAATTTCTGCTTTACGAAGGTAACCAGTACCATCAATATCATCATCATAAAGAGAAGCAACAGATAAAACAGCATAAAATAAAAGAGGTGAAAAATTAGGTGAAATTTCTATTTGACCATTAATATAAAGTTTCATTTGATCAAGAAATGTAGATTTTAAGAAATGTGTAAATACTGGATAATGCCATGTCCAATATAATTCCAATAAATGATCTCTTTCAGGGAATTCTAAATCTAAAGATATTGAACGTGTAGAAAGAGCATTTCTACACGTATTATCCATTTCAGTTAATGATTTTGAATGCTTTGTAAATGATGCAAATTGGTAAATAGACGTAGGTCCAAAGTATTTCAATTGTCCATCTTCTGATACACTTAAATGACCAACACGACCAGCTAATATTGATACATAATCTTCTATTTTATGTTGATCTGACATAGAAGAATCAGATAATTGTGGACTTGAATCATCTGATGTACTGTCAGGTAAAGGAAGAGAACAAATGTCTGTAGATAAGCCTGAATCTTTTAGAAGTAATTCAAGTGTTTTTATACGATTTCTGAGTGCTTCAACGTATTCTTTAGGGTAAGGTCTACGTTTGTCATTATGCATGAGATAAGTACAAGGTTCATTTGATTTTTGACAGTTAAGGCATTGAGGAGATTGACCATCACATCTTATTTTCTTGCTTCTACAAGAGACGCAAGCTACTGATACGCGTTGGCGTTCATTTGATTTTTTAGCTTTCTTAGCCATCCCATACGAGAACACAAAAACACGAGCGAAGCGAGTGTTTGAGTGATAGCAGAAGTGATCGAGTAACAGCAGAAGTGATTGAGTGCACAAGCTACAACAACTGTACACAAGCAAAGTAAGTGATCAAGCTACAACAACAGTACAAGTGATCTATTACACAACTTTTCTAGTATACTTATATTCCCCACAAAAAATGTAACTAAGCACAAAACAATTTCACTATGACTCACAGTACAACACTTATACGCCCTTTCACAAGATCCACAGGCGTAATTTAAATGATCCGATTATACTAGCAAAATAACAACTTTCTACACTCGGCTCTTTATAGTGTATTTTTGATCCAAAAATATCGAAGGCAATTTGACCGCAACTTTTACACCTTTGAAATAAGAAAATAGAAATCAAAATGAATCGAAGAAAGAAAACTACCCTCTTTTTTTACATGCCGATTATTTCACCGTTATTTTTATTCGATGATCCCCACTTATACCCCACATTAATTTAAAGTTTTACTGTAATTTCTTATCGAATCTCCGAGATCTACATTTACCCTGTAGAAAGTAATGATTCAATTTTGTGGGGTAGATTCCGGCGGCATTAATTGTGTATATAAATGGTTATATGTTCATCATATAACCCATACTTAAGTTATCATACTAATACTCGTACTTCGTACTCGTATTAGTTGTATCAGTGATGAAAGCTGTAGTATTCAATGGACCCTACGATATCGAAGTAGTAGAACGTCCAAAACCTGAAATCTTCGATCAAAATGATGCTATTATTAAAGTCAAATATACAGCCTTATGTGGTTCAGAACTTCATGTTTATAGAGGTCATCAAGCTTCATCAACTGGATTTATTATGGGTCATGAATTTATAGGAACTGTTGATTCTGTCGGTTCAAATGTAACTAAATTTAAACCAGGTGATGTCATTGTTTCTCCTTTCACTTGTAGTTGTATGAATTGTTTTTATTGTAAACATGGTGCTACTTCAAGATGTGAACATAGTTTATTATTTGGTTCAATTGCTTTAGATGGTGCTCAAGCTGAATATGTAAGAGTTCCATGGGCTGATGGTACTTTATTTGCTTTACCAGATATTGCAACACCTCAAACAATGGTACTTATGGCTGATATCTTTCCAACTGGATATTTTGCTGCTTCAAATGTACTTAAGGATATTTCAATTGCTGATAAAAAAGAATCAGTTAATGTTGTTGTTGGTTGTGGTCCTGTAGGATTATGTACAATTGTTGCAGCTAAATCAATGACTGATATAATATATGCTGTTGATACAGTTGATGATCGTCTTAAAGAAGCTGAAAAATTAGGTGCTATACCTATTGATTTAAAGAAAGGTCGTGATCATGTAATTGAAACAATCAAAAATGTAACAGAAGGAAGAGGTGCAGATAATGTAATGGAAATAGTTGGTAATTCTGATGCACTTAAACTTGCATTTGATCTTCTAAGACCCTGGGGTAAAATTTCTTCAATTGGTGTAAATTCTGATCCTTTCCCTTTCACTGGTTGGGATACTTATTGTAAGAATTTAACCATACAATTTGGTAGATGTCCTGTACGTCATTTATTCCCTGAAGCACTTGAATTACTTAAAAGGGAAGCACCAAAACTTCAATTTTTAACTAATCATATAATGCCATTAGACGAAGCAAAAGAAGCTTATAAACTTTTTGATGAACGTAAAGTACAAAAAGTTATATTTGAAGTCTGATGAAATCAATAAAAGAATGATGAAATCGATATCATAATTAATCCGATTATTAATCCGTAACCCTATATATACATGAAGTATATATAGTGTAAAAATACACTAAATATACTACATTCATACACTATATACACTTCGTGTATATATAGGGTTATATCACATCATCAACATCGTGATTTCAATTAACTTGCACGAGATCGTCAATATACCGATATAAATACACCCATTCATATTCAAAATGTCCTTATCTTCTCTTTAATGTCTGAACCATCTGTTATCATTCTAGGTGCTGGACTTAGTGGTATAGCTGCTGCTTACTATGTTATCGAAGAACATGGTATCAAGAACACTACCGTATTCGAAAGATTCGATATAGGAGGTACTTGGAATGTAAATACTTATCCTGGATGTGGTGTTGATATCCCTTCACATGTATATTCATTCTCTTTCAATTTGAACCCTAATTGGTCTCAATTACATTGTGAACAAAAAGAAATCATTCAGTATATTAACGATACTGTTGATAAATTCGATCTTCGTAAATACATTCATACAAATGTAGAAGCAATTGAAGTTCAATGGAACTCTAAAACAAATGAATGGAATGTTAAACTTCGTGATAATATCACAGGTATTGAATTCCAAAGATCTGCTCAAGTTTTAATCACTTCTGTTGGTTCTTTTTCAAACCCAAATGAACTTAAAGTTGCTGGTGTCGATTCTTTCCCTGGTAAGATTTTTCATACTGCAAGATGGGATCATTCTGTTGATATCACAGGTAAACGTGTTGCAATTGTTGGTAACGGTTGTTCTGGTTCTCAAGTTCTTCCAAAAGTTGCTGAAAAGGCAAGTAAAGTAACTAATTTCGCAAGAACTCGTCAATGGTACTTACCACGTCCTAATCCAAAATATAGCTTTATACAAAGATCAATCTTTAAAGCTTTTCCTTTAACTTTGAAATGGCATAGAGCTAATCTATTTTTTTCAACTGATAAATTGTTCTATACAAATTTCAATGATCCAAAGGGTGTTAAAGGACGTCAACAAGAAGAACAAGTACTTTTGAAATATTTACAAGAAAATGCTCCAAAGAAGTATTATGATAAACTTGTACCTAATTATCCTCTTGGTGGTAAACGCCGTGTACTTGATCCTGGATACTTAGAAAGTCTACACAAACCAAATGTAGAATTAGTTCCTGAAGGTTTAGCTAAAATAGAAGGTTCAACATTAATCACTAAATCAGGTTTTCAAGAAGATTTCGATGTAATCGTTAATGCAACTGGTTATAAAGTACAAGAGTACTTACATCCAATTAAAGTTATAGGTGTTGACGGTAAAGAACTTCAAGATCATTGGGAAGAAACAAGAGGAGCACAAGCTTATTATGGTACAACTGTACACGGATTCCCTAATTTTGGTATTATCTTTGGTCCAAATTCTTTTCCTACTTTGAATTCAGTTTTGTACAATTCAGAAGTACAAGCTGAATATATTTGTAAGACAATTATTGAACCTCTTGCAAGCGGTAGAGCTAAATCAATTGAAGTAAAGCAAGCTGCTGAAGATGCTGATGCTTTAGAGACTCAATTACGTATTCATGATTCTGTATGGACATTCGGCAATTCTAATTGGTATACAGACAGTCGTGGACGTAATACTACCAATTATCCAGGTACAGGAATTGAGTATTGGTACCGTACACTTATTCCTAAGTTTTCAGACTATGATTTGAAAGGAGGTACAAGATTTTGGCAATTCAAAGGAGTTTATAGATTCTTCAGGTACGGAATTCCAAAATTCACATATAAAATTGTACTCAGTGCTTTGATTGTTTATTTTTTTTCAAAGAGAACCACATTTGGTGGTGTTTTGAAGTACATTCAGAGTATCTATGCATAGTCAAATCATATAGTCAACTCTAACACTCTATCAACCTTAAACTTCTATCAACAGTAACATATACTTGTAGTATTTACACAGTTGCATTACATTTGTAGTATTTAAACACCTGCAGAATACAATATTGTAAGATTCGTAGCTACCCTAATAGATCAACTATACACCAAAATCACACCAACTATTGAGGGGAAGAAGACTCATTATACATTTCTTCTTTTTTTCATTTATTTGTTTATAGATAATCAATCAAACAACACAATGTCAGGAAGTAAATTCACACAATTTATATTTTCGAAAGATTTCGTCAAGTAAGTAGAAAAGAAGGGTAAAAAGTGGCAAAACGTAAGAAGAAGTGATTGAAAACTAACCGATATGAAGATGTGAGTATTAAGGCGGATATATACACACTTATACATATACACATGTACATAAATATACATGTGTGGATGTCCATTTATATACATGTGTGGATGTCCATTTATATACATGTGTGGATGTCCATTTATATACATGTGTGGATGTCCATTTTATGTACATGTGTAGATGTGTACAAATGTACGATCGTACAATAATGTACCAATACTAACATCCTTATAGACCTATGCTCTACGCACTTTTGGGGTAAGTACAACCAACAATCTAGAATTGTAACAAAGACTAACAAATAATAGGACCTGTATCAAATTTCGGTATACCATTAGCAGCAGTTATGGATACTCAAAAAGATGCTAATCTGATCTCAGGACCAATGACAGGATCATTGATTATATATTCAGCTGTTTTTATGAGGTACTCTGTTGCAGTTAGACCACCTAATTATTTGTTATTTGCATGTCATTTTGTTAATGAATGTGCTCAATTAGTACAAGGTTTCAGATATGTCAATTACCATGGAATTGATTCAATCTTTAAATCCAAAGATAAAGCAATTGAAGCAGTCAAACCAGTCAAGGAATGAAATAATAAGAATAAATCAAATATTGTACTTTATTCTCATTTATGATATAACTCTTCTGCCAAATGAACCAAGACATAAATAAACACAAAACATAAAACTAGATAGATAAACAATAATCACATACTTGTCCCATTGTTCTCCAGGTAAAGTATCAGATGTTGTAATAAAAAGTATTGCTCCTGTAATAACTGCCAATAAAGACGATAAAAGGAATCCATTAAATGATCCATCAATAGCATACCATAATAATGGATTACCAATTGCAAATGTAGCTGTTTCTTGTATACTTGATGTCCATGGTAATTTACGTATACCATAAACAACACCAACAAGTGCACATACAAGCCTTACGCCACCCATAATATTATCTAATGGCCTTGAAATCGTATCACCTTGTACTCTTCCTGATGGTGATATTGAATCAAGCATATGGA
Source organism: Tortispora sangerardonensis (assembly GCA_030566855.1). Classification (NCBI taxonomy): domain Eukaryota; kingdom Fungi; phylum Ascomycota; class Trigonopsidomycetes; order Trigonopsidales; family Trigonopsidaceae; genus Tortispora; species Tortispora sangerardonensis. The sequence continues at coordinate 155,937 of JAKUBJ010000001.1, read as the reverse complement.
ACAATAATCCTAATATAATCGATAAAAGTCCATATACTATTAATTGCCTCAATGACCCATTACCAAACTCAATATCAAAGTCTGATGAATCCTTAAACATACAAGTAACAGCTGTAGCACCAATACCTGCAAAAAACATTACCAGAAACCTTAAACCAAGCCATTTCTTCTTACTTATTTCATTGATCCATTCATCAATAGTTAATGGCTTAATAGTCACCTTAACAGGTTCATCATTTGTAGGTTCTACCTGTTGTGGTGGTGTAGGTACATCTAAATCAGATAAACCTATTTGTGAACCAAATACTGATGATAATGCACTCTTATAGAGCATTGCAGCACTTGGACGACGTGATATTGTTGGCGTTTGTGTAGGAGTACCTCTATCAACCATTGTTTTGTTTCTATATAACCCTAGATTCAAGTTTAAAGCCCTAAAATATGAATGATTTTGTAAAAGAAATAATCGAATATGTTTTTAAAGAATTTAAATGATTGATTTATAGTTAAAATTGATTCTTTAAGAAGTGAAGTTCGTAATGGCGATTTCAAAGGTTATTGCCTTCTATCAGTAAACTTTATTTAGTGTGTGCGGCTGTAAACAAGGCGACCGGTTACTAGACTTAGTAGGCGCGCTTGATAGGCGCTTAATAGACACTTACAGGTTCTATGCTGATCATTATTATCTTAGCAGTTATACTTGACAGCAACTCTACAAGTAGGCTGCCTCCTACTTGACACCTATCTGACTCCACATGCAACTGTCGCTTACTTGACACCTGTAAGATTCCACAAGTAGGCTGTCACCTACTTGACAGTGCCTACTTGAATGTCGCTAACATAACAAATGCTTCATATCCTCTATCGATGACCTAGAATACTCATTATTAATCCATGCTTCTATATCCCAAATTTGACTGGGCATGGCACCATTAGGCAAGTAAGCCAATTGAAGTGTTTTACAATCAACTGTTGATTCAGTAGGTCTAGCATCATCAAAAAGAATAATACAAGTATCTTTAGAACACTTCGTAACTAAGAAAGGTCCCTTAAAAGGAAGGAAAGTCTTAGAATCTTTGTCAAGAAGTACCCAATCTCCTACCTTGAACACTTTTATGCCATCATTATACCCAGAAAACTCTGAATACTCTGTAAACACTTCACGTACATTGTATAAGGCTATACAAAGTTGATCAAACTCCAAATCAGGATCTTCCCATGTTGTAATATCTTTATTACGTAGAGGTAATAAACCTGAACTATTAAGGTTCATTGTCAATCTAGATTCATCTGTTAATCCAGTCCTTAATGCCAATGTTTCTGGAGCAATACCAAATTTATTAGGTCTTGATCTGTGATATTTCAATGCAGAGTAAACAAATCGACTCCATTCAACTTCTGCGTTCTCTTTAATCAACACATCAAGAATCTCAGTAAACTCTTCTCTGAACTCAATAGATTTAGCATTAATTTCAACTCCTGGAGGTGTAAGTGTCATACGCTTCAAACCTGAATCTTCATATATTTCGTCATCAAGAAATAGATGATCATCATCAGTAACAATTGTCTCAATAGTCTCCGTAAAAAACCGTGTAAAGAATGATAACATGTGCTTAACGGCAGAACTTTCTTTGGTCTTGCAAGGTAATGCATATCCATAACCAGTAGCACAATCAACAGCAGTAAGAAGATACATATTTCCTTTAATATCAGGTATAAAAGGACCAAGAAAACCTAAACCAATTCTTTCAAAAGTTCTTAATGGATGATCCAAAAAATCTATAGAATAAAAAAAGGAAGAATTATGATCTTGAAGTTGTAGTTTAAGCTTACAACCTTCACATTTAGAAAGAATTAACATAGCAATTCTCTTTTGTTCAGGATGCCAATATCGCTTTTTAAACAAATGAAGCATAAGACGTAAACTGCAATGACCAGAATTGATATGAAAATCTTGTAATGATTTCTCACATTTCTTATCGTCTATGACAGGTACATAATAGTCATTAGCAAGAATATAAAGTTCATCATTCACCACTTTAAAAGAGTTTAAACAATTCTCAACAAGATATATACTCAATTATGCTTTATCAATTAAATGTTCCTTAATAGCAATTAAATCTTCATACGAAGTAGAAGATTTATCAACAAAACGTCCTTCATTAGATGGATTAAACCAAGTACTAGTCAAACTTTGTCTATATATCCCATATATGAGCATTCCTATATTCATAATACGCACTTCTTTCAAATGGTGGATCTTTATTATATTCATCTGTTCCATCTATAAAAACCAGAGCAGCACCAAACTTTTCAAGAACCATTTTAAAGTTCTTATAAACTTTATCATTTTCATAACCTTTCGCATTAAGAATATCTGTCTTAGTTCTAATAAATATTCTAAATCCTTGAATATAATGTGCCCAATAGATTAAAGATGCCATAATACAAATAAACTCCTTTTGTGTGTGTGAAAGATCTCTTTCATTTGAAGTAAATATACGACTGAAACGTCCAATTGCAAGTTGTCTTCTTGTTTTTCTAATCAAATCAGCATTTAAACTTCCTAAAACAGGCAAATGTCCAGTGAGATTACGTGGTTGAAATAACGTAGCACCAAATGTATGTAAACTGCATTGAACATCAATAAAAAACACATTATTATTCGTAGGACTAGTAAGTTGATGCCCAATCCTAAAGGCATATTTTATCCTATCAAATGTAGCTATTTCTTGACTAGAAAAAGATATATTCAATAAAGAATCTGAAGTATTCTTTAAAAGATTACATAGAGGTAGAATAAGTTCACTGAAATTAGGAACAAAGTCACGTAAAACTCTTATATAGTTCAAAAATGCCTTTAGATCCATAATAGTCTCAGGTAATGGCCATTTCTCAATTGTTTTATGCTTTTTTAAACATATATTTATACATTTAGGTTCCCATGGTTGCCCAGAGAAGTGGGAAAAAGTTGGTATAATATCAGATCGGTCCTTACTGATAATAAGACCATGTTCCTTAAGAGTATCAAAAACAATATTAATATGTTTTTGATGATCCTCATTATTAAGAGAATGTACCATTATACTGTCTAAATGGAGAGTACAAAAACGACCAATATATGGCTGTAAGAGGTTTTCAATTTATTGTTGAAACGCCATAGGAGAAAATTTATCAGCAAAATGAAGTCCTACTAACATTTTATTACCCAGACTAAACCGAAATGGAGTCTTACAAAATGGTGGTTCAGTAGAAATCTCAAACGTTGATGTAAACCTCAAAACTGAAAGATATTCGTAAGCAAGAGGACCACGAATAGAAATACTTAGATTAGGTATAACCATAGACCTTAAACGAGATTCCTTGATTAAAGAGCTAAGATAATGTATATAAAACTTTGTATACCTTTTTCCAATACTATCAGTGAATTTAAGACATTTTCACTAGGAATAAGAAGACCTTCTCTAAGTGCAGCACCAATAAACCCACTAATAGTTCTCTCTGAATTTTGATATGCTTTAATATAAAGCATATCCATAGCTGCAAAATCATCACGATGATGTACAAAATCAGATGCAAGTGATAGAAATATATGGACACCAGAAAATGTGTTTCCATAAAACCTTTTATATCGTTCTAAAAGTCGAGTTGATTCAGCTGATAGTTCAACAGGAGTAGAACATATTTGATCATATTTAGCCAGTCGAAGTAACTCGCCTGAGTCTTGAGATGTTGAAACTGTGGGAGTTTGACTTAGCATATATGTGGAAATATTAGAAGAATCAGTAGATTTTGAAGATTGATGAATATCAACTTTAGGTTTAATAATAACTATGGATTTGAAGAAATCAGATTTACCACATAAAAGACTTTCAAAGAAGAGAAAAGTTTGTGGGCAATAGAGATCAAAATCAGTTACAGATTCACTGACCAAACAGGCTGGTTTTTTAGATGTATATTTATATGATTGCTCAGAGTTTGAATCAAGATCTTCAGATGCAGATGTATATGATTGCTCAGAGATTGAATCATGTGATTTCTCATCATTAGAGCCTACATCTTCAGATTCAGGCCCATGACACTCAACACTCACATCAGATTTACTCAAATGAGCCACTGTCTGTTGCAATTCAATTATCGCCGCAAAACACTTATATAAAACAGAACTTTGACTGTCAATCTTAGCATCTAAACTCCGTGTCAAAACAGTAAGTTTGTCAATTTCAGACCTTAACTCCGGTATCTTTGCATCTCCAGCCAATGTAATAACTTCACAAATCTTACCTGAATCAGATTTTGATCTTGTCGTATGCTTAATATTTACAAATCAATTGATTCCTTTAAACAGGGTAAAACCAGAATGAATTAGATAAGATTGTGAATGAATGAAAGAAATAATCTACGAAATGTACAAAGCAACTCATATTTACATCTATTTTACCCTGACTTTACACCTAAAAAAACTGCACGAGATTTATGAACCAAGTAGTAATTTAGAATAAGAGATATATAATTTAGAGAACTTTTTTAGAATCTTTTGAGATAAAATTTAGACAATCTTTTGAAATTTAAAATTCAATACAATGGGAATGTGAAATTAGAAATTTGATGTTTGATTTTGTATACGATTGTTATTTCATTAAAGGCAAAATGTTATGAAATCTCTTAAAGTGGAATATGTTCCTTTATTGAAGTTTGTAGTATGGAATTTAGTTGTCTTTATTAGCATTTCTCTGTACAAATAGTAAGTAAGACATTTATACATGCGGTTTAGCACTTTATAAGCATGCGACACAAACCCTTTCAGTAATATATCTATTATTAGGGGACGCTCATAGAGCGTCCCTTCTGGCATAAATGTATGATCATTGAATGGTAATGATTAACTGCAGGTTATCTGTAGGTTTGTTAATAGCTTAAAGTTGTGTTGAACGGTTTCATTAAGTAAATAAAACTTAGAGGGAGCTTTAATTAATCTAATAATCCTTACACGTGAAGTAAGAATCTGTTTATAAATTGGTCTTAATTGGACACTATTGTTTATAGGCATAATTGTCTTATCTGTATTTGGTTTATATAAATTCGTCTCAGCAGTTGCTAGTGATACTCTTTTCACTACCCTTGCTGTCATAGCTAGTAAATTATCTACAGTACTCTTATGAATTTGAATCCTAGTACGCAGTTGCTATATTTTACATTATAGCAAATTATGGCTAGGTTATCTTGGTATTGATAATATGATATTTGCTAATGGAATATGGCCAATAACGGCTAAAGGTAGTATATGATTCGAAATAGTATATTCAGTGTTTTGTCTTAGTTTTCATTGAATAGATTCCGAATATGGAATTTTTACACCAAAATCATCAAAGGAATCAAATTGAAGAGGAGATAGGTAAGATAAAATGAGATTTAGCATGTGATTTAAGAGTTTTAAGAGGAGAAGTAGTTATGAGATGTAGGATATCTACAGAAACTTTGAATATAAGTACGCCTCAAATATTTTACGTTTCTTTAACATCTTTAAACTATGGATTTATCTTTTTCTGTATCAGCAGTTAGCAACACTTTATCTGTTCCATCTATGATTGCAAGTGAAACTTCTTCAACTGATATGAATGAATATAGTGCACTAACAGATCAACAAGGTTTTGCTGGTGGTTGGTGTTATTCATGGCTACCACGCCATTATTCTGATACTCTCTTTGCTGCCTTTCAAATGGATCAATCTCTTTATGATATATACACTGTAAGTGATTGTATTGAAGGAAAAAATCATTATTGTACTTTACCAGAATCAACTTCAGTACAAATACAATTTACAACGGATCAGTATTCCTCAAATTGGGATTTTACTACAAGTTTCTTACCTCGTAAGAGTCCAGTAGATATAAGTCTTCAAGTGTTACAATTTTATCATACTACTCATTATTATCTTGATGAAGATCAAGTGGAGATTTATGTACTTGAACAATGGGCAAGTAGTAACATTACACAGATGAAAGCATTTGTAGGTGTTGGTGAATATGCTTTTGATTGTTTATATTATTTGAATCAACTTCAATGTGATAAAGTTGGTGCTGATGGAGCTTTTGAATTTGGTTCAGTGGAAAATAGTGGGAGTCATAAAATGCAATTTAGTACACCATTATCTGCTAATAAACTATATCCTATGAAGATACTCATTGCTATGGTTTATAATGGACCACCTGAAGTGGATATGGAGTGGATCACATCATGTTCGCCTAAATCTTGTAATCCTTAGTCAAGCCAATTGGCTTAATTGTATAAAATTGAAATGAACATATGTAGAGATTTAAGGCACTTCACAAGAGGCGCTCAACTACAGCCAAATTTGAATTAATGCAAACTACTTATAATAATTGATCTTTTGGTGGCTTAGAAATCTAACATTTAATATGAACGCCATTAAAGGCAAAATAATTAAATTGTATTAATCAATCACATGTTCTCGCTTATCCAAAAGAAAATCAATTAAAGTTATTTTAGATCAGGTACGGCTAGAACGTCTTTAAATAGATCAGGTACGGATTGAACGTCTCTAAATAAATCAGGTACAGCTTGAACGTATCTAAATAGATCAAATACGGATTGAACGGCTTTTAAATGAATTAAGTAAAGATTGAACGGCTTTTAAATAAATCAAAATGTAGATGTGATTATGCCATCAAATATATGGAGGATTGACTTTTTATATAAATATAATGTAGTATATCTAATTGTAATTCTCAACCATGCATATACCTAATTCTCTATCACCAGTTGCTCCTATTAGTGACAGTTTGTACAACCTTGCAGCATCTGTTACAGAAAATGTCTTGCCAGAAGTTGAAACTTCTACTCTTTATAAATACGACTCCTCTGACACAACTATAACATACAGAAATGATTATGCTGGTGGTTATTGTGACAATGTAAGTCCTAATAATGAGTACCTTTCGAAAGTCTATAATATTGAAAAAGACAACTACTATGACAATATATTCCCTTATTTCTTTAGTAGTGCACAATATTTAGATATCCATCAAACTTCTCTTGCTAAAGTCGTTGTCAATCAAACACAAAATCTTTCTCCTTTTCAATTTTCTACTACATTTGGAGACAACAATAATTCTCCAATTGCTATCGTTCAAGACTTTAGATTCTACCATGCTACCTCAAACTGGCCTGTAGCTAAACTGGTTATTAGCAATGAGTATAGTAGAATTATTAGTATGGCTGCATTTGTAGGCATTGGAGCAAATGCTTTTCAATGCAATCAACTTGCACAACTTCGTGAAGTGGATGATGATAATGTAGGATCTATTGGATACACTCCAAAGACAACAAAGACTAATTATGTCATAGTAAACCTTCCTAAACCATTAGAGCCTAACAAGGTGTATCCAATTAGAGTGGTTATTACTGTGCTTTATGAAGGACCAGCTTTGACACAGGATTTTAAAGTGTTTTTTGGTTAATTGTATATAGATTAAGTAACACAAAGGAAGAAACTGAGTATTTACTACAATGTAATGCGTTGTAGGTGACTACTCTAACAATGTCAAATGAATATTTGGTTCATTCTAGTAACTTGCATAGACAACTTAACTGCCTAACTAAGATTTACAATGGCTTCATTGAGACCAAAAATTGCTCCATTTAATTAAAAGTAAAGATTCATACATTCTCTATAGCTAAATTTACTTCATAAATCTCCAGGCCAATAATTGGACTAATTCTAACACAACACAATTCATTAAATGTTGATGCAATTCATTAAATCCTTATCTCACCTTCTCAATTTTATTGAAATGCATATGGCTTTCTGAAAAATAGTTGCTTATGGGTGCGTAAATTTAGGAGTTTATAATTACATATTAGCCATCAATCACATACTTTTGTTTAATGCAGCTTTTTTGTTAATTAAAGTGATTCTAATTCAGGTACTGATTGAACGGCTTTGATAAATGAATCAAGATGATCTATGTGATTATGTCATCTAACACGTGCAGGATTGACTTTCTATATAAGCACACCTTAATTTTTTATGTCCTTGTTTCAGTATCTTTAACTATGAGTTTGCTTAACCTTGGACCTACTGTATCTACTGTATCTCCACTCACTACTCTTGCTACCGGATCTGTCAATACGTTAGAAGCAACTGATTCTTACGATAGTTATAAAATTAATTCTTCTACTACATCAGTTACATATCAACAAAATTTTGCTGGTGGTTGGTGTAGTAAATGGGACAGACGTCATTATGACAATTCTGTATCAGTTACACTTCAAATGAATCCAAACCTCTTTGATGGTTACACTATAGATGATTATATAAATGGACAAGGTAAATATTGTGACTTAGCTGATTCTAATCGTATAGATTTAATAAATATACAGTCATCTAATACACAAAGGATATATCAAGCTAAATTCCTACCTCGTGAGTATTCAGTAGATGTAAGTCTTCAAGTATTAGAATTTTATCATTTTACTTCATCAAATACAGCAAGTTCTGTATCAATTGTTTTAAATAACGAAGTTAGAAGCAATATAACTCAAATCAAAGCATATGCAGGTGCTGGTGGGTATGCTTTTGATTGTATCTTTAATTTGGAAGAGGTTCAATGTAATAAAAGTGGCGACGGTACTTATGTATTTGGAGAATCAACAAATGGTATCATTGATATGACATTTCCTACACCTTTAATATCTGGTGTATGGTATCCGATTAAATTACTTATTGCTATGGCTTATGATGGACCACCTGCAGATCTACAGTTCTCAGTAGGAGTATATTGATATCTTACTCATTCTTTTTAAATTGGAATCTTTTAATCACCACATTCTCCTTATAAGAAATCAAATCTCACAAATGTAAATCACATAAATCTGTGTAATTATCACAAAACAAACAATCATTAGAATCAAGTACATAGTCATTATAGATCCGGAAATAACGTTTGCATGATAGAATATCTTGATATTCCAAGATTTTCAAAGTAAGCATGCTCCTTAACATCCCACATATTCTCACGTAATATATTATAAGGTAAATAAGCCAATTGAAGATCTTTTGATGTATATATATCACTATTAATTCCATCCCTGAAGAGTATCCTATAAGAATCATTAGGTAGACATTCCTCTACTAAATAAGGACCCGACATTTTAAAAAAATCAAAATTAAAAGCATCATTGTTTTTAACAAGTACCCAATCACCTACTTTGAAAGTATTAATTTCAGCTGTAAGATCACACCGTCTAAAATCATTATCTTCAGATTTACGATAATTGTATAAAGCTAAACAATATTGATCAAATTCCAAATAAGGATCTTCAAAATTGATAATATTCGTACGTCTAGCAACAGTACAATCTTCAAATTTACCATTTGTAAGTAATTTTGAATCCTCTTTCAACCTAAGTCCTAATGCTAATGTTTCAGGTGCAATACCAAATTTGTTCTCTCTTGATCTATGATATTTTAATGCAGGTGTAACAAATTTACTCCATTGAGCATTTGGACGTTCTTCAATAAAAGCATCAATAATCTCCTTTAATTCTTTTCTAAATTGTTTAGATTGAGAATTAATTTCAACTCCTGGACAACTCCAACGTATGGGTTGAATTTCACATTTATCACAAAAATCAATATAATTAGATCCAGCATCTTCAACAACTGTTTTAAACAAATCACCACATATAGATTTAAGAGACTGTAACATTATTTTAGTAGCAGATTTGTTATTGTACATACAAGGTGTTGCAAATCCATAACCAGTTGCATGGTCAACAGCTGTAATAGCATACTCATTACCTTTAGAATCAGGTTCAAAAGGACCAATAAAACCTATTCCAAATCTTTCAAATGTTCTTAATGGAGGAACAACAAAATGTAATAAAGGAGCAGCATATCGAATTTGTAAATTCAAATTACAACCTTGACAATCACTAATAAGTGTTGTAGCTAATTTTTCTTGATCTGCATGCCAAAATTGTTGTTTAAATATATGAAGTAAAACACGTACACTGCAATGACCAGCTTTTTCATGAATTTTCATCAATTGTTTCTTACAGTCCATATCCTTTAACACAGGAACATAATAATCATTTGAAATGATATATAATTCACCATTTATAGCTTTAAATGAGTCTAAAGTCCGTAGACTATAAAAATCTGGTAATGGTGTACCATCAATCAAATGTGCTTTAATATCCTTTATATCAGCAAATGTAGCAGAATCTTTATTAACAATACGAAGATTTGCTAAGTTAGAATCTTCAATTGAAGAACACATTAACGATTCTCTATAAATTCTAGCATTTGAATATAAACAATCAGAATCTCTAGAAAATAACTTATCATTAATAACATCTTCATAATCTTTATATGGAACAATAACAGCACCAAATCGTTCCATATTCATTAAATAACCACCTATAATATAATCATCTTTAATATATGATTTAAAAGGTATTATTGAATAAGGTTCCTTTTTATTCAATATATAAATACGAGAACCTTCAATTGGAGGACCCCAATTCATTAATGCTTCAGTAATACAAAGCATTTGTCTCTTTTTTAAAGAAAGATCAATTTCCGTAGAATTTAATTCTCTACTTAAATGTGCAATAGAATTTGTAGGTGAAACTTTAACAATACGTTTATTATCTAAACGTAATTTAGATTTTCCACTTCCAGGATCATAACTAACTTCTGGTTGAAATAATGTCGCATTTAATGTTATATCAGTAACACAAATACCTATAATAAAAACATCACTTGTTCTTGGAACATGAAGTTTAGGTGGAGGAACACAAATAAATTTTAACTTTTGAAATGATACCATGTCGTTGTGTGATAATACAAGTTTATCAAATGTTTCCTTTTTTCCACGTACAAGTTTAATTAAAGGTAACATAAGTTCAGTAAACATTGGTATAAATTCACGTAAAGTTCTTGAAAAATTCAATAATGCCTTTAAATCAACAATTGTCTTAGGTATAGGCCATGCAAGTAAAATACTTATCATAATAGGTGATGCAGTTAAATAATTAGAACTCCATAAATAATCAGAAAAGAAAGTCTGAGATTTCATATATGAACATTCAACATTTGATATCTCTCTATTATCACGTTTTAATGTAGAAACAATTAACTGATAATGTTTAGCATGTTCTTCAGATGTACGGGAATAAATCAATATAGTATCAACATAAATACTACAAAATACTCCAATATAAGGACTTAATAGTTTCCTAATAACATCTTCAGTCATATTAGGCGAAGATGCACCACCAAAAGGTACCATCATATCATCACAATTTGCAACAGATCTAATAAGTATATATCTACTTAATGGATCATCACTATAACAAACAACACTATTCTCAGATTTGAATTTTATACATCCAAATACAGAACAATTAAGAGGACGTCTTGAAATCATATCACATTTTGGAGATGGTATTGATTTTAAACGTAATCTGTCATTAAGAGCACTACAATTTGTGCATACACGATACTCTTCACCATCTTCCTTTTGAACAAGTACAATAATGCAGTTTAAAGAACTAACTGCAGGAATAAGAAGACCTTCTCTAAGAGCACTATCAATAAATTCAGAAACTGTTTTTTCTCCATTCTGATAAACTAGATAATCAAGAACATCCATATCTCTAAGATCATCTGTATGATTAACAAAATCAGATGCAAGTGCAAAATAAAGAGGATGATTATTAAAATATTCAGAGTAATAATTTTTGTAATGATTCAATAATCTTAAAGCTTCATCTGATAGCTCAATATCAATATAACAAGACATACCAGGAGAAGCTTTAGAAGGAAGAATACCTGGATCATGTTCTTCACTAGTTGCAATTTCAGTTGTTCCTGGTTTAGGTCTACCTGGAACATAAGGATAAATAAGAGTATAATCTTCTTTTGGATCTATAGGAGTAGGAATATTTGTTTTGAGGATTGGTAGAGCTACACGACCATAATGAGTAGAATTACCACCTATAATAAGATCAGTGATAGAGAATTCTTTGACGGGAGTATTAGTTTGTTGATTTATTGGAGTATTCCAAGGAGTTTGTTCAACAGCCACTTCATCGACAGCCACTTCATCGACAGCCACTTCATCGACAGCTTGCTGTCGATTTAGTGAATCACCAGAAAGTTGTCGATTTATTGAATCACCAGCAAGTTGTCGATTTAGTGAATCACCAGCAACCTGTGTATGGAGTGAATCACCAGCAATCTGTCGATTTAGTGAATCACCTAACCGAAGAGTCTCAATTTCCTTCTCTAAAAAACTCATTCTGCTATTAACCGAAGTTATAGACTCAGAATATGAATTTATAGTTTCTTTATGAGATGTAAACCAAGATTGTAAATTTCTTACAAATGGAAAAAATTCACTTAACAAAGACTGCATATTATCCATTCTAACTTCAATACTGTCAAAAATAGGCACAAAAGTAGCAGTACTTGTTTGAAAAGTTGTAATCTCAGAATTTAAGTTTTCATACTTATTTTCTATTTGATCAAACTTATTTTTAATAGTTTGAAATTTTGCATCATAAGTATTAATTTTGGCTTCTAGTTGTGAGATTTTCTTATCTCTATCTTTCACTAAATCAAGAAGTTTATGTAGTACTTTTGTTGATTGAAATTGTGCTGATTGAGCTTTGATTAGATTGATAATCTCTTGGATTTCTTCTGATACCTCAGATTCATTCTGCTCGACTTGCTCAGCAGGCAAATATCGAGATTCTAAATTGGGCATTTCTCAATTGACCAAGATATTAAACCAAAAGGTTGTAAATAAAATATCAAAAAAAAAGTAGAAATAGTATAGATAAATTGAAATTTATTTTTGTATTTACCCGGACTTTACATCTAAAAAATCTGCACGAGATTTATGAATCAATTTAAGTAACGATAATCAAGGGTATAAGAAATGGGTTAAATTTGGAGAGTTCTTGAAGTTTTCAAACCCCAAATCAGACAAAAAAGATGTGTAATACGAAAAAGCCAATATTATATTGTGTATGGGATATACCCAGTCCTGCTTTATAGATATTAAAATGAAAATATGATGATATCTTTTTTATCAAAAATGGATAAATTTATTGGCGCTATTTGCTGAGACTTCAAAGGCTGTAATATAAATAATTTATTCTAAGAATTTGCTATTCTTTGTATAATGAATAGTATGAAAATTATTTTGCTAATGAACTATTGATAATTTTGTAGATGATCAAGATTAATATTTCATTAAGAATTAATAAGAATATTGTGAGGAGATAATACTGATATTAAATTTTATTGATCAGCCATCAAATTTTACCTATGACATAATTCATTAAATGATTTCTAAAAGGAAATAGATTCAAAAGGTTTCATTAAATAAATAAAATGAAAAAAGCAGTTGAATGTATATATGAAGATACAAAACATTTAAATAAAAGGACCTTAAAAAGTCAACGCTTTTCTTTATCAGAATAAAAAGAACTAATTGCATTTGCATTTGTAGAGTTATCTGTTTATATCTTTTTAACTATGCATTTATCTAATTCTATCTCTGCAGTTTTGGCTGCAACATCTATCACTGATACTCTATTGACACCTCTTGAAGCATCTGGTACAGTTAGTACTTTATTTACAGCTGAACCTTCTACAACAGCCTCTTATAAATTTGATTCTTCTGATACAGTTGTATCAGATGGAAAACACTTTGCTGGAGGTTACTGCAACAATGATGTCTATTTTAGCGATAGTACTGTTGAAACCTATCGATTAGATTATGGTCTTTATAACGAGTATGGAATTAATAATTTTGTTAATGGACTTCCTAAGAATGGACCTCCTGGATATTGTAATTACCATAACACAGACAGTGTGTTATCTACCATTTTTTGTGTATCTACTACAGCATTATTTACTACTGAATTCCTAACTAGTGATGATCCGCTAGATATAACTATTCAGGCATTCCAGTTTTTCGTAACAAGTGATGGACCTGAAATAAATTACGTGGATTTTGTTTTTAAAGAGGAAAATCCTAATATTCAGCATATGAAAGCATATGTAGGTGTTGGTGGATATGCATTTGATTGTGAAAATATTGACCAGTATCAGTGTAATGTGGATACCTACACAGGTACTAAAGCATATATTGCATCAAACTCTACTGATAGATTATATATGAAATTTCCTTTACCATTAAAAGGTTCTACAACTTATCCTATTAAGTTACTTCTTGCTACGGTTTATGATGGACCACCAGCAGAAGTCGATTGGTATGTGAGATTTTATTAAAAAAATTGAGGATCCTTGGTTAATAAATAATCATCTAATATTTTTGATATCATAAAGAACATACATTGAAGCATGAATAATCTTCAGATCAATTTCCGACATGAATCAAATTCTTTACAATATAAGGGCCAATGGATTTGCTGAAGGACATTATACCAATTCTCTTAGACTAAAACATTCTTTAACATTACAGAGATACTCTATCTTCCCTGTTAAGTTATGATGATCCACTTAACTAAATTGGAGTTTAAGACTCAGGTAATATTTAGAAACTGTCATGTCATATATTAATGAAGAAGGTAAAAGATTTGACTTCAAACAGATCAAAATGTAATAAATCACTTCATGTCATAGATTCTTAACCCAGTTAATAAGCGACGTACTAGTGCGTTCAAAGAAAAGTAGTAAGAATCCTCTTCGTTATTCCATAATTTTTCAGGTTTACCGCCAACAGGTAAATGAGCTAATCGAAGGTTTATTGATTTGACATGTTTATCTATTTTTCCAGAACAATCCATTAACGTGCATGTGTCTTCTGAATCAAAATCAGTTACTAAATAAGGTCTTGAATTTGACATATGACTACCAATATTCTTAGTGAGCACCCAATCACCTATTTTGAACGTACCACCAAGTGCAGTTTCAAAAGATGTACCTTTTGAAGTATCAAGACAATGACGTAAATTATACAAAGCTAAACATAATTGATCAAATTCTAAATTAGGATCTTCCCATTTGATAATGTTTGTCTGTTTTGTAACAACAAAATCCCCACTTGTAAGCAACTGAGAATCATCTGTTAGGTTTATACCTAATGCCAATGTTTCAGGTGAAATACCATACTTATTCAATCTTGACCTGTGATATTTTAAAGCAGATGCAACAAGATAACTCCATTCAACATGTTGGTTCTCTTTAATAAGGACATCAAGGATCTCTTTAAGCTCTTCTTTAAATTCTTTGCATTTTAAATAAACTTCAACACCTGGAGAATTCCAACAAACACGTTGAACATTAACTTTATTGTATAATTGCATACAATCAAATTGAGGTTCATCATCAGTAATAACTGTTGTAAGGATATGAGAAAAGAATGAATCAAAGAATTCTGACATTCTGTTTATGGCTTCTAGATCATTACATTTACAAGGAAATGCAAATCCATAACCAGTTGTATACTCAACAGCAGTTAAAATATACTTATTTCCATTTGAATCAGCTTCAAAAGGACCAATAAATCCTAACCCAAATTTCTTGAATGTTTTCACAGGAGGAATCAAGTAATTCAATGTAGGTTTTGAATTACAATGTTTTAAAGTTAAATTGCATTTTTCACAATTATCAACAATTGAAAAAGCTAATTTCTCTTGATTTGCATGCCAGAATTGTTGTTTAAATATATGAAGTAAAAGACGTACACTGCAATGTCCTGCCTTTTCATGAATGGCTGACAATTCTTTCTTACAGTCTATGTCATTCAAAACAGGAACATAGTAATCATTCACAAGAATATATAATTCTTCATTTATAACCTTAAATGAGTCTAAACTTCTCTTATTGTAATATTCAGGTAATGACGTACCATCAATCAAATGTTCCTTAATATCCTTTATATCATCAAGAATAGCAGAATCCTTATTAACATGACGAAATTTTACTAAATCAAGATCCTCAAATGTAGAACTCATTAAAGATTCTCTATAAATATGAGAATTTGAATATAAAAAGTCTTGAACCTTTCTATTTGACAAAAAATCTATACAAGGAGTATCAGTTTCATAATTTCCAACAAGAGTAACTCCAAATCTATTAATAACTGTAAGAAATCCTCCTAAAACATAATCATTGTTATTATATTCCATACAAGATGAAATGAATTGAATTTTGTTCTTAGTTCTTATATAAATACGACAACCTTCAATATTTGGACCCCAATTCATTAAAGCTTCAGTAATACAAATCATTTCTCTTTTGTCATCTAAAAGATCAATTTCAGTAGCAGTAAACTCCCTACTTAAATGAGCAATAGAATTCTCACTTTTAGAATCCATTATACGGTGTCTATCTAAATATCCAATACCTTGTCCTAATCCAGGATCATAATTAACTCCTGGTTGAAATAATGTAGCATTAAATGTTGATTTATTAACACTAGTGTCAATAATAAACACATCACTTGTTTTTGGAGCATAAAGTTTAGGAATAGTAGCAAAAGCATATTGAACAGCTTGAAATGAACACATTTGTTCTACTGTTATGAAAAATTCATTAGATTCCCTTCTTTCACGTATAAGTTTAGTCAAAGGTAATGCAATCTCAGCAAACTTAGGTACATAATCTCTTAATGTCCTTGTATAATTCAAAAATACCTTTATATCAAAAATCGTTCTAGGAATAGGCCATTTGATAATAGTTTCAACTGTCATAAGATTAATAATTATACGATTAGATTCCCATAAACAATATCTGAAAAGAACATTCTCTCTTATAAAATCACATTTATTACTAGAAAGTTCCTTATTGTTACTTTTTAACAATTTAAGAATAGTTGCTACATGTCTTAAATGTTCATCCTTTGTACGAGAGTAAATCAATATAGAATCTTGATCAACAGTACAAAAATCATCAATATATGGACTTAATAAGTCACGAATAGTAAATTCAAATGAAGCAAGAGATTTAACATCATCAAAAGGAACTGTCATATAATCAGAGCCACCAACAGATAAAGTAACTTTCATCTTACTAAGAGGATCAGTACGATGACAGAGAATAGAACAATCTGTTTTAAACCTTAAAACTGTAAATATAGTAGAATTCAAAGCACGAGATGTAAAAACATCCAATTTAGGGAAAGGAATATTTTGATAACGTAATTTATCATTAAGAGCACTGTAATTTGTACCAACAGAATACCCTGACGTATCGGAAACCTTCATCAATGTAACAATAGAATTTAAAGGTGTATTAGTAGGAATAAGAAGACCTTCTTTTAGTGCGCTATCAACAAATTCAGAAACTGTCTTCTCTCCATTCTGATAAACTAAATAATTAAGTATATCCATATCCTTAAGATCATCTACGTTATGAACAAAATCAGATGCAAGTCCAACCCATATACTGGGACCAGAAAATACATAGCCATAGATAGACTGGTAATATTTCAAAATCCCCTCAGATTCAGCTGATAATTTGACATTAACATAGCATGACATACCAGGCTCAGCCATAGATGGAGGAATACCAGGATCATTAGCTGGAATATGTGGTATGTTAGTTGTTCCTGGTAAAGGTATACCTGGTATATAAGGGAATACAACAGTACGTTCTTCACATGGTTCCTTTGTTCTTGGAATATCAGATTCAGGAGTAATGATTGGTTGACGAGTACTAGAGCCAGTATAACCACCTGCAAGAGGATCAGGTGTAGTATAAGCTTTAGATGTATACGCATTATCTTGGTTAGGAGATTCATTAGATTCATTATCTGAGTTAGATTCTTCTTCGCTAGAAGATTCAACATCAGGAAGTGAAGTTGATTCCTGATCACTAACTGTAGGCGGGCTAATGTTACCGGTAGTAATTACTTTTGGTTCACTATCTTTAGCTGGTTCACTGTTTGAACTAAGCCCTTGAATTTTCTTCTCTAAAGAAGCAATTTTTTCGGTTAAGCCTACAATTACAGTAGAACATTGATCTACTAAAACGCCTTGATCTTTAACAACAGTATTCAAAGATTCTGTCAATGAACCAAAAGCAATAGACTGATCTTGTAAATTTGATAGTTTGGTGTTGTTACTTTTAACTAAAGCTAATATCTGCTGGATATCGTTCGATTGCTCAAGCTGAACTGACTCAACAGGCTGTGTCTGTTGAGCTTGTTGACTACCAGACTTCCATTTGGCCATCTTACAGTCTCAATTGACAAACAAGGTAAGCCTAAAATTGGTATTCAACAAAATGAATAGCTAATTTTAAAAGAATAACAATCTCACTTTATAGAAAGTGTGATATAGAAGTGTGATATAGAAGTGTACTTAGTTTATTTTAAGAAAATCAATTTTACCCGGACTTTACATCTAAAAAATCTGCACGAGATTTATGAACCAAATTTAAAACAACTATATAACAAATAAACACATTGTATAGTTAATCACTACATATCATACGTAATTATCCCATGTCTTAAACGATCCCCTGCTGAACCTAAATCATCGTAGTAATCATACTCATACTCATCCCAAATTCTTTCACGTTTACAACCAATTGGTAAATGAGCTAATCGAAGTTCTGCTGACTCAAAATATTCATCTTCTTTTCCATAACAGGTCATTAATGCATATATTCCATATGACTCGCAATAAGTTACTAGATAAGGTCCTGAATATGGAGTATCACTATCATTATCGTTCTTAGTGAGCACCCAATCACCTACTTTGAACGTACTATTAGTTTCATCTTGAAAAGATGTACCTTCTGAAGTATCAAGAGAATGACGCATATCGTATAAAGCTAAACAAAGTTCATCAAATTCTGAATTAGGATCTTTCCATTTCGTAACATTGATGCGTTTAGAAACAACAAAGTCTTCAAAGTTCCCACTTGTAAGCAATGGAAATTTATCTGTTAAGTCAATACTTAACGCTAATGTTTCAGGTGCAATATCAAAGTTGTTCAATCTTGACCTGTAATATTTCATAGCAGAAAAAACAAGATAACTCCATCCAATTTGTGGGTTCTCTTTAATGATGACATCAAGGATATTTATAAACTCCTTTCTA
This sequence comes from Tortispora sangerardonensis, assembly GCA_030566855.1. Lineage (NCBI taxonomy): Eukaryota > Fungi > Ascomycota > Trigonopsidomycetes > Trigonopsidales > Trigonopsidaceae > Tortispora > Tortispora sangerardonensis. The sequence continues at coordinate 136,824 of JAKUBJ010000001.1, read as the reverse complement.
AGCTCAACAGATTTAGCGTTAAGCTCAAAACTAGGAGAGCTCCAAATAATGCTTTGATAGTCTTCACCATTGTGTATATCATTGGAATCAAATTCAGGATCATCATCACTTAAAAGTTTTACAAAAATATCAAGAAAGAATGTAGTACAAAACTCTAACAGTCTGTTTACTGCCGCTAGATCTTTGCATTTACAAGGAAATGCAAATCCATAACCAGTAGCATAATTAACAGCAGTTAAAACATACCTATTCCCATTTGAGTCAGGTTCAAAAGGACCAATAAATCCTAATCCGAATTTTTCAAAAGTTTTCATTGGAGGAATCAAGAAATTTAACGATGGCTTTGAATAATGATGCTGTATTCTTAAATTGCACTTGTCCCAGACACAAAAATTGAAAAGGTCAATTTCTCTTGATATCTTTTCAGCTTTATCTGACAATTTGATATCAACATAACAAGACATACCAGACTCAGGCAGAGATGGAGGAATACCTAGATCATTTGCTGTAGCAGGTAGTATTTCGTTGTTCGTGGTATAGGTTGGCCTGGTATATAAGGGAAGACAGGGTGATGTTCTTCATAAGGTTTTTCAGGTCTTGGACTATCAGGTTTAGGATCAATGCTTGATTTAGCGATAGAGGAGGCTGAGTAGCCACCTTCAAGAGGATCAATCATATCACAACAATTTTCGGATTCAGAAGGTTCATCTTCGGTTGGAGATTTATTATCTGAAGGAGATTCGTCTTCTGTAGAAGATTGATAATCTAATGGAGATTCAGGTTCACTCAGTCGAGATTCGTTTTCAGTTTCATCATAATCACTGACTTTAGATGGACTACTATCATCTAGCATGATTGGTATAAAAAAGTTACGAGGCTTAGGTAATTCATTATCCAAGGTAAGCGCCTGAGCTTGCAGCTACAACGAAGCGACTTTGTCGGTTAGACAAGCAATCACCGCAGTACATTCAGCTATTGAAACGCCTTAATCTTTAATCATTGCTTATAATTCATCTGGTAATGAAATAGAAACAGCAGATTGAGCTTCTAAGTAGACCAATTGCGAATCGCTACAGCGAATTACATCCGTGAGTTGTTCAACTGCTTGAATAAATCAGATATAGTTGGTTCAGCTTGTTTCGGTTACTGAGCTGGCTGAGCTTGCAGTGATCGAGATCTGGTCATCGTACAGTTTTAATTGGTAAATTTGGTAAACCAAAACCGTATTCAACAAGATTAATAGCTATCTAACTTATCGCTATATCTATATCTTGCAGTATAGGTAAATAGTGATCGCCTAAATCAAATCAAATTTGTCGGAGCAATTTTACCCGGACTTTACATCTAAAAAATGTTCACAAAATCTGCATGAGATCTTAGCATTCACACTACACTTACAAATGAAGCTACTTACATTAAATTTCGTTCAATGTGCAGCACGTGACTGTGCAGGAAATCTTGAAGCTTTCCCACTTGTGCCTAAAAATGTACAACTTGAAGGAGAAGAAATTGAGATAGATAATGAGTTCATTAAAAGTATGATTTCAAAGCTTGATTGGAAAGCATTAGAAAAATCGATGTCTCAATTAGGCAATCCTTTAAGTATTAGTAAACCAGAAGAAGAAGTTAATGAAGAAACCTTAAGATACATTCATTCAATACTTATAGAAACAAGTATAAAAGAAGGTGAACTGATATGTCCAAAATGTGAACATGTGTATCACATAAAGGATGGAATTGCGAGTTTCTTGCTTCCACCTCATCTTGTTTGATTTGAGAATTTCTAATTAAGGAAACCTTTGCAACCCTTTGCTCCACATAAACAAGGTATTCTTTCGATTGAATTAACTTCTCTTTCAAACTTATAATCATAAGTTAATTCTTCATTTGCTGCTATATCAGTTAAAGCGTAAATAACGATTCTTTTCTCGCCACCAACCTTAATAATCTTTGCTGTACAATTAGGTGTGCAACAATGATTAATAAACCTTGCAATACCACCTCTTTTCGTTGCGTCAACAACTGTCGTTTCATCAATTCGAAATAGATAACTTGATCCAATCCCTGACATAAGATACTTCCTTTCTCTTATATCAGCTATCTTTTGTCTAACAATTTCACCAACATATTCAATAATCATTTCATTTGCTCCAATTGGTTCCATAGCATAAAGTCCCCAATTATGTATAGCTGATCTTGCAAATCTAACCTTCTTCTTGCGCATAAGCAATTGATTATACCGTAATATATCACTTTCAGGTGCAACTGCTTTATGTGCATTTATATCAGCTGCGTACCTTCTATTTTGAAGACGTTCATCCCTTGAAACTGTTGTATATTCATCTTTTTCATCAACTTCTTTTTCTCTTGTGTCATTACTTGCAACTCTTTCCATAGCAAATTGTTCAGGTGGTAACATTGATGATAAACTATCATTCTCTAATGCTCCTTTTATAATATTTTGATTCACTCCTGAAACCTTATTTGTACGTCTTCTCTTATGTGGAAGATATTCTGATTTTTCTAAATCACTAACATGATAATATCCTTGTGCTTTTGCGCATCCTTTTGTATGTTTTTTATAAGAAACTTGTTGTGATTTAAATTTAACTCCAACAAATTTTGATTGATCAAATTTACTTGTTCCAAGTGATTTCCTTTTAAGTGTTGTAGAAACATTGTTTCTACTTTTGAAGTCTTTTTCAAGCCAACACCAACCTGCTAATTTCAATAATGAATCAATATTCAATATCTTCTGTATTTTCTCAATTGGTTGTGTTGCTTTCATCAATTTAAGAGCTTTCTTGAAATACTCTATATCCTCATCATCTCTTATCACATTCTGTAAACCATCCAAATCTAATAGTATATCATTATCATCATCTCTACCAACAATTTTAACTTCAGTAGAAGGTTCCCATCCAGGAGTTGAATTAATAGATTCAATTTTAATATCTTGAGAATCTGAATCTGAATCAGTAGTAGTAAAATCAATATTATGATCTTCTTCTTTCACTATATCATCTACTACCATATCTTCTATCTCATCTTTCTTTATCTCTTCCAATTTAATATCTTCTGACTCCTTCATCTCTTCTTCATCATCTTCTTCTTCCTCCTCGCTTTCAGAAATATCAGGAGTAACTTCAAACTCAATTGGTCTTAATTCACGCCTTCTCTTTTCAATAACTGCACCTGACTTCTTCTTAAAACTTGGAAGTAATGGTAACCTTCCAATTACATCATTTCCAGGAAATAAACTTTCACTCATAGGTGAATCTCTAATCTCTTCTTCTTTAACTTCAACATTTTCACGATTTTGTCTAAATGAATTAAGCGTATTAAAAATATTCTGAACAACCCATCTTTCACTAATATCTTTACGTACACTTTCTTTAATTTCACGTACAAGCTGTTTGACAGGGTTAACTTCTGTATTAAAAGGTTCAGGTGAATCAAACCTTTTTCTTTCATTCAATTCTTGAGGGAATCCATTAGGATAAAAATCCATCTCTGCACGATAATTCCATACAAGGAAAGGATTATACCTATTAAATACAGATTGTGCAATATTTATACGTGAATATGCAACATAAAACCCTGATTTTATATCTGATCCAACATATATAGGATTCGTCTTCTTCAAACGTCTCCGTACTTGTTCTAAAGGTACTCTTGAAGGAGGTATATCAAGGTGAGAAATAAACAAAAAGGGCATTGATCCTATACGACGTCTTATAAATGGTGTTGCATTAGGAAGAGGAGGTGTAAATGAACGAACTTGATCTGTGTTATTGTGATCTATGCGATCTATGTGGTCGGATCGATCTATACGTTGATCCATACGATCTCCACGTTCTAAACGATCCGTTCGCTTTTGGTCCATATACCTCTGATTAAGTGAATTCGAGCTCGTATTACTATCATTATTGATCTGATCAAATACATTCCTTCTAACCTCATTCTGTAGAATAGCTTTAACATTTCTCTCATTTTTTGCAATATTGACAAAATTTTTAAACTTTATACCCGAGGAATCCAATACAATATGAGGTGTCTTATAATCAATAGGTAAATCAGATCCTCTATCCTTTGCTGATTTAGCATACTCAAATCCTTTACCCGTAGGTGAATCCTTAAATTCGACTCTACAAACACCTATAAAAGTACCTGAAGAGGGCTCATATTCCATTTCAACATTAGCTATTGGTCCAAAACTTGAAAAATGTCTTGATATACTTTTGATAGTACTTAAAGAAGAAAGACCAGAAACAGTTATATAACGACAAGGACTGTCACCGATAGATGTAGTTGGGTCATAAGAGTAACGTAAAGAAGGCATTGAAGTATAATACTTTTTGCCACCTCTTGAAGATTGAGGACCATAATTAGGTATTTTTAATCTAGGATCAGTTGGAGAGATAGGATTTGAGCCACCTTTAAATCGATAGACGGGTCTTTTTGAGCCATCAGGAGAAGCCTCGATTTCTGGATCATGTAGAATTTGGTAAGATTCTCTTGGTGTGTAATCTTTTGGACTCATTAGCCCTTATTTTTGCTCGTACACGATTTGTCTCAGAGTTAATGTATAGAGACGTTAGATGTTACGTGTCCGCAGTAAGTGTACAATGTGAGCGTGTGTACAATGCAAATATGTAGTATAAACGTGGTAAAGAACACGTATATGTCGTATGTGTCACGTATATGTAGTATGTGTCACGTATATACCGCGTATGTATCACGTATATGTAATTTATGTGTCACGTTTATCACGTATGTCAAACGAGGACGTAAACAACAATTAAATATTGAAAAACAATGGCGAGTTGAAAGTTCATCTTATAAAAATTAAAGTTTAAAAATGAGGTCAAAAAGATTCTGGCGTCGTTGTCAGGGCAACTAACAACGCAAACCTTGTAGATTTTTTCATCCATCTCGATCTCTCCTTTTACATAGAAAAAGAATTCATATAAAACCATGGAATTTTATGAACAAGGACATAATAAGCTTGCAAATGATGCAAATACTACATTATTAGATATTTGTAATTTAATAGATACTGCTAATGATTCAGATATTACTACAAATGTCAGTAATTGCTTGAATAGTAGCCTTATTGATGGATTGAAAGAGGTTGTAAAGAATTCCGAGAAGTTATTGAAAATTACTCCTGATAGTGATTTTGAATCATGTTTTAACTTTATTGTACTTGCTGTTTATCAACAAGCAAGTACTGATAGTGTTATTGTTTTTGATGAATTACTTCCTAGTCTTCTCGGAGTACTTGCTAAACCACCACCAGGATCAAGTGTTTCTGTACCTGCAGTTTTGAGCGTTTTGAGTAAATTGTTTAATTTATTATTTGCAGAGCTTGAAAAGGCAGATTCGATTAAGCCTAAGATTCAAAAATTCTTAGAACAGACCTTTTTTAGTATTGTAAGTATGTCAGTTGAAAGAGGGTACTATGATATTCTTTCCTCTCAACTTGAACAACTCGATAAATGGTTTGAATTATGGAATATTACAGATAAAACAAGTACTTATTTAAGATTAGCGGATCTTGTTTTACCAGCAGATTTGGAAGCAGCATATAAGTTTTATGTTAAAGTAGCTGCAGAATCAGAAGAAGCAGGATTAAAAGCCTTAAATATTGGACTTAAAAGAAAAGATGTTTATGATTATGATGAACTTCTTGAATTAGATATTATACAAAAGATATTGAATGGAGATAGTGCAGAAGCTAAAATTATGAAACTTTTAATTGATGCACCAATTGGAAAACAAGATGAGATTAAAAGGTTATCAGAATCTGCAGGAATTGATTCACAGATTATTCTTACAAAATTGAAATTGTATATACTTTCAAGGATATCAAGTGAGTATTATTCTCGTCGTGAAGCAGTTCCTTATAAAGTTCTTGCTGAATCATTAGAAGTGAAAGAGAATGAAGTTGAACCACTTGTAATTGATGCTATAAAGGCAGGATTAGTTTTAGGAAGATTATCACAGATAAATGATTCATTTCAAGTGTATAGGCCAAGTTTACATCAATTTGGAAAGACACAATGGGAAGAGATTGCATTGAAATTAGATGCATGGAGTCAATCATTGAGAGGAGTATTGGCTGTTATGAGACAGTCTACTAAGTAGCATAGAAGTACTTAAGAAGTTTATTTATACTTCTATAGTAATAGTTATCTAAAATCTAAAGATTATGATTAGCAGTGTACACAAGTACATGAATGTAGTTGTGTTCTATAAGTCCCCACTCAACCTCTTCTCAATACGAACCTGTAAATCCTTATACACATTCTCAGGCGTATCATCAGCCCTTATAACCTCAACACGATCCATTAATCCAAAATAATCAATTACAGGCATTGATGTTTTACGGAATGTCTGAAACCTCTTCTTTATACTCTCAATATTATCATCATCTCTTCCAGATGTCTCTCCACGCTTTAAAAGACGTTTTAACAAAACTTCCTCGGGACAATCAAAAAATAAAACAAATTTAGCCGGGGAAACATGTTCTTCAAAAGAAATTGCTTGGTCCATCTTTCTTGGAAACCCATCAACCAAAAAACGAGGTTTCTTACCTTCAGCAATAACTTCTTCTATTGAATTTCTTAATAAAGCAACAGTAACTTCTTGAGGAACAATAAGACCTTCTTTTATACAATTTTTAATAAGTTCACCATATTGAGAACCTGGTCTATTTTGTTCAGCTCTTAACAAATCACCTGCTGATAAATGAGTAAACTTGTAATCTCTTACAAGATTAGCACATTGTGTACCTTTTCCAGCACCTGGTCCTCCAAGTACAAACACAACAGTACATCCTTCTAAAGGAGGCATTGAAAAAACACTAGGTTGTGTTAATTTTGTAACAACTTTTGGTTCATAATCAGGATCAGGTATATTAGTAACAGGTTTCTTTAAAGTTACAGAATCCATAACATACTTATAAGCACCAAAACCTGCACCAAATACAGCTAATATTTTTAACCAAGTATATTCATTCTTTTTACCTCCATTTTGAGAAGAATATAATCTTTGATTTACATTAAATCTAAGAGGTCGTATGGGCGTACAAACGCGATATCGAAGAGTCGATCGGAGCATGTTTGTATCACGTGTAGAAAGTGAAATTTTACAATGAATTAACTGTCTATGAACAATAAAGTTTTGTACTATGTACAAGGTCAAAAATGGCCAAAAAAATGATAAAATTGACCAATTTTAAGGTGGAAAAAGGTAGACAAAGAGAGTGAAAGAAAAGAAGAAAGGGGGTTGGTTGGTTTGTTGGTTCCTTAATTAAGCGCTATCTTAACGACCTCGAGGGATTTTTTTGATATTTCACAATACACTACCCTTGGTGATTCACTTTTTTATACGTATTTACGTTTTTTTTACAACGTTTTATACGTTATACGCAATTTTCATATAACGTTGTATACAAATTATACAACATAGATTACGTAGATGTTAATACCTCCTACTTACGTCTATAGACATTGCCTAATCCAAGCAAAAGCATTGTTCGATAAACAAGCATCAGAGTATTGGTGTGATTACATAAGAAATACAGCTAGAAAATACATAAAACGTAGTATTCAAGCACCTGAAAGGACATCATATTACTTCAATAAATCATACTCAAAATTACGAACTTTAGCATACGCAAATTCAGGTGAAATCGATGCTATTCATCTCATACTTTCAATGACTTATGCTATTAAAGGTCAAAGAAGAAGACGTATATTGGCTGAATTGGCTATAACAGAAGATCCTACTGAAATTCAACCTTTTGACAAAGAATACAATGGTGAAAATGGTAGACCTTTGATGTCCAAACAATTCAAAAATCTACTTAATGCTCATAAATCAAAAAAGAACCCTTATATTGACTATAATTACGTTCATAAGAGTATTTCTACTATGAGGCCAAGTAAGAATAGAATACCAGATGATACAAACATGATACCTGAAAGTAGGATAAGGAATAAGCTGAAGGAATGGATAGAAACAGCTCAACGTAGAGCTACTGCTCCAATACCAAGGGAGGAGTATGATCTACTAGTAGAAAAGATTAATGCATTATTAAAAGATGGTAAGCATTCACGAATAGATTTAACTGGTCAGTATAAGGCTTTGAAGAGGTCATATAATGCTGGAGTAATTGATTTCGCAGACAATGAGTTTCAGGCAAGTACTAAGTTACCTAGTACGATTGGAGGTGGTAGATTAAAAGCTAATGATAATTGCTTATCGTCTAGATTTGCTATGAGGAGGTTAGAGTATATAGCAAGAAGGGTTTGTGTTGTTGATGGTAAGAGTTTCAGTTGGGCGTATATTGAGTGACTGTACATGCAGCGTGCGTAGCACGTTCACAGATACAAACGATAAGAAAGTATATATTAATTCTATAATATATAATCAATGACATCCCTACTGCGCACAGTTAGTATGTCTCACACCGTGCACACCGTGCACACCGCATAACCAGGGATATTAATCCCTGAATCCAAAGCATCATACAATGCATCATTAATATCAATTTTTATCACTCTGAACCTCTTCAATTTTTACCAAACATGCCTCTACCTTCATTTAACACAGATTCAATGCCACAGTTTACTCAAATCTTTGAATTGACTGAACATCTACACTCTCAATTAGGTCTCCTTATAAGAACTGTCAATGAAGAATTAGAAGATATAAAAGTACAAATGAGTGTAATGAGTCGCTCTATAAGAGATCTACAATTTATAGCATCTCTTGGAAACATCGATATACGTTTACAAAGAAGAAAAGACAAGCTTCCAATTTATGGTACGCCTGCACTAGTGAAAACCAATTTCCATGAATGGTATAGCTACGTCATACAGCTTACAAGAAGATTAGGTATACAAGGTATAGATGAACCTATGATTAGCTTATTTCCTATGAATGGAGATGGAAGTCTTGATGATGATCAATGGAGAGAGCTTGATATTGTAAGTGAATGCTTTTCAACCATTAAACCTAACATTTACCCTACAACATGGAATAACCGGAATAGATTACTTGATTCTGGATTTGACTATTCACTGAATTCCTTATTATCAGATCTTAGAAATGAATCACGTTGCTTCAGTGTTGAATGTGATTCAATTTCACCAAATCGTGCTGATTGATTTATTGTATGTAATATCCGGGTAAGTTGCACCATAAAACACCAGTAAAAGCTTCCCCACATACATTACGCCGATTCAGATTTTGGAGATTACATAAAGATATATATTTAGTTTATGTGGGTGTTAAATTGTGCCTGTAACAATTGATAAATAACCCTTGATAATTGAAAAAGGGTTTGCTTGGGTGATCCCTGAAGGTACGATACACGGCGTACATATACCTACATATACGTGTACCAACATCATATACTTTTGAACACACATACTCGACAGCGCGTATATTGACTACACGCATACACGCATACAAGACATTGCTTAGTCATATACATTTGCGCATACACACAAATACACATCATGCAAACGAATACAGAACGTCTACACGAGGCTTGGGAATCTACAACTGAAGTACTTGAATCAGCAGCTGGCAAAGGTTTAACAGTTCTAGCTAAGCTTAAATTAATATTTGTCTTATTTCTGGATTCAATACGAAGATCATTTCGATCGATTAGATCATGGTTTAAGAGTAAATCTTGGATCAAAAGACATCAAATGGCTGAATTGGACGCCGATGGTGAACCAATTGGACCTTTGAGAAGAAACTCTGATCCAAACACTACAAATAACGAAATATTTGACTTTTACGCTTCTGATAATGCTCCTTCTATGTACGATTTATCAGATCCTGATGAAGAAACTGCATTATTATTACCAAATTCACATAGATCTAATGATCAATATAATAGACATTCTAAATCATTATGGAACAATATAATAGCGGGAATCTTTGCTGGTAAAAGATCACGTTCATCAACAAAATCAAGTGGTTCAGGTACTTTAAGATCAAGAACTGAATTCTTTAGTGAAGACGATTTAAGTGATGCTCAATTAGTTGAAGATGATTTCTTAAATGGCCTTGCAAGAAATGACAGTGGTACAACTATTTCAACTACAAATAGTTCAATAGTTTAGTGCATTCATATATGTAACATTTGATACAATTGACGCAAAATTTGCGCTCATTGTTTAACATTCGATATGCATTCACATAAAATCATCCTCATCAAATGGTGTATCATCGTAATTGGTGGTATCAGTAACATCACTGATCTTATTTGAAGCACCTGCAAGATTAGGTAATTTCTTTGCTTGCTTTGCCTTATTTGCTTCTAGCTTTTCATTACGAATTTTCTCATTTGATAATGCAATTAAACTTTGTGCAATCTTTCTTGTTTGATCTCCACTTAATGGTTCAAGTATAGTCTTTATCAAATCAGGTACAAATGGTGCATAGTAACTATACTTTGAAAGATCTGTTAAATGTGTACCGAGTACTTTAGCCAATTCATCAAACTGTGGTTTAGTTTTAGGATTGAATAAAGGTTGATCTTCAAGTGGTTTCTGTACTTTTGGTGCAGCTTCAACTGGTTTAGATGGTATGCCACTTGATCCTCCTATAGAAATACCTTTACTACCAAGTCTAACGACTTTAGGTTTTGGCTTTGCCACAACTGGCTTAGCAGCATCAGCAGCCTCAGATCCACTAATAGAAGCATCTCCAAGAAGTCCTTGTGCATTAGCAATATCAGATTCAAGCTGTGCATTCAATAAACGTTCTCTTTTACTACCTTCATCTTCTTGAACATTATTCTTTGCATCTTCCTCGCGTGCCAGTTGTTCAGCGACTTCTCTCTCAGTCTTACGTAATGCTATACGTTCTGAAGGTGTAAGTTTTGGCTTTGCAGCAGCAGCAGCGGCAGCAGCAGCAGCTTTCTTAGCAGCTTCTTCTTCATCTTCTATAGTATCCCAACTATCAGCAACTGGTTCACCGAATTCTTCTTCATCGTCCCAGTTAGATGCTACGAAATTGGTTGGTTCAGTATCAAACTCTTCGTCGTCCCAGTTACTCATTATTTCTTAACCCTAAACGACAACAAAATGACAACAAATTTCCTATTATTTATAATACTTATATATGTTTTCTATAAAGTGATAAAGAATCACGAAAATGTCTTTGATTCTAAAATCTAGCTTTACCCGGTTACCAGTGGTTCAAAAAAAATTCCAATATTTTCTATTAAATTGTAGGGTAACTACTGCAAAAGAATTCTTTGAACCAAATTTTTTCTTCTTCCTCAGCCAAAAGTCAATCTTTTCTCTCGAGAATTATATTTACGTGTAATTTCTTGTAATTTTTCACTTTTGTTGCTTTGAAATAACGCCTTTTACCGAGGCTTTTATTTTGTTGCATTGTCAACTGTATTTCGTGTACAAAATTTAACGTGTAAAAGAATGACTATCGAAGAAGAAGCTCAAGAACTTGGTATCGATTTCTCTGACTTAGAGGTTTCATTTAAAGTTGCATCTGAACCAACTTTGGACAATATTGTTGTTGTTGATGGTACTCCAAAGGGTGTACCCGGTTCAAAACATAAAGCATTGCGTACAGTACTGCGTAAAACATTATCTGCTGCTGGTCCTATTGTAGCGGATGCAGAGGATGGATCTACTGGAATTATTCTTGGTCTAGATGAGAAAGGAGCTACTAATGGACATGTTTTTGTTGAGTATGAAACACCTGCAAGTGCTCGTAATGCTATTACTACATTACACCGTAAGAGATTTGATAAGAACCATACATTCTTGATTAATTTGCTTACTGATGTATTCAGGAATACTGGAGATGAAGCAGTTTCTGACAATTGGTCACCACCTGAACAAGAAGCATTTACAGAGAGAGAACATTTAAAATGGTGGCTTGCAGATAAACAAGCAAGAGACCAATTTGCTATTCAACGTGGTGATGATACAGGTATTTTCTGGAATAGACGTACAGAAGCACCTGAAAGAATAATAGTTAGAGCTCAATGGACTAGTCAACCTGTTAGATGGACACCTAAGGGTACATATTTAATTTCACTTCATCCTCAAGGTGTACAATTATGGGGAGGACCTTCATTTGGAGGAATGGGTAGATATATTCACCCTGGAGCAGTTTATGCTAGAGCATCACCAAAAGAATCATACCTTGTAACATATTCACCTGAACCTATTCAACTACCCACTGAACGTCGTGGTGGTGGATTCCCATTTGGTGAACAAGATGCAGGTAAGAATATTGCAGTTTGGGATCTTACAACAGGTAAATTACTTCGTACATTAGCACTTCCTCGTGAAATTGCATGTGAACTTAATCCTGCTGAAGATATTCTTCGTTGGTCACCTGATGAATTATTTGTTGCACGTATTACACCTGGACAATCATTAAGTGTATATGAGTTACCTAGTATGGGACTTGTAGATAAAAAAGCTATTAAAGTTGATGGTATTCGTGAATTTGCATGGTGTCCAGCAGCAGGAGTAGCAGTTGAAGGACGTAAAGTTGGAAAGAATCAAGTTGCACCATCAGTATTAGCATATTGGACACCTGAAGATGGAGATATTGGAGCACGTGTTTCTATTATGACACTTCCTAATAAGGATGTTATTCGTACAAGAAATCTTGTTAATGTTTCTGATATTACATTACATTGGCAAAATCTTGGTCGATATTTAGGAGTTAAAGTTGATCGTCATTCAAAATCAGGTAAATCTACTTATTCAAATCTTGAATTTTATAAGATAACTGAACAAGGATTACCAGTTGAGAGTATGGAATTAAGAGAATCTCAAGTATTGCAATTTTCATGGGAACCAAATCGTGATAGATTTGTTATTGTATGTGCAGATCCAACAGATCTTGTTTCCAAGGCTATTCTTAGAGAACAAATTGCAGCAGGACGTGCACCTACAGTGACACCACCTAGAACTATTGTTTCATTTTATGGATTAGAGCATTCTGGAGCTGGTGGATCAGTTAGCATTACTGATAAATTTGTTCAAATCACTAAACCATTAGAGAAGCGTACGACTAACACAGTTCGTTGGAATCCTAATGGAAGGCATCTTGTTTTAAGTACAGTTGTACTTAATAAGCAGGTTCTTAATACATCTGATCATAAATTAGAGTTTTTTGACTTTGATTTTGAGAGTGATAGAAAGGAGAATAAATATATGCTTGAAGAAGCAGGAGATGTACCAGCAAATGTTATGAAGATTGGTGAAGATACACACTTTGGTAGTACGCATGTTGAATGGGATCCTTCTGGTAGATTTGTTACATCTATGAGTAGTCAATGGGTACATGAACAAGAGAATGGATATAAGATATATGATATTGGTGGAGGAGTTTTACGTGATGAACATATGGCATTATTTAAATGTCTTGTATGGAGACCAAGACCTGATACACCACTTTCTAAGGATCAAATGAAGCAGATTAGAAAGCAATTAAGGGAGAAATGGACGCCTATTTTTGATGCAGAAGATGCAGCAGCAGAGAATGAACAAACACGTGAAATTCTTGAAGCACGTCGTAATTTGTTGGCAGAATGGACAACATATAGACAGAATATTGTTAATAATCTTCCTGAAGGTCTTTTCAAGGCAAAGGATATATCACAAAAGGAGATTGAAGAATATGCAGAGGAGATTGTTAGTGAGACAACTGAGGTTGTTGAATAGATACTTGATGTACGAAGTTTATATGTAAAGATCGATCATGAAGTGATCGATCGTGTAACAATTAAGTAGGACCATGTATCAATTAAGTAGTGATCAATCACTTCGTGATCGATCACTGCGTAGTTAAACCATGACTCAATAAACGTAGATAAGTTATGTTGATTTTAAAGTAGATAAGATCTCATTTTTAACCAATAAAAACTATTAAAATTGAGTCAACAAATCAAAACGTTAATTGATATCGAGTCAATCCACATAAAAAAAATCGATCGACATTTTTGGCAGTTCTAAACTCTAATTTAGTTTTTAGTTGTTATTCTCCTTCACTATCAAAAGAATATAAATACCAAGCCAAATTCCGATATTCTTTCTTATTGCTTATCTTTTCTATTTTCAACTATAAGAAATAGCGTATATAAAGCTATTCAGATATATAGTTAATCAGTTTAGTAAAAAACAACCCTAAATAATGTCGAAATTTGTATCTACTGGCCGTGGTGGCGCTGGTAATGTTCGTGAATTAGATGATAAGCTAGCAGTTGAAGAAGGTGAAGCAGGTCAAGATATTCCTCAACTTAGTCAAAAGGTTTTCACTACAGGTAGAGGAGGATCAGGTAATATGATGCATAATGATGATCCTAAATTGTCTAGATTAGCTCAAGATATCGATGAGAATAATGAAGAAGTAATTGAAGCTCATAAAGGCGATAAGCCAACTTTCTATGAATCTGGTATGTCTGTAGGAAGAGGTGGTTATGGAAATATTAGACAAACAGAACAAGCAGAAAAGAGTTTAATTGATAAAGCAAAGGAATTCTTTCATAAGTGATTTAATAGTTTCATTTCTTTGTTTTATTAAGATAAGAGGCATTTATTGACTTGTTTATCTTAGATCAATGAACCAACTTGTTATTTGCTTGTTGACTTGCTTATTAAATTCATTGCTTGTTTGTAACTGAATGTTTACTTTTAGCTATTTTATCATATTCACTTTTTCCTATTTTGTCATATTCTTTTAAGGTTAAATAATTATCTATCTCTTTGTTTATTGTATAAAAGAAAAGAGAATGAGTTCTTCTTGTATTTCATAGTATTTTATTAAGAAACCCTTAGTCCTATTTTTCACATATAATTTTTACATATTATTTTTCACGTACTTTTTCTATATAACTTTTCACCTAAATTGTTCATACATTTTCACTTCCTTCTTTATATTCAAAATCGATTGTCTTATTGGCTAGCGAACAATATGGCGACTAGAATACCACAACAATCAAAGCGTCAGAAACGTGAAGCTCAACAACCAAAGGAATTACCAACTGGTAGTTTATCAGTAACATTCATAGATACTTCAACTGGTGATACTTTACCTTTGATTCGCGTACCTGCAACATCTACTCCATCACAATTACAAATATTACTTAATCAGTTATTGAAAGATGAACCACAGCCATTTGCATTTAATGTAGACGATGTACAGATTACTTCATCTCTTCATGATGATCTGATCCGTTCTGGTATCAAATCATCTGAAGATACATTGATGATTCAATATAGACCACAGGCAGTATTTAAAGTGAAACCAGTCACAAGATCATCGGCTTCTATGTCTGGTCATCAAGGTATAATATTAGCAGCTGCATTCTCTCCACAATCATCATCTAGATTACTTACTGGATCCGGTGATAATTCTGCACGTATATGGGATTGTGATACTGCAACTTCTATAAAGACTCTAAATGATCATACTGGTTGGGTATTATGTGTTGCATGGTCCCCTGATGGTTCAATGTTTGCTACTGGATCAATGGATAAGTCAGTAAAAATATACACTGCTGCAGGTAAACTTCTTGGTACACTTAGAGGTCATAGTCAATGGATATCTTCACTTTCATGGGAACCGTTACATAGAGTTACACCACCTGAAGTATCAAGACTTGCCTCTTCTTCAAAGGATGGATCTGTAAGAATATGGGATACTGTTAACCTTACTACACTATTCACTTTAGGTGGACATACTGCAGCTGTTTCTTGTGTTAAATGGGGTGGTTTAGGTAAAATTTATACGACTTCTCATGATAAGACAGTACGTGTATGGGATGATAGAACTGGTAAATCTTTACATGTTTTGAAGTCTCATGCTCATTGGGTAAATCATATCTCATTATCTACAGAGTATGCTTTAAGAACAGGACATAACGGACCTGAATATCGTGGTAAAGCAGCTGTAAATACACCAGAAGAAAAACGTGCAAGAGCAGAGGAAAGGTTTAATAAAATAGCTAATGTCAATGGGGAATTCATTGAACGGCTTGCTACAGCATCAGATGATTTTACTATGTTTCTTTGGGAACCTACAAAATCATTAAAACCTCTTGCTAGAATGACAGGACATCAGAAATTAGTTAACCATGTTGCATTTTCACCTGATGGTCATTATATAGCATCAGCATCATTTGACAATTCTGTTAAACTTTGGGATGGTACAACAGGTAAATATATATCATCATTAAGAGGACATGTTGCATCAGTTTATATGGTTTCGTGGTCATCAGATTCACGTTTATTAGCATCAGCATCAAAGGATACAACCTGTAAAGTATGGAATGTTCGTTCACAAAAGATGGAATCTGATTTGCCGGGACATCTTGATGAGATATATGCATTGGATTGGGCACCAGATGGAGCAAAGGTGGCTACTGGTGGTAAAGATAGATCAATTCGTCTTTGGTGTCATTAATAAGGACCAACTCAATAGATAGTCGTGAGTATACGTCAACGTATACATAATGTATCATGAGTATAAGTTAACCGGTCGTCTAACTCATATATACTCTTACATCACGTTACACTCAACAAGACCATACATCACCTTCTCTACATCACGTTTAACCTTTGACCAATCTGCTCTTCTTTGTGCAAATTCGTACAACTCTTCTGACCTAAAAACACCCTTAAACCTATTTAAATCTCCTATTAAGGCAGCAATCTCCTTTGAATCGTCACCATCAATCAAATACATCTGTCCTAATGTTTTTAATGCTGCAAAATAATCATACAAAGGTCTTTGTCTGAATCCTGCAATAAATGAATAATAATAATTCATGTCTGATATAAAGACAGGTGCACCTGAAACACTTATAATCTGTGTCTTTATATGTTTACAAAGTGAGCCAAATAACTGCATACCAACTTCTTGTTTGAATACATCTAGAACACTCTTCTCTGTTGATCCATCAAGTGTTGATATATGTCCCTTTAGAAAATTAACAACTTCAGTAGCAGCATGTGTTGGTCCTAAATCTTGAGCTGCTGAAAAGTAAATATCTTTATTAATAACAGGATTATAATCTGTTATCATTTGTAAATTCGTCAATTTGTACTCCAAACTGTTAATAATAACATCGATTCCTTTATTAAGTCCAATTGCAACACATTCATCAATCATTTGTTCAAATTTTCGTTTCTCTTTGATTGTAAGTGATAAGAAGTCTTGTTTATCGACAAACTTAGATGCACATAGCTCCTGATCATAGAAAGCATCAACCATTTGTTGAATCAAGTCACCCATATTAACTAATTCAATAAAATTAGATAATGGATCAGATAATTCACTATGATCTGCATCATGTGTTTGTGATTGTGATCGAAAATCATCTAAATGCTGTATAGCTTTTGCAAATCCAACTTCCATATGTTTTGTACCTAAAAAGTTCAAAAGGCTTATAAAAATATCTTCAGCATGTTTTCTTGCAAGTTCTCTAAGTTCTCCTTTCAATTGTACAAACACCTTCAACCTTTCTAAACTTGAACGTGCTTCATTCAGTAAATCAACAGCCAATTGAATACTAAACAGCATACTAATAGTTTCAAGTCGACTCTTCATTATAGCCAATTGTGCTTCTAATTCAGTTGTTGGTAGAACACTATTTGAGCTACCAATTTGCTGTAAATCACTTGTAGATTGTGAAGGAGTAGATGTTGATGCCTTACTTATTGCTGTAACTGGCATCATTAAAACTTGTTTGAAACTTGTAAGAAAATCAACTTTTTCTTTCTCTCTACTTACATTACTCCTTAATAATGTTTCAGCTGAATCTTGTTCTGATTGTACTTGTCTATTCCATCTTTCAACTTTAATAGTAGAATTATCTGTCATTTCTTTAACAACAAGATCCATAAAAACAGGTATATCAGGTACGACAACTCTAACTATTTGATTATAAGCAAGTTGTGCAAGATTAACACTTGAGGAAACTGTCGATAAAGAATCACAATAATCAAGGAAAAGTGAAAATAATGAAGGATATAAGTCAAGATATAAAGGTAAATTATCATCTTTCAATTCAATAGCTTTAAGCACTAAATCATTGAAATATGGTGATAATGTGTTCTTATTTATTGCTTCAATGACCTTCTTAGGCGCTCCTAATACAACAGGAAATAATTTATCTGCAAGATCACATTTATAAGCAACTGCTGATTGGACTGTTATAAGATATGTTGATAACTTATTCAAATTGACTTGTCCAGAAGATACCATTGATAACATATCAGGACCTTTAAAATCAACAAAGCTTAAAGCAACACAATGAATGTATAAATCAAGTCCTGATAAACCACCATTAAGTTCATATAAAATGTCGATATATTTCTTCGTTGTATTCATAGATTCTTCTGAAGAGTCATTCAAACTTGAATCCCCTGAAGGTGAATCAATTCTCGCCCAAAAAGGTTCAAGTTCTGCTAAAACTGAATTCTCAAATAAAAGTAATACCGCATCAATAAAATCAGCATGTTTTTCATAGTCTTCACTATACTCATCGATCGCTAAATATCTCTTAAGTATCTTAAGCACTTTTACCAAATCTTTAGGATCTGTGTATTGCTTATAAACTTGAGATTCTTTTACTACATCAGCAAGATGTCTTTCTTTGATTAGATCAATATAAAGTGGATTCAGTATCGAATATAATGTACCAAATTCTCTCTTAGCGTTTCTAGGAATATGTGATACATTATCAAATATACTTATAACGTCAACACGAGGAACAGGAGAAAGAGATAACCTATCAGCCAAAGCAGGAGTTAAAGAAGCAATTGAAGGTGAATCACTTAACAAATCAAGGTTCTTTTGTTCTTCGATTTCTGCATCAAATATTGTCCCATATGCCTTCTCCAATTTCCTCTGACGTTGAAGTTCCATATCACGTTGAATACGCTGATATTCACGTTGTTTTCTAAGAACTTCATTTGCTTTTACTTCATTCCACGCACCAATCAATTTCAATGCATTAACCCATCTTGCATCTTTATTGACGATGTTATAAGTTGCACGAGAAACTTGTGAGAATCTTGCCCAATCAATGGGGCTTAATTGGTCCAGAATTTTATCTGTGACAATTGGTGGAAGGCACCATGGCCTTCCTTTAATATTAAGAGATGAATACTCTATTTTTATAGTATTTTAGCCCTCAAAGAAGAGGTTTGTGGAGATGGAGGGTGCTGATCGCTGATCGATGGTTAAGTTATGGAGTTGACATAGCAACTAAAGTTGCATGTTTTACAATTACACGAGTTCTACGCTTACATGCGTAAACGTATGTATACATGATTATATCAAAATATGTTTATTTGTTTACGCGTACAATTCAAAGTAGGTAGACATTTGTACAACACGCTTACACTCTAAGCAGTCTTAAGTTTCTCAAATGCACTGTATGAAACCGACATAGACGTAATTGCCATTAATCCAACATTAATAACAACAATACAAATTCCAAGTACAAAGAACCCCATAAGAATACCTGTTGTAACATAACTATACTTAGAAAAGATTCCGTGTGGAGAATTAGAGTCATATGTAGGAGGTCTTTCAGCACGCTTAAACGTTGTAGGAGGAGCAGGAACAGATATAGAATCCTTATCAATATTCTTTTCAGCAGTAGTAGAATGTTTCTTGTTAAATTCAGGGTCATCAACAGGAGTGGAAGAATAAACAACAAGAAGATTTTTACTAGGAAGAGCCTTAATAATTGAAAAAAGAACAGCATCATTGACAGTAAGTTCATTTGATCTGGTCTTGCCGTCCAGCGACAACTGATTAAATGTTAGATTTATAACATTTGGTGTATCAGATTTCAATAAAGAAGTATCGAATGACCCATCAGAAGATGCATCAATTGAGAATGCATTACATCTTTCAATAAGATGATCAAGTAATGCTTCCTTAGGGTAATCACCATGTACATTTGCAGCGATATGAGAAATAGGTGAAACTTTTAAAGCTTGACTAGTATGAGGCATTACTGAAGGATCAATAATATCAGTAAGATGTAACTTTGGTTGATGAACCAAAATATAAGCATCGAATGGGCAATTGCTGATTTCGGTATTAACCAATTGTTTAAAATCATTTACTGCCATTATATGTGATCCTTTTCTAGGTGATGCTTCTATTCCACTGTTGTGTGTTAGTATATGCTTAAATTTATAGATTTTGAAGAAATATGAATGTATAATATAACAATTTATATATAATGCGCAGTTATCTATACTTACTCTTTATACCCAAAAAGAAAGAAAGGAGAAGTGTCATCAAAGGCCAAAACAAGGCTAATTGACAATGTTAAAATAAAATAAACAAACGATATCATTTTTAACGTTTGATTATACGTATTTTTTATATAAAAAGGGATGTAAAAAGAAATAATTACAAGTTTCGCATGATGGAAAAATCCTTAGATAGTGGAGTGAACATAAGTGTATATATGAACTATTTAATGATATGTAATTTCTTGAGGATTTCATCTAATTTGATATGATTATTACAAGGGTCCATACTAGAGAGCCGTAAAGAGTAAAAAGTTATTGAGAGGACGGAAGGAGGAAATAGAGATACCATAAGGGGTAAAAGAAGGCTAAACAGCTAATATGGTTAGCTACGCCGACTCTTAGCACTAGAAGATCTTGTTGCAGTCATATACCTTGGTGTTGATTCATAGGTTTTAGAATTTGTCTTTATGCTGTCCTGCAGTGAGTTTGTATGTGTATGTGTATGTGAGATATGTGATGAGTGTGTGAATTGATCGGTTGGGTCGATGGGATCGACGGTTTCGATACTTGAGTCTTCACTATACAACTCCAACGGATCAAGCTCAATAGAAAAACTTGAATCATCATCATCATCTTTCTCCAAGGTAGATTCCATCAATTGCCTTGTTTTTCTACCAATCTTCATTTGCAGTGGTTTACCCTCCATGAAATTCTTCAAATCTTCATATGTTATAGGATCATCACTATCATCTTCAGGTCTATAAGGCAATGGTTCAACAGGTTTTGGACAATACTCAATTGAAGATATTGATGATGTTGGTGATACAATGACATCTTCAACAGGTTCAAGAATCCTTGGTTGTTGATCTCTTTGTCTTATTGAATCACTGAATATAGGCACACTTGGAGTTAAATTCTTTTGCCTTAAAACTGTCCGATTTTCACCAACTCTTACATTTGTGTCTTTACCACCTAATACTTTACGTGGAGTTTGATAATTTTGAGGAGTTTTCGGTAATACCAGATTCTTCTTACCTGCTAATATAGGATCATTTTCATCTTGAATTGCTCTATTCCGGCTTTTTGGAGTTTTCTTCACCAATCTTCTAAATGCATCAGGGTCGCGATAAACAAGTTCCATAATAGAAGAAGAAATAAACAAAGATACAAATGAATATACAAATAGGTTGTCCTTTCTATGTTTGTTTAGTTATTTCCCTGTTGGTATAAAAATGTTTCCATAACAACGGTTTCATATATTGTAGTGAAGTTCTTACCGGGTAATTTATATATATAAACTTACGCGTTCTTTGATACTTATACTCCTTTTATATATCATATAATACAATTTTGATAGGAAAGATGGATAAACTTAAAGAGAAAATTGGTAGTTTACGTTTAGAAGCCGATTCAGCACATGAAAAGGCTGAAGAAGCCTTACAAAAAGTCAAAGAACTTGAACAAGACAATATGGCTAAAGAGCAAGAAATTACATCTTTGACTCATAACAATACACTTCTTGAAGAACAAGTTGAAAAGCTTGAAAATGAATTATCTGATGCAAAGGATAAAGCAGCAAGTGGGGAGGAACATGGAACAAAATCCGAGTCTTTGGCACGTAAAAATGTAGAACTTGAAGAGAAGCTTGAAGAATCTGAAACTCAAGTTAAAGAACTTACTGATAAACTTCGTAATGTTGAAGTTGAAGCAGAACATTCTTCTAGAAAAATTATTACTTTAGAGAAAGACGTTTCTAATTGGGAAGATAAATTTGAAGAAATGCAAGCTAAGTATAATGCTGCAAAGACTGAATTGGATGAGATTAATCAACAATTAGAGAGTATGTAGCTTTCTATAGGAAATTATGATATTTTATCTAAAAGGGGGTCGATTTTGAATAAGGGGTATGTTATTTTAATATCTCTTGTTATCTATTTGGTTTTTATATGTGATATATGATATGAGATGTATCACACATCATACATTTTATATCACGTTAAACCACCTCACTTGAAGCCTTTCTTAATCTATTCATTACCGCTAATCCATCATCTGATTCTTCAATTGCATCTACAAGTATTATTTCTGATCCAGTCTTATCTGCTTCTCTTAAATATGCAAATAAATTATGTGATACTTCTTTCCCAGTTTTGCCAAGTTCCTTTAATGTAACATTATATTCTGAATACAATTTTGGATCACAATTAAAGCCATTTGTATATAGAATTGTTATCCTTGTAGAATTGCTTATATCTCGCTCCTTGAGATATTTTAATACATCCTTTTGATGTACAAATAACACCACTTTAGCTGTAGGTGAATAGTGCTTATATTTCATCCCAGGAGTCCTTACAGATTCATCTGCTTCTGCATTAAATTTACCTAATTGTGTATTTTTCCATAATGGTCCACCATAGTGCTTTATTTGATCTAATGAATATCCACCAGGACGTAATATTACAGGTGGCTCTTGTAATCCATTCACTACTGTTGATTCAACACCAACATCACATGATCCTCCATCGATTATTAACGGTATGAGTCCATTTAAATCTTCAAGTACGTGCTTTGCTAATGTAGGTGATGGTCTTGTAGATGCATTTGCTGACGGTGCTGCTAATGGTAGATTAGAGCAATTCAATATAGCCCTTGCTACTGGATGTGTAGGTATACGTACAGCAAATGTATCTTGACCTGCTGTAACTTCATCACATATACCATATTTCTTTTTATTCTTTAGTAGAATTGTTAATGGACCTGGCCAACATCTATCTATAAGTTGTGTATAAATACTAGGTATATCATCACCTTTCAACAGCTGCTTCAGTTGTTCAATTGAACCAACATGAACTATTAATGGATTATCGCCTGGTCGATTCTTTACTTTATATATTGCTTTTACAGCTTGTGAATTTAATGCTGATCCAGCTAATCCATAAACTGTTTCTGTAGGTATGGCTATTGGTTTGTTTTGATGCAGCAAATCAGAAGCTTTCTTTAGCACTGATTCATGTCGTTTCAAGTCAACTTGATTATCAAGACGTATAACTTCTGTATTTACCATTATAAAACGATTTAGTTTACTCCGAAAAGACATATGATATATCGAATTTCGAGTTGAAAAATCTGATCTGTTTACCCGGTTGGTGCAGCATTACTTGTGATCTACTTAGATGTACTGTGTATATAAATTTCTCATAACTACTTATGGTGTATAATATATTCATGCTCTATCTATGTTTTGCTAATCTATGAATGAATTGCTTAATAACGTGGTACAGTGCTGTTTAATTTTCCATCCATAGCATCAAACCACTTGTTGCAGTCGTTATAGTTTAGTACATCACAATTGACAAAACCAGGATGCAAATCGTAATTTGGTGCAAAGCTTTGAGATGCAGTTATTTGCACTTCATTATCAAGTTGAAGTCCAACTTCTTCAGCGTCAAGCTCTTCAGTAGAGTTTTCTGCGTGAGCATTGAATTTGCATGCATTAGAACAGAAACGATCAGCTACATCTCCAGATACTAAAGCTTCTGCGTAATTATCATCTCCAGTCAAAGGTTTAAGAATGGTAACATATACACCTGTTGGACCACAATAGAGTTTTTGAGTAGTAAGTTCACCGTCGCTGAAGTCAAATTTTCCATTTTGGAATTTTCCACCACATCCATACTGATGATGGAAGCATGCCACATCCCATATTTGAATAAGTGCAAATCTTCTACGTCCTACCCAAACACTGTCAAGACCTTTAGGATACTCAACTGTCATAGTGGAACTATCAGTTACTTCAAATGTTGAAGTTCTTGTTTCAGATGTACTAGAATCGAAATGAAATTCAATATCTACTGCATCTAAGATTTTTGCACTTGCACTACCTCCCCATGAAAAAGTCGAAGTAGAGCTAATACTTGATCCGGACTTTAAGGATTTGGTAATTTGCTGGCTTGTACCTCCTCCTCCAGAGTACTTATTGCATTGACATACCGAGATCTTCTTCCATTCAGGCCAACCAAGACCTACAACTGTAGCATAAGTGTAGTTTCTTTCTGCAATGTTTGTTGTATAATCTTCCAATTCATTTCTACGGGAACAAATGCTTTCTGTTTTGGGAAAAACATTTTTTTTGATATAATCCATATCGTCTTGAACATACCCTCTATACACGTTAAGAAATTCATCAGTATAAGTTGACTGGGAAGACATGTTGTAAAAAGACATATAGATGTCTTGACTATTAGGATCTTGTCTAGCAAAGGGAGCTGCTGATGAAAGTGCGGTTAAAAGTAAGATTGAAAACATTGTTGATTGATATAGAATAATTCAATGACAAATTGACTTGTATTTATATTCAATTTTCAAGGTGAATTTGATTTCAATATCATTCTCCAATTGAACTCTAATTTTCATGATTCATGAGCCAATCCATATCAAAATCTATTTTTGACTTATTTCAGGCACAAATTCAGATAATAGATTTCATTAAGATAAAGAACGGCACATGATTTCATAAATGAACCGTTTTATAATTTGACATTCTTAATTAAATGTTAAATTAAACTTAAATTGTATGAGATTTCAAACTTGCATCCTTATCAGCACCACAAGAATCATAATAATGATTGAAATGTGATGATATTCACAGCCGTAGAATTTTTAACTATTATTCTCTTATGAAGAATTATTTTAAATATGTATTTATTCCTATTATACAAATCTATATTGTTTTGAATGAATCGTAAATTGGTTTTGCCAAGAAATAAAATAATTACAAATTTAAGTTTGACATATATCCCAAGAAACTAAAATACTTGGCAACATTTGACGTCATTATATTTTCGTACATATCATATTTCAACAAATCAATACATGTTGTTAGCATATTTTAAATATAGTATTCTATAGGCAATTAATTTGTTGTGGATTGTTTACTTTGATATTAGTCTCTTAGATTTATAGATGCACTGAGACATGCATGTCTTTCCTTCTCAGATCTTTTGCAGATCGTAAGTCAAAATGATCGACAAGTTAATTAAACTTTAAATTATTGACTCATCGTATAAGATCTTGAATATAAATCTATTCATAGGCATATTTGAGGTGTTAAACAATAAGACGTACATGTCAAAGTAAAAGTGTTAATGATTTATTAAATTTGATGTTTAATAAATATCCTCATGATTCTAAAAATAAGCAACAATTTACAAGTATAATCTACAAACTATGTAAGAGTATATATTCTTATAACTGCTTATGCAATCTTTTTAATCTGTAAATGCAATAGTCTTTATATAAGATATCTAAATGTTCAAAATGCATATCAATGACCTAAGCATATAAGTAATCTGGTACAGTGTTGTTCAACTTGCCATCAAGAGAAGAAATCCATTTATTGCTGTCTTGCATATTTTGAGAGTTAAATGTTGCAAATTCAGGATGGAAATTAAAGTTTGGAGCAAAATGCATGCTTCCAGTTAATTGTGGTTCATCGTTAAGTTGAAGCCCAACCTCTTCAGTAGTATTTCCTGATTGGGAGGTCAATGAGCACGCAGTGGCACAAAATCGATCAGCTACATCTCCTGCTACTAATGCTTCTGCGTAGTTATCATTACCAGTTAAAGGCTTGAGAATAGTGATATATGCTCCAGTTGGACCACAGTAAAGCTCTTCAGAGACAATTGTAGCATCACTGAAATCATACTTGCCATTTTCAAATTTTGCAAAACATCCATAATGATGACGGAAGCATCCCATATTCCATACTTGAATAAGTGCAAATCTTCTACGTCCTATCCATACACTGTCCATATCCTTTGGATACTGAACTGTCATTGTAGAAGTATCTGTTACTTGATACGTTGAAGTTCTTGTTTCAGATGTACTATAATCGAAATGAAACTTAATGTCAATTGCATCAAAGATTTTAGTGCCTGCGCTTGCTCCCCCTGAAAGAGTCCAAGTATTACTAATAGATGAAGTTGAACTCAAGGCCTTAGAAATCAATTGACTTGTACCTCCTCCTCCTGAGTGCTTATTACATTGACATACAGATATCTTCTTCCATTCAGGCCAACCAAGACCAACAACTGTACTGTATGTAAAGTTTGTTTCAGAAATATTTGTTGTATAATCCTCCAAAACTCCTGTACGAGAGCAAGCACTTCCGGTATTAGGAAGTACAACTTTTTTGATATAATCTATTTTTTCCTTGGCATAGCCTTGATAAACGTCCAAATACTTATTTGTATAAGTAGGCTGAGAAGACAAATTATAGAAAGATAAATAAATATCTTGAGCATGGGGATTTTGTCTTGCAAAAGGAGCTGCAGATACAAGTGCTGTTAAAAGTAAAGTAGAAAACATTGTTGATTGTTGATTGATACAGAATAATTCAATGAGAAATTGACTTGTATTTATACTTATTTTTCATGGATTTTTCAAAACAATATCATTCTTCAATTCAACAGAAACCATCATAATTTATGTGTCAGTCCATATTAGTATCCATTTTTAACTAATTTACAAGCATAAATTCAGATAATGGATTTAATTAAGATAAAGAACGGCACATGATTACGTGTACCGTGCCTGTATTCAACTTGACATTTAATTAAGAATGTCAATTAAACTTAAATTTGTATTGATATGTGAAATATCATCAAAACCAGCACTCCAAGAGTAATTCAAATGGCACAACAATATGGAATTGAGTTCCGCAAGAGAGTTATATTGATTCTATCAAAAATGTTTTTCTAACTTACTCTATCCATCTATATTGTTTGAATTGAAAGAAATGAATAAATCTATAATTAAATCTGCCAAGAGATCTAATGAATTGAAATTGAAGTTTTATAGAAATACCAAGAAACTAAAACACTTGGCATATGTTTACGTCATTAATTCTTTTCTATTGCTTTTGTTTAATGGATTCAAATAATTTTTATCAATGATATGTTTAACGTAAATAATTCACAACATAAATGCAACAATTTTACTACTTTTACACTTAAATTTGTTTGTACTGGTGATGCATTTACTCACAACTATCATCCCTTCTCCGATTTAATCCAGATCTTAATTAATGATCGACACGTTAATTAAACTCTAAATAGTTTCTCAACTCTGGAACTTTGAGTATGAATCTATTCATATATACATTTATTAGAGTGCTGAATGCAATAATAAAGTGCTTATATCAAGGTTTAACCGTTTAGGGTGTTGGTAATTTATTGAATTCGGTTTCTAATGAAAGCCTCATGGTCTAAGAATAACAATGGTTCACATAGAACATTTCATGTATCACAGAGTAGCCAATAAGTACGTCTAACAAACATGCTGTCCACGTAAGTCTACAAATTGTGTTCTATAAGTGGTGATTAAAATGGCTGGCTTATTCTACTCCGAGTGGTGCTGATTTCTATAGTCTGCTTACAGTTTATGTTGATGCTATTCATACACTTCTATAACAATTGATGAATTTCCTTAATAATTAAACAAAATAGTAGTGTTAATATTCTTATCCTGATATGTGTCTCTTATCAACTGGAAATTATTACCGGTAGCTCCACCAGCGCATATAAACAGAGGATGCATATTGAAGTTTGGTTCATATGTTGGTGTGTTGTATGTGCTTAAGAAACTAGTATCATTGGCAAGGTTTTTTATAAGTTTAGAACTTGAACTCAATTCACATGTATTTGAGCAGAATGGAGACGTACTTTTATTGCTACTAAAGCTTCTGAATAATTCTCTATATCAGTTAAAGATTTCATGACTGTCATCTATGTACCTGTTGGACCACACATTTCTCTTGTGTCAAGCACATCTCCACTAAATAGTTGGTTCTTATTTTTTAAATTATAACCATAAAAATATATTTGAAATTCTATGTGCTAAACTTGCAACAACGCATACCTTCTGTAACCAATACAAACACTGTTGAGATTTACTGGATACGTCACAGTCATGGTGGATGATCCTGTTATTTCACTAGTAGAAGTCTCAGTTTAAAAATAGCTACCTTCTGCATGAAGCTAAAGATCTACAAACCCCGTTATAGAACCCCTAAGACTTCTACCACCGCCAACAGTCCATGTAACACTTTTACTTGAAGTAAACTGTAATGTCCTAGTTACAGACTCACTTACACCACCTCCACCTGATTCCTTATTACACTGGCATGCAGCAATCTTTTTCCATTCTGGCCATCCTAAGCCAACTACAGCTGTATAAGTGCAATTAAGCCATTCATACGGTGAAAGATAATCAACATACCCAGCTTCTGCACATGGGTTAGTTTGACCTTTCCCAAGATATTCAGCACGTAGTTCTTTCAAATTCTCTTGGTTTATAGCTTCAAATTGTTGGATTTATTCTACACTGTCATCAGTTAAAGCTGACAAATTATAAAACGACATGTAGATATCTTGAGCAAAAGGATTCTGTCTTGCAATTATAGCTGCTGAAGCAACTCCGATGAGGATTGTTGTTGTAAACATTGTCGTTGTTTTGAAATTGTCAAGTGAGTTTAACATATATTTATATTTACAAAACTGCCAACAGTACAAATGAAATCACAATAAAAATCAATATGCTTGGCCAATAAGCAACACAAACTTAGGAGATGCATTATTTACTATTGCGCATTAGCTTGTAAGATGCATTTGGACAGACAGCGGTCTTCAATAAAGCCGTATGTTTAAAAAATTGTTGCTTTTGCTACAATGTATTGAGGCAATTTGGATTAAACCCCGACCTGTGTTCAATAATGTTTCTATTGCACACAACAAGAGTGGATGTAGAGCCTATCACAGACTCTACACATATTAAGTATCTAGACATTAAATAGCATATACTAATCTTGCTCTTATAAGATTGCACTTAATTGAGTCATGATAGTCTTACTTTTAGTCTAAGACAAACACGTAAAAGTCGTAGCGTTGATTTACGTCATGAGTCACAATCTTTAGCCTATACAACAAAGAGATATCATTTCCTTATAATTCTCATCATATTTTGTTAGAAATAGCCGAGCTTATCGTTGTAGCCTCATGTTTAGCTCAGTCGTAGTTAAATCGGTGTTAGGTAAAAGCAAGTATTATCATATAAGTAAATAGGTTGCAATAAACTAAAATATTTCATATTTTTTTACTTTCTATTGTACTAAAGATATTCTTGAATTGAGTAATTTTAATCCGAACTTTGTTAAAACTGCCTAACCCTTCAATCTGAAAGATGCAATGAATTCTTTTACATTTTCCTCACCTTGAAATCAAGATTTCCACCTCTGACTATATTCTTCAAGAATTTACTTTTGCCATTTTAAAAGTAAGAAATATATTACTAACTATTATATCATAATGTGCTTTAATAAGTGGATGTGCTTGGAAATACTTCATTTTTATCTCCAGAACCACACTTAGAAGAAGCTTGAGTATTCTGATTGAGAAAATGTTAATCTTATCGATTTATAGACAGTTAAGCCACACATGCCTGTTGGAATTTAACCCCTATAGTTACCTAAACCTTATTTGCGTGTACCTTGTTCTATACAATTATACCAAAGTATATAAATACTTCTCGATTTCTTCTTTAACATTGAGGATGTTTTACTCTATTCTATCTACCTATATCATTTATATGTTTGTTTCTTATGTATTTTACTAAGTTCTTGTACGTAGCTTGACTGTCTTGATCACACTCTTAACATAGTGAGAGATGCTTCCTGTCTTGGTAACTACTTTACCCTGCTACTTCCAACAATGCCGTACCGACAACCAACTTAATACTATGGTCATTCATAATAGCCAGTAAGATACAGTGCGTCACAATTAGATAGAGGTTTATTCACAAAAATGCATTCAGCTACACCAGGACAGTAGAAAAATTGATCTGTACCATTAAGGTAAAACATTTTCTGATCCTCTAAAACTCCAGGCATAGCCGGGCCATGTGCTAAAATACCATTAACAATTGCCAAATATTCCTTTTCGCTTTTTCCATTCAAATAATATACATAATTATCATCATCTGTATAAAAAGATGTAGCATCTTGATAGCCAAAAGTTATAGAAGCAAATCCATCCCACATCTTCACAAAATAGTCACCATATGAGACCTGCTCAGGTTTCAGAGTAAGGTAATCAGCTTGAATATAAGATGCTAAAGCAAGTAGAGGGGCAATCAATAACATTGTAAGAGGAGAGAATTGTAAGTAGTGGAAGAATAATTAGATAGTGAAACTATATAAGTTAGATATATCTTATAGTTGAGGAATATGAGATTTAGTAGATCCCAGGTAATTTTAAATCCCATAAATAGAAGAAATGATATACAAACAGCCTCAGTGAATAAGCCTATAACCGCACCCAATTTTGCTTCATTTGGGTTTTAATATGGGATCTACCACAAACCTCATATTCCTTAATTATATATTTAAGTTATACTCGGATTTGTGGGGAACACCTGAAAAGTTTTCCTAAATCTACTTTCCTCAGTCACTTAGAAGGCTATAGGAGTATTATTATTACATCCTATCTCGATAAAGGAGTATAAGATATTTATATATCTATGCTCTCAAATATAGAGTTTTCTTTGACTGCGCTGAATCCTACAAAATCTTTCTCAAAAGTTCAAAAGCGTGTAATTAAAATCCAGTTTCCCCACAACCATAGTCATATTAGAAAATTCTAAGTTAGCATAACTTCAAATGTAATTTAAGGCATATTGGATTTTTGTTAATTATAATTAACTAACCGGTTAACGGTTAACTGGTTAAGTTAGTATAACGGTTAAGTTATATTACAGGTAGCTTAAAATTAACCGTTATAACCGTTAGTTATATACATTTATGGGATATATGAAATAGGCTTAGCCGTGAGCACGAATAGAAAAAGGCCTTCTATGGGATATAAGGAATATGTATATGAAATAGCAGTGCAACTGGCCATTTATCAAATCGACACCTGAGATAGGCTTGTTATCTAATACGGTTTTTATTAGATGGGAAATCAAAAATGCAACTTATTCTTTTTACATTTCCTTGGCAAGTTTGATTCAATTTGCATGTATATTATTTTAAATTGTCGATTATGATAGTTTAGATCAATATTTGCAAATTCCTACTAGTCTTACTACTTTCATTAATGATATTTCCACTCGATTTTATATAGATAAAGGCCTTTATTATTTTGATACTAATGATAAGCAATATATTGAAATGTGTGATATATATTGCGGACATTCTTTACCTCAACCTGTATCTTTGGCTAATAATATAACAACTTTTAATGGTAGTGATAAATTTTACTATTGCCCAAATATTGCTGAATACCATTCACATGAGCTTGTTAATAATGCTACTGATTGCCAAGTTTACAAATTTAAAGTCCCGGGATAGCCCATACTAATAGTTTCAAAAACTTATAGAAGAACTTATATGCTTGAGATATCGTGGAATCTATTGCTTCAACTTTTCATGCAGAAACCGTTCGTCTCCGCTATTTGCTATAGCCACTATATCAAACTGTTTCGAATCTGCCAAAGAAGTCAAGATCAAGATTTTTTCTTAAAAAAAAGAATTTGCAAAAGCTTTATTGAACTGGTAACATATTTATTTCGTGTTCCTTTTTTGTATATGGAGTATTCAACTGCATACCTTAAGCAGTTAATTTGCTCAGGTATAACTTGTGATTTTGTGGCAATAGTGATAAACTGCTTTTATTTTGTTGTTTCGCACAAGGAACAACTTTTTGGAGTGTCTAGAATTTAGGAATTAAAGCACGTTTAAATACATTTTTTATTGAAACTGAGTATTTCAACCTAAATCTGTTTCTTCAGATTGCAAGAGTGCTTGAAAGTAGTATGATTGATAAGAATTAGAATTAGGTTTAATTAATCAATGTACCTTGAACGGTCGCGAGCTAAAGTGTTTAGTTAGCCTGTACCTGAAACTGTTATAAACTAAATAAGTAAACTTAATTGTACCTTATGATGTCATGTTTGACAGCCGTCTAGGCGCTTCAACTGAAATTATATGGCTGGTTTTGGTTAAATTATGATAATTACTACAACTACTAAAGATAAACTTATATGAATGGAACGAAAAAGTGGGATTTCACTCAGGGAGAAAGGTGTTCACTATATTGGGAGCAAGAAAAAAAGCCGTGAAATTTGATTTTTTTTCGCACACAATAGCAAGGTTCTTTTCATAATATAAAATTTGATTTATTGCAACTAAAGTATCTAATTCTTAACTCAGTTTTTACCTAACTCCGCCTTGACTACAATTGAGCTGAAAGTAGGTCTTCCAACACTTAAATAACTTATCTTAGATTAGTCAGAAATGTATGACTAAACATCTTAGCATATATTTATATCGTATTCTATCGCTATTATAGGATGAATAATTATTCTAGATATAACTGAATACTGATTTGCTTACTATTCTAGGAACAATTTACCTAAAATTGCCTGCGGTTTTTATCTGTGTATCATCTTGCAGATTCTCCATCAGTAAGAATGTAAGATACTACGCCTGTCAAAGGAAGTTAATAAAACTTTAAATAGAAAAGATATGTAACCGTTAAAGCATACGTCCTTCTTTATAGTGATTTAAACACTTACGTATCAGATATGGGATATATATGGGATAATCATAATTTGTTTAAAAATATGTTATTATATGATCAGCCCAGGTACATCCAAATACACATTCCACCGTACGTTCAACTGTATAAAGGAACGGTCGTATTCAATTGATTACTATATTCATCAACAAACCATTTGCCTTTTTCAGAATCCATACTGTCAAATGTCACATATTCAAGATGAAGAGTATAATCCGGCGTATAATATTTCAAAGCGGGTGCAAAAAATGGTTTACTTTGATCATTTAGATCATGTTGAGTATTATTCTCATCAACTTCATCTGATTCTAATGTACATGCATATGAACAAAATGGATCTGCGCTACTATCTGCAACCAATGCCTCGGCGTAATTCTCGTCACCTTCTAATGGCTTCAAAATTGTCATATAAGCACCAGTTGGGCCACACACACCTAACCTTTCAATCTTTTGAAAAGTCTCATCGACAGGTTCACCACATCCAAAAGCACTAAATTGGCATATAACCTTCCATACTTGAACAAGAGCATATCGACGTCTGCCTATCCAAACACTTGTCTTATCTTTTGGAAATATAACTGTCATAGTAGAAGCATCTACAATTTGGTTAGTAGATGTCTCAGTCACAGAATAACTGCCTTCTACTTGAAATTTTAACTCTATAGCTTCCAGAATCTTACCTCCTATACCTCCTCCTCCACTTACAGTCCAAGTTGTACTTTCAGTAGACGATGATGTAAGTGATTTAGTTACAGTTTCGGTTACGCCACCACCACCAGAATATTTATTACATTGGCATGATGAGATTCTTTTCCATTCTGGCCATCCCAATCCAACGGTTGTAGCATACGTAAAATTATCTTTAAACATTACGCTATATACAATTAAATCATCTACACTTGAGCATTTGTCAGGTAGCTGTTTTGACACATACTCTTTTTTAAGTTCATCTAATCTTTGACTAGTATACTCTTCAAACTTTTTCATCATTGCTAGATCATCACTTGCATTATATGATAGATTATACAAAGACATACGAATGTTTTGCTCTTGAGGCATTTCCCTCAATACGGGCCCTGAAATAACTAAAGATGCAATAATAAAAGAAGAGAAAAACATAGTAATAACTATTGTATAAGAATTAACCAAGAGGAATTACTTGCCTCTATTTATATTGAATCTCTTGGCTACTTGGACAGTTGAATTGCTTTTTAAATAGTCAAACAACGTTGAATAGGTTTTACATGAGTCTTTTATAGCTCATAATTTGAGCGTTAAATGTAAGTTGAATATGTCAAGCCTTCTATTGCAGATGTTCTATATATCTATCAAGGTCTTTCCTGAATAGGCAATGTATAGTTTTCTAGATACATCTCAACGTGCTTAAAATTTATACTCTAAGCCATTTTAGTTTAGTTTTGTTATAAACGATTGCTCAACTGCCACTATTGGCAATATATTCTGCAGCTACACTAGATTCGTATTTGATATCATTAAACAAATGATTCTCACAGTTCCATAAACAACTACTGAAACTGGTTCGGCTTGATCCTACAGTACCTTGATGCATATGTGTACATGCTTGGACATACTAACATCATAAATTACATTTTTTGAAAATATTGCATATTCATATATCTCAACCTTTATTGTCCATGGAATCATAAAAAAACTAATACTTTTGCTTTATACCGGTTAAATGTTTCCTAATACTTCTAAATTACTTAGTAAAATGTACCTTAATGATCTACAACAACCCCTGTAACGGTTTTAATTACCTGCGTTTTAATTAAACTTTAAGCTTATAACTAACGAACTAAATACGTCATTTACAATAACGAAAGGATATAATTAGAACCTCGTACTTGTATAGTTATTAATTTATTCAGTCATGTAATTTAATTGTCTAAAAATACACTAAATATACGCAATTCTGGTACGCTCAATTGTATAAAGTAACAATCGTATTTATGTGTTTTGCTGGAACACTAACATGGGCATGTGATTCTATTGCTTCATTATTTTCAGGCATATTCTATGTAAAATATAAAAGTATGCAAGTTAATGTATGTGATTTAGAAAAGATTATAATTTACAACATTTTAGAAATACGTATTAAGAAAGAGAAAGTCGTGTGTCCCGATTAGGAAATAACTGGTGCATAAAAGTGAATCAAACTAGATACAAAGATTTGTATAACCTTTTTAGTCAAAAATAAAGTCTAAATTATAAAATAGAAAGCTCATTAAATAGATGTTTAAAAATGGCAAAAGGAATGTTGTAAAAATATGATTTAAGAAAACAGTAAGTTTTGAATCATGATTTATGAATCTGATCACCGTAGAGTAATTATAAATATGTCGCTATAAAGTTTGTCATAATTTAAACAAAGTTTACAAAAATTTGTAAATTAATTTCTGAATATGAAGCTTGCAAAGAGATACTCGATTTTTAAAAATACCACCTAGAAAGATCCTACAACTTAATGATACACAGGGATAGTATTATTAATATTATTACCTGAATATGTATCTTCGAGTGAAGGTCCAGAAGTAATCAAATAAGGATCATTAGATAAGAATGGCGGATGCATATTGAAATTAGGTTCAAATGTTGGCGTATTGTATGAACTTAAGAGCTCGGGAAACTCATTTACGTTAGTCGTAAAAAGCTCAGGTTCATTTATATAATTGAACTTGCATGCATTTGAACAAAACATGTCTGCAGCCTCATTTGAAACTAAGGCTTCAGCATAATTTTCAATTCCAGTCAAAGGTTTCATAACTGTCATGTATGCACCAGTTGGACCGCAGATTGTACCTATATCTAAAGGAAACATAGTTTTTGGAATGCCAACACTATTAAAATCACAGCCATATGTATAAAACTTACATGATATTTGCCATATCTGGAGTAATGCATACCTTCTACGACCAACCCAAACACTGTTCATTCCAACTGGATATGTTACCGTTTTTGTATATGTATCTGTAATTTCTTTTGTAGAAGTTTCAGTTTCGGAATAACTACCTTCTACTTTAAGTGAAAGATCTACCATACCCATTATAGATCCCCCAACACTCACACCACCACCAACAGTCCATGTAGCACTTTGACTTGAAGTTGAACGTAATGTTTTAGTAACAGATTCACTTACACCGCCTCCTCCTGATTCCTTATTACATTGACATGGAGCTATCTTCTGCCACTCAGGCCAGCCTAAGCCAACCACAGTTGTATATGTAATATTCTTCCAACTATAAGGTGTGATATAGTACATATCTGCACCTTTTGCACATGGGGCATGTTTTCCATCTGCAAAATAAATAGAACGTAGCTCGTCTAAAACGGTGTTGCTCATATCTTGAAATGTTTGTAAGTAACTATCTACATCGCTAATTTGAGCTGACAAGTTATAAAATGACATGTAGATGTCTTGTTCAAGGGGGTTTTGTCTTGTAATTGCAGCTGCAGAAACAACTGTACTGAGGATGATTGTTGTAAACATTTTGCGTATCTTGACAAATTGAAGTAAACATTACTTATACTTATATTCATTCAAGATGTCGTAATATTGGGTATGGTAAATAAAAGTCGAGACTAAGAAGACATTAGTAAATTTTAAAATTGCTATTCTTATCCAATAAAACAGGAAGCTAAGAACTTGCCGTGTTTATTTTCTTCGAATTTCAACTTCTAAACAGTGTGGGGTATCGAATCAGCCTAGGCGGCTATAAATGAAACCGTATATTCGGAAGAGACTATTGTTGGAACAAGAGAATTTAAGTAGTTTGATATGAATGCGAGATGATGTTAAAGGAACCACAATCGTTTCGGCAGAAAAGCGTATGCCTTAAAGGTAATATAAACAACAAATTATTCTTAGTAAACTTATCTATCCTAATTTCATGTATTTTGATGATGCAAAAACATATAACATAGGTAAATTGTGATTAACTGAATAATCGATGAAAGGTACTCGTCGAATATAGTAGATTGATTAATTATGGCAGACTTAATTAACCGGTTAGATTAGTCAAAGACGGATGACTAAATATCTTGGCATATATTTATATTGTATTCTATTGCTATTATAGGATGAATAATTATTCTAGATATAATTCAATACTAATTTGCTTACCATTCTTAGAACAATTTACCTAAAATAGCTTGCTGTTTTTATCTGTATATCAGCTTTAAAATCCTCCATCAATAAGAATGTAATATACTGCGCCTGTCAAAGGAAGTTAATGAAACTTTAAATTTGAAAGATATGTAAAGTCCATATCTCTCTTTATTTATAGATATTTAAACACTTACGTATCCGATATGGGATATATATCTAATAGATGGGATTCATTGGATACTCTACTCTTTATACGGCACATTTATTTGTAGATCTTTTGGAAATATGCCGTTCGAAAGTTCTATCAATGCTATTGGATAACGCAGTCATCTTTCGAATAGTATTACTTATTATAGAATCCTAATTTGTTTAAAAATATGCTATTAACCGTTATATGCTCAGCCCAGGTACATCCAAATGAAAGTTCAACTGTATAAAGGAACGGTCGTATTCAAGTGATTACTATATTCATCAACAAACCATTTATCCTTTTCAGAATCCATAAAGTCAAATGTCACATATTCAGGATGAAGAGTATAGTCCGGCGTATAATATTTCAAAGCGGGTGCAACAAGTGGTTGACTTCGGTCAATTGAATCACGTTTAGTATTATTCTCATGAGCTTCATCTGATTCTAATGTACATGCATATGAACAAAATGGATCTGCGCTACTATCTGCAACCAATGCCTCGGCGTAATTCTCGTCACCTTCTAATGGCTTCAAAATTGTCATATAAGCACCAGTTGGGCCACACACACCTAACCTTTCAATCTTTTGAAAAGTCTCATCGACAGGTTCACCACATCCAAAAGCACTAAATTGGCATATAACCTTCCATACTTGAACAAGAGCATACCTGCGTCTACCTATCCAAACACTTGTTCTATCCTTTGGATATATAACTGTCATTGTAGAAGAATCAAGTATCTGTGTTGTAGAAGTTTCAGTTACACTATAACTTCCTTCTACTTTAAACTTCAACTCTACTGCTTCTAAAATGGAGCCTCCAATCTCAGAATTCCCACCTATAGTCCAAGTATTACTCTTGGTAGATATAGAAGTAAGTGATTTGGCCACAGCTTCAGTTACGCCACCCCCACCTGAATATTTATTACATTGACAGGGTGCAATTTTCTTCCATTCAGGCCACCCCAGACCAACTGTTGTACTGTATGTAAAATTCTCACTATATAATGCTGTATATACAATTAAATCATCTGTATTTACACATTTATCAGGTAGTTCCTTTGTTGCATATTCAGCTTTAAGCTCCTTTAACCTTGTAGAAGTATAGTCTTCAAACTTTGCTAGCATTGTTGGATCGTCATCTGGAGCATGTTGCATATTATATAATGACATGTATATATTCTGTTCTTTAGGAACAGCTCTTATTGAAGCTGTTAGAGCAAGAGGAACAGTAAGAGATAAAAGTGCTAATGTAATCATGATTGCTGATGTAAGAATGTTAACAAAATCATTTCTATTTATATTATTTACGGGGTGAATACGGCACCCTTATTGATTAGGTAATTGCGGTTTTGAATGAACTCTACAAGAGAGTTTCAGATGCGTATTTACTTCATCAAACTTCCGTAATTGACTAAGCTATTCTATGACTGTATCTGGATCTACCCCACAATTCTTTTTGCAAGGGTACATCATTTATCATAGATATGATCAATTTGAACCGATATATGGTCCGTGCAAAGGGTTGTGTTTAGGCAATCAATTTTAGATGAATCTGCATCAATATACTACATTTTGGAGATGTCATTCAGGGTCTTACCTGTTATGGCAAGTCAGAGCCCTGCTGTTACTGTAATACCTCGGTTCGTAATAGGCCGTGAAGGGACCAAATGTTTGAGACGTTTCTGAATATATTTAGTCGATTATAAATCAGTCTTGGTTGCCTTTAATGGTAATAAGCGATATCAACACTGTCAACCTAAAGGAGGCAATACGAGCGTAATTAGTAATCTTTCAGCATAACACAGTTTGCTAAAAGTTCCTATATGATCAGCATCAGTTGAGCAGATGTGTTCAGATAAGTGTGTAGCTATATACTCACATAGTGAAGAAATTGGTACGTATGTAAACTCAATCTGCTTGACTGCTTCATAAGCGTACAATAATAATATTCCTTATTCTTTAGCCGTTAATATTACTATATGTATGATTCCTCAATTAGTTAATTGCTGAATAATATGCGTGGTTTGATAAGAATACACAGCCTCCCATCGCATGATGCTTAAGTTGGATTATGGGATACTTGTAGAAGAGTTAAAGTACCGATAAGACACGGCAATTATACATGAAGTCTGCGCCTAAACAACCTAATTGGATTAGCTTACATTAGACGTTACATAGAATTACATAGTTCACTAAAAATTAACTGGGTCTACTTATGTTAATTCTTATGCTATCATTATATATTCATTATATTTCATCACAGTTAATACCTAAATACCGTTGAATTGTAGTAGTTAAGGTAATACTTTTTCATCCAAGCAGAAACATCATCATTTGTTTGATCAACTGAATAGAATTGAGGTGGTCTATTGTAATCAGGATTATACACTTTATAATCATCTAATAGTCCTTGAGTATTTAACACTGGCTTTGTTGTTTCATTGGCAGTTGATTTAAGACTAACCTTCATATCACAAGCTGTTTTACAAAAAGGATCAGACTTATCACCTGCAATCAATGATTCAGCATAATATTCAGCTCCTTCTAGAGGCTTTATTAATGTCTGGAATGCACCTGTTGGTCCACATACACCTCTACTTTCAATTCCCTCAGCTAATGCTAAATCATATATATTCTTTATATTGTCAATTTCTTTTCCACATCCATACATATATATCTTACAAGACCCAGCCCATATTTGTATAAGCCCATACCTTCTTCTGCCAACCCATACACTATTAATATCCTTTGGATACTCAACATTAACAGTTCTAGAGTCAGTTATTTCAGATGTAGAAGTATATGTGGTTGAGTATCCTGCTTCAGCTTTAAAGCCTAGATTTACACTATTAGCAAACTGTTTACCTAATTCAGCACCAACAGTGACATGCCATGTTGAGCTTGTAGAAGATGATGATGTCAACGATTTTGTAACTGATTCACTTGTACCACCTCCACCTGCATTCTTGTTACATTGACAAGGTGAAACCCTATTCCATTCTGGCCAACCTAAACCAAGTGCTTGACTATAAGTAAAGTTGTATTCAAAGTCCAATGTATGCATCTTGATCTCATCAACACTTGGACAACCAAGAGGTGTTTTAGCATCTTTATACTTTTCTTGTAATTTCTGGAGTCCTTTCTTTTGATAATCACCAAATTTAGCAATGAATGAAGGGTCTTCATCTGGAGAAAAACGAAGATCGTAATGAGAGAGCTTTACATTCTGTTCATAAGGGTCTTGCCTTGCTATAGGAGCAGCAGTAGCACTAATAACTATTAAAAGGGTAGAAAACAACATTTTAATGATGATTATTAGACATTCATTCTTCTATATATAGTGAATCACATAAAGATCTTCAATCAAGTGGATCAATGGTTAATTAAATGATATCTTGGCAGTCACTTGGCATTTAATTTAATCAAGTCGATCTCACGGTTCCTTTAATTAATTAAGATAAATTAACCATAGCAGATCACTATGATGTAATTCAGCTATGTGGGTAAGTTTTGCGAGTGATGGGTAGATACAACACCAAGACATCAATGTCAATTCGATCATCCAGTATGTGATCATTTACCAAGACAGCATTCACTAAAAGATTATTTACTATCTAGTTCTTGAAAAATTCATTGTTCAATTATTGATTGTGTAATTATCCACTAAGTAACACTATGAACCAAAAGTGAGGCATATTAAAGCCATATAAGTTTAAACTCTTTTAACAAACGACAACCAATAATGTAATTCCTAGATCCTCTTAAAGCTCTCTCGGATATGTCGTTGACTACTATAGTAGGTAATTTGATTAGCTGGAAGTAATATGATGACCTAATTATCGTGTAAATTTGAGTCACAAATTGTGTACCTAAAGCCTAACAAAAACCCCTTGTACATAAACAGTCTGAGAGTCTTTATTTATTATTATGAATTACAAGGCTCCTAAAATTAACTGCACGACAAATAAGCGACTACAGTCTCTTTCATTAAAGTGTACATACTAGAAGCCGCGCTCTTGCAGTGTTTAGCTCACTACATTTATTCCAAAAGGCTGACATTTCCAAATAGTGGTGGTTCTAAGTAAGAATTGAGTTCAAAATTTTCCACCCATACAGATTCCATAAACGATCAGTTATTCACAATAAGGAAGTGCATTTCCTTGTCCAAATCAACGTTGACGATTAAAATCAAATTATTTGTCAAGACTGTATACCTTGTTTAATAACTTACAAAGGAACTAATTAATAATTTAATAAGGTATATTTATACAGCTGTTGTAGATGTATATACTTAGTGAAGTTGAATTAATTAGGAATGATTTCTTGGATTATTGCACGACCTTCCTAATTCGGTAATCAATAGTCTATTTAAATTAATGTTAATTAATGTAAGCCTAACACCAACCCCATTTGATTCGTTAAACCACCACTTTTGACGTTTCCTTATTTACAATGATCTTATCATTTTTAATGTACAGTCAGTCATATAAATATTTTTCTAACACATCCTGTTTTACAAAAAGTATTTGGGTTCAGGAAGAGTAGTGATACCAGACCAGCTCAGTGATCTGCTAGTGTATGAAATTTGTATTGAATTTACAGAGTTACTAAGAACCAATACAATGACAGATAAAAGAATTTACGTGTATATGCAAGTGTGTACATTAAATAAGGCTGTTTAAGTATTGCTTATGCAGCGAACTGATAATTGTGTATTTTATCTGAATGACATTCAGTTTATGGTCAATTTAGCAAGAAGCAAAATGAGTTTCAATATCTTACAATATGTAGCCATCTTCCTCATGGAAGTCAGGTCGTAGAAACTGATCCAGTTATAAGACAATAATTAGCCCAATATCAACTTAGCTACGCTTCTAAGTATGAAACATTCTACCGTGCATTGCATAAGCTAATTAAACTTCTCGAGTCTTGTCATTAAATGTATGTCAGTATTTGCAAGGTACGGTATTGTGAAATCCGACAATTCCAAGCTTTGTTCGTTTGAATCAGCCTTATTCAAAGGAGCAGCAACAGCTAAAAGTGCCAGTATTATTGTAGAGATTATCATATTGTTAATTGTTTATACCATCTTGTAGAAATTGTACATATAAAATATGAATGAACATGTTTCAGAATTCATTAGTAAGAGCAGCTGATTAATATAAATTGCTTTAGCAGCTTGGCAATCATTGCTAAGAAAAATAGCCTCACGGTTTTAATATAACGTGCTTAATTAAATGGGTAAGGGGAAGAAAGTAGAGCTGGTGATGACGTAAGGGTTATAGATTTAAACCATACATTCCCAAATAGGAAAGTAATGGTGATAATTTTTAGCTTAATGAGATGTAAGTGTATAGCTACTACAAAGTGATGGTATAATGACAATGAGTAGAAATGAAAAAAAGTAAAGAAACTAAATATATCTCATAAGTTATTAACAATCATTTAATAAATGACTCATTATTATAAATCAATTGTGTGATTTACCCTGCTTATTGATCTGTGGTACGATAAGATAAAATGAGCAGCTGTTCTGATTGTATCAATCGATCACATACTTAATATGCTTGGACCTCCTATTAATATTCCTAAATGGATTGAAGAGAATGGTGATAAATTACAACCACCAATTAACAATTATTGTCTTTATAATGAAGACTTTACAGTGATGATAGTTGGAGGACCTAACGAACGTACAGATTATCATATCAATGAAACACCTGAGTATTTTTACCAATATAAAGGAGAAATGTTATTGAAAGTAGTTGATGATGGAGAATTTAAGGATATTAGGATTGGAGAGAATGAATTGTTTTTGTTACCTGGAAATACGCCACATAATCCAGTAAGATTTGCTGATACTATTGGGCTTGTAGTTGAGCAAAAGAGACCTGCAGATGCAGTTGATAGGTTAAGGTGGTATTGTTCGAATAGGGATTGTCGTAAGCAGGTTTATGAAGCTTCGTTTCATTGTACGGATTTAGGAGTTCAAGTAAAGGAAGCTGTTCTAGCGTTTGATGGAGATATTGATAAGAGGAGGTGTAAGGAATGTGGGAGTATCACAGCTACTAAATGAATGAAGCATTTACATTTATTAAAATATTCGTGTATACATTTTTACTTATATGATGATTTGGTACGTAGT
Source organism: Tortispora sangerardonensis (assembly GCA_030566855.1). NCBI lineage: Eukaryota > Fungi > Ascomycota > Trigonopsidomycetes > Trigonopsidales > Trigonopsidaceae > Tortispora > Tortispora sangerardonensis. Next base: position 93,439 of record JAKUBJ010000001.1, on the reverse strand, counting down.
ATGTTGTATGATGTCGTAGTGTATATCTACTAACCTAAATGTACTCTTCCACTACATGAACTGCATCATCATCACTATTGCAGTCTCCCTTACTGCTACTACGGCAGTATATTTAAACACAAAACCACCTAATTCTATTATAAACTATACTTCGAATCTACCACTATGGAATGAACAATCACACATTGAAAGTTCACACACTGAAAACCATTCATACCTTATAATCATTACAACCTTTATATCAGCAATTGTCCTTTATTTACTATCGAAATCTATAGATTCTACTATTATCAAATATGCTATTAATTCAATAATCTATATTGCTCAAGCAGGTTCTTTAGCTATTTTGTTAGGCTTTTTAAAAGACAGAATATATCATAGAATATCACCTTTATTTACATTCATCGAAAATACAGTTTTCTTCATTATATCTTTATGCTTTTTATTGGTTACTAAAGATAAGTCAAATATACTTAATAATTTATCGAATATTGTCCTTTCTTATTTGGTATGTTTTGGTATCAATATTCCTACAATGAAAGTAGGTATACTGTATATGATATTCTTCTTTGTACTGGATATTGCATATGTGTATGTAACACCTATAATGTCTAGTATCTTGACAAGCGATACAAATCTACCAGTTCTAATATATACATACGGATCATCTACATTAAAGCTTGGTTTAGGTGATATAATTGTACCAAGTATCTTCTTAAAGCTGATATACTCATATAGCATTACATATGATCGTTTTTATCATATAAGGTTAAGTATACTTGGATACTTTATAGGTATTGCATGTGCAAGTGCATTAGCATGTAATTCACATGCTTTACCTTGTTTAATGTTCATTACACCAAATATTCTGTTTCCAAATCTACTACTCTCATTTCGTTATTCATTCTCTCAATTCATCAATTATTCCCTTTAAATTCTTCTTCATAACAATAGCATCTTCATTATCAAGACTCTTGTAATATCCATTCAATATACCTTCATTTCTGTATCCTCTATTCTTATACCAATTCAGTATATCTTCAGTATCTACTGAATGAATAATAATAGTATCGATACCTTTAGATATAGCAATTTTCTCAATATATTTTAACAGTTTACTGCCTATACCATGCTTTCTATACTTCTCCAATACAGCTAATGACATAATATACAATACTTTATCATGTGTTTCATTGTCTTCTACAACATTCGATCGAATACCACCAACAGCTATTTCATCGAAATAAGCAAGTTGACTAAGGTCACCATTATCAACACATTCATCATAGAATTTATCATCATAGTTAATAGGTAAACAATGTTTATTAATGCATCTTAACATACCAACATTATTGGCTACAATTGAATCCAATGCGATCATCATAACTGACACTTCAAGTATTCTGTGTTCATACAACCCTAGAACAAAATAACAGTTTTAATCGATAAATCGATTATATTGTTCATCCGAAACTGTCCGATCCTAATTATCCCATAGTTAAATTATATTAACCCTATACTACTTTTCTCCCCGGATTCCTTAACCTTCCTTGACAGATATAATACCCGAACAATCCTAACTTTTCCTATCCTTCTATTATTTCAATAACTTTGTTATTTCAATCAAACAAAAGAACAATCTTCTATTGTTTGTAAATCTTCTTCTAGGCGTTTTCTTTACCCCGCATTTTTTCGCAAATTAGAAACCCCTTATCTTCCCCCACACAATACAATCAACTATATATACTCCACATATCATGTTATCTAGACGTACATCTCGTGTAAGTGGATCTTTGATTGCTTCATTTTCTTCTTCTTCAAGAATAATGCGTACTGAACGTGATGCCTTTGGCGATATCGATGTCGCCGATGACAAGTATTGGGGTGCTCAAACTCAGCGATCACTTCAAAACTTTAAAATAGGTGGTCCTCGTGAACGTATGCCTGAACCTGTTGTAAAATCTTTCGGTATTCTTAAAGAAGCAACTGCTCGTGTAAATTCAACTTATGGCCTTGATCCTAAAGTATCTGAAGCAATCCAACAAGCTGCAAAGGAAGTTCAATCTGGTAAACTCATTGATCATTTCCCACTCGTTGTATTCCAAACTGGTTCTGGTACTCAAAGTAATATGAATGCAAATGAAGTCATTTCTAATCGTGCAATTGAAATTCTCGGTGGTAAATTAGGTTCAAAGACCCCTGTTCATCCAAATGATCATGTCAATATGTCTCAATCTTCAAATGATACTTTCCCAACTGTAATGCACATTGCTGCTGTTATGCAAATCACTACTGAATTGATTCCTGCTCTTACTAAGCTACGTGACTCTTTTCAAAAGAAAACTGATGAATTCGCTGATATTATTAAAATCGGTAGAACTCATCTTCAAGATGCTACTCCTTTAACCCTCGGTCAAGAATTTTCTGGTTATACAGCTCAAGTTGAAAACAGTATCGCTCGTGTTAAGGATGTACTTCCTCGTCTTAGATATCTTGCACAAGGTGGTACTGCCGTTGGTACAGGATTAAACACTAAAAAGGGATTCGCTGAAGCTGTTGCTGAACAAGTAACTCAAATTACAGGTGAGAAGTTCGAGACAGCACCTAATAAATTTGAGGCTCTTGCTGCACATGATGCAATCGTTGAAGCTTCTGGTGCTTTAAATACAATCGCTGCTTCTCTTTACAAGATTGCTAATGATATTCGTTATCTTGGATCTGGTCCTCGTTGTGGATATGGAGAACTTTCATTACCTGAGAATGAACCTGGAAGTTCAATTATGCCTGGTAAAGTGAATCCCACTCAAAATGAAGCACTTACAATGGTATGCACACAAGTTTTTGGAAACCATGCAACAGTTACATTTGCAGGAGCCTCTGGACAATTTGAACTTAACGTATTCAAGCCAGTTATGATCTCTAATTTGTTGAGTTCAGTTCGTTTACTTGCAGATGGATGCAACTCATTCCGTGAGAATTGTCTTGATGGTATTGTTGCTAATGAAAAGCGTATTTCTCAGCTTATGCATGAATCACTTATGCTTGTAACAGCATTGAATCCTAAGATTGGATATGATTCAGCATCTAAGGTTGCCAAGAATGCACATAAGAAGGGATTGACACTTAAGCAATCAGCATTAGAGTTAGGAGTTCTTACTGATGCTGAATTTGACGAGTGGGTTCGTCCTGAAAAGATGATTGGTCCTAGTGACTAAACGGACTATGAACGAAGTTCATAGTAATGTTTATATCATAGCTGCATGGACCTTGGACATGCAGTCATACCATTAGACACTTATAAATCTATGTTCATCATTATTATCATCCAATACTCTCCTAACCCTCTCAACATCCTCTCCCTTCGACTCCACCAACTCCTTCGTATATATCGGTCTCGGTAATGAACCATTAGATGGATCCCATACAACAGAAGATGCATTCTTCTCATTATCAACAGCCAATTGTAATTCAGTATCATCAAAATCATCAACTTCTTCCTCAATTGTAACCTTTTCTTCACGTAAAACTGCCCTTTTACCTCTTAAAACTACACTCACGACAGTCTTCTCTTTCCTTGATTCATTGGCCTTTTTTTGCCTTTGTTGTTGACTTAACTGTAATGCTCTTTCAGCAGGTGAGCCCCATAATTGTGTAAAATTCAAATCAGCTGATTCATCAATGATCTTGGTTCTCTGAGTATGTGAAGATTGGTATTCTAATAATTTGACTAATCGCGATTGTGCCTTTTCATGTTCGATTGAATATTTCTGTGATTCTAATTCATGAATCATGGAATTTCTATCATCTTTTGATATCAAGGGGTTTTCGCAGTCAGGACATAATCCATAACCTATGAATTCACATATAATTTTGCCACAATTTAGACAATTCGGAGCAGCTTCAAGTAGAGGATGTTTTTGAGCTTGACATGTACAATTTGGACTTTTTGTTTGATTGTTAATGTTATTAATAGCGATGTTTAAATGTTCTATTGCTTTTTTCTTTGTAAGAGGTTTAACCAAGTCCACTTTGTTGGCTTTCTTAAGACTTTTGCTTATGTGATCTGTGCTTTTATCAACCTCGACTGAATCGGATTTGTTACGGTTATTAAGTCTATTATTTATATGCTTTTCGGTTTTCTTATTTGTCTTAGATTTGTTCTTGTCAACAAAGTCGACTTCATCTACTTTGTTGATCGCGCTTCTACGCGACCTCCCATAATTCGATACAAACTCTAATGCATCACTCGAATCACCTAAAAGTTCATTCAAATAACCTACCGCTGATCCCAAATCAAGTCCATTAGCATGTTCTATTATTTGTTTTGATGTCTCTTCATCAAGTCCTAAAAGTGCACCTAAATCCATATGGTTGTCGAAAGTTAAGTTGCTATATATAATTCACTTCCTTAATAACTTCTCACATGGATGCTCTACATTTATCTCTATAACCCTTTTATCTAACCCTTCGTGTATCTCATTTGCTCTCTTACTCAATGCTTCTATATGTGAATCTTCAATACATACACCTGTCTCATCACTAAGCTTATTAAGAGCTGATCTAAGATTCAAAAGATACTCAATATTTGCTCCTGATGGTCCAATACTTTTTGCTATACGCTTAGCAACATCCTCTACTGTTTCAGGTCCAACAAATGATGGATTATCCACAGTTCCTATATACGTTATAGCTCTTATAGGTACTTTTGAATCATGAGAATAGAATGGTACATCATGTACTGAATACCCATCTTGTTCTCTTAAATCAAGGTATTCTATCACTTGCTCGGCATATTCATCTTTTATACGATAACAAACTCCCCATACTTCATCTGCTGGTTCTTCGTCGTTTAAGTTTATCCATTCTTCTTCTTTAATAACAGTAACTACTCTACCGGGGTATTCAGGTACACCTCTATGATCTGATGAACTTTGCCAGAATCTGCGTACATAACCAGTGATATAACCGGGTACTCTTTTATCGAAATGTGGTGGTGGTTTAAATATTAATGATCCATACCCGAATATCCAAAGTTCTTCGTCTGCTGTCATAGTGTGTGTCTGTGTGTAGAATGTTACAGTTGGGATAGTCACGTATACTTGTTGTATGTGCGTTAAGTCTCTATCAATTATATTACGTCTATCTTACGTATGTGCGTATGTTAAGTACGTTTATGTTGACTCTCTTGCGTTTTTATATAGACAGGACCCTGTATGATTGTCATGTATCATATAAACCCCTAAACATTATACCTACTTGTTAACGAATACGGAGGTATTAATTCATGCCCCTCTCCTGTTATACGCGTTGAATGACATTTCTTTGCATGCTGAAACCAAAAAAGCTCAGGTACTGAATAATTCACACATGTACGCCCACTTTCAAGTGGTATCCATTCTTTACATTCATGGCACCTTCCATACAAAATTGTAGGCGCTACCTTGTTTTCAGATATAGAAAACTTACTCTTAATTTGTTCACAGTTGGCAGGTCTTCTTTCAAATCCAGTAGGTGGTGACACTGGCATCTTTGTCAAGGATGATACTCCATGATAGAAGTTCATATGATACCAATATGCACTACATTTGGTTTTCAACCAAAGATTTCTACTTTCTCCTCCTGACTCAATCGGTACACAACATAATGGACAAAGTGCTTCCTTTATGCCTCCAACACCTCTTGTATACCGTGGACTATAAACGTCTGTTTCAGGGAATTGTGCAAAGAAATCATAATTTGAAGGTGGTTGATTGTTGTCTGGGCATGGGAATTGGTTATAAAACCTTGGGAACTCTTCCAATATTGGTATCTCACTTGGAAATGTTCTTATAGGACGTTTCTTAATAATTTCTAAGCTGACACCTCCTGGGTGTGCAAATCTAGCCTGTTGACGTGGTTTCTTTTCTGGATTGTATTGATTTGGTTCAAAACTTGTAATGATAGGGTAGTTGATAGGTTTGATGTCGTTTTGTTGTTTAATTAGACACTCGATGTCAGTTTTTAAAGAAGCAGTCATCTCGGCATCTTCACTAGCATCCTTGACGGCATCTATGGTAGCATTCACAGTAGCATTAATCTCGGCATTCACATCAGTATGCACATCAGCATGTGCATCGGCATTCATCTCAGCATTCACATCAGCATACATAATGACATCTATTTTAGCATTCATCTCAGCATTCACATCACTATTCATCTCTGTCTTAACATTTACCTCCTTCACTACTTCGTTCATTTCTATATCAACCTTATTGGCCTCCTTCTTAACTATTTCATTCACTTCTTTGGCTACTTTATGTTTCTCTTTGACATTCACCCTTTTAGGAAAACACATCGAAACTATTAACTTTCCAGGAATACTCTTGTTAACTGTTACACGATTTCCTGTATCCTTTTCTCTTGGAACCTTATTTTTCTTTCTTATACGTGGTTTGCGTGGTTTCTTTGGCTTTTCAGTTTTCTCTTTAGCCATATATTCATTAATTGAATTAATAGCAGTTTTAAGTAAACCAGCAACGAAGTCATCGTCTAAGTTTGCAAGTAGAGATTGTTGTTGTTCTTTATCGTTAATTACTGCTAGTAGATTTTCTTTGGATACTGGTTGGTGTACTTTTGATTCTACTTGTTGAGGTTGGTGTACCTGTGTTTGATCTACTTGCTTTTCATGTTGGTGTGCCTGTGTTTGATCTACTTGCTTTTCATGTTGGTGTACTTGTTGTTGTTCCTGTTGGTGTTGCAATTGTTGTACGTTCTGGTGATGGTGTGCCGGAAGTTGCTGTGGTGGTTGAGCATAATGAACATAGTGTGGTTGTATAGGCCTTTGATAAACAGTCTGATTAGCATGCGCATATGTCATCTGCTGACGTTGATCCTTTTCATGAAAATGAGAACATTCATTACCATATACAGTATCATGATAAGTAGTATATAACTGATCAGATATAGAAGGAGTGAAATAAGAAGCCGGTACAGAAGTTGAAGAGACAGATGCAAGAGTTGGTAAAGATACAGGGTTTACATCATTTGGGCTGATACCTTGTATTGTATTATCAATGGGTTCATACTTAAACATACGAGTAGTATCAATAGGTAAAGACAATGGAGCTAAAGTATTAGCCGAGAAAGGTAACTTTGGTAGTGGTAAATGAACAGGATGATTTCTTAATGGAGGAGATAACTCAACCATAGAGCCTGAGCTTCTAATGAATGACATGATTGAGTGAGGTATTGTATCAAAGTATGATTGGTGATTTGTGATTCAATATAACTGTTTTTTGAATAATAAATATACAGTTTCAAAGAATAAATAATAACAAGGTATAATGAGAAGTTGAATGCATACATGTGAAAGAATATAAACAAAATTGGGAGACGTGTATACCGGGTAAAATAGCGTTACATAATTAGCTTTTTTCTTATAAAATAGTTAGTTTTCGAAGCAACCTTTCCTTTACCAAGACGCGTTCTTATATCACTTTAATTATATTTAAACAAAATGCTTGAATGTATGTTAGAAGATTTTACACCATTTAAAATGGTAATTGAAGCCTTACGCGAACAGGTTAAAGAATGTAACCTTGATTGCGATGAAGAAGGTATGAAGATTCAAGCATTGGATAGTTCTCATGTAGCCTTTACTGTTATTAAATTAACACCTGGTTGGTGGACAGAATATAGATGTGATGAACCATTATGTATTGGAGTTGTTGTTGAGAATCTTTCTAAGATTCTTAGATGTGCAGGACCAGGTGATAAATTGACATTGTCACATGAAAGTAAAACATCTGATGTATTGAAAGTATTATTTTCATCTAATAAAGAAGAGAAAAGTGGACGTGATTCTGAATTTGAAATGAAATTACTTAAAATTCAAGCAGATGAGAATGAGTTACCTGAAATTGATTGGTCAAGTACAGTAACTATGCCTACAGCTGAACTTCTTAAAATTGCAAGAGATATTGCAACATTTTCTGAAACCTTGGAATTATCGATAGATAAAGAAGCATTAATCTTTTCTTGTAATGGTAGTGATTCAAATGTAAGAATATCATTACAAGGAAAAGTTGATACAAAGGACTCTACTCAAAATATTGATTTGAACGTGAGTACACCTATTACTATTAATCTTACAGCATCATATGTTCTTTCATTTGCTAAGAATGATAAGCTTAATTCTGTTGTTGCTATTAATTTTGAAGAGCGTGATGCACCAGTTATGTTTCAGTATAAGATGAATGAGGGTAGTTATCTTCAGTATTATATTGCAGGTCGTGTTAATGATGATGAATAAGTGTGTCGTAGGCACAGTGTATCGAAGGTACTGTGTATCACATTATATTATCACATATTAGCGTATTTGATATCAAGTACCAAATATATCATATTATCCTTGAAACCTCTGCATATGCATCAGGTCCAAATATAGACAATTGTTTAGATTTCTCCGTAAATGGTAAACATAACCTTTCTGCATCATTCCCATTCAAATAATACCTTCTTAACCTTTTCATCCTTAAAAATCCAAGACTCGTATAAAGTTTAGCTGCTGCAACATTTGATACTTCCGTTTCAAGCACTATTTCATCCGCCTTCTTACTCTTCATCTTTTCTAATGCTAATTCTACTAATTTCTTGGCAATACCTTTCCTTCTATGCTCTTTTTTGACTGTCAACATAGCTATATATCCTCTTAACCTTACATCTCTATGTGGTTCTAATTTACATAAAATTACTCCTATAACTTCACCATTTTCTATAGCTAAATAGCATAATTCTGGCCATTGGATAAGAAAGAACTTATACACATAAACAGAATAAGGTTCTGACAAATCATCTGCTATTAATTTCTTAACTGCTTCAAAGTTATTATGGTTGTATGGGTTATATTCAATCATTGTGTTATGTGGAAAGTTGCACAGGTTCATGATTTTGTATTCGTGACTTAGGTGTAGTGATACACAATGTACAAAATATAATGTACATAACAAAATGTACGAAGTACATTATATTTAGTGAAGTAACTGCTATGTACTAATAACAGTTAAATACTGTATATAAAATGTGTATCCTAGGCATTGGCTGCCATATGTACAGTATAGGTCTATGAGTAAATGATATGTCCGTGCACATACAATGTCATTCGTAGATTGTATATGTTTCACACGCTTTCTAGCTATTCCTCAAAATCATAACCAAAGTCTGCCAACTTCCATTCGATTCAAGTCTCAATGCATCATTTTCATCATGCGAAATAGCTAACTTCACTAACAAATCAATACCCTCGTCATCAAGAATATCCATACTTACTATATACGCTATCAAATGAAAATCACTAACCTTTTCAGCTGTAACTACTCCTCCAGATCCAAGCAATACCCTCTTTAACGCCAATACATCTTGACTAACTCCAATATACCCTCTATTTTCAACAGGGAACGTATCAGAAGCAATAAACAAAGGATGAGGATCCGATGGAAATCCATGTGATAATGTAACAAGCAAATATTCAACAGGGAATGAAGGTTTAGCACTAATTTGTGCTCCAACTCCATACTCATTAACCTTTCTATAGAACACATCAGGTACATACCTCTTTTCATCAATTGATTGTGGTTTAACAAGCATTAATTCAGGTATAGTTGAAGGTTCTATAAGATCAGCTTGTACCATTGCTTCTGCAGTAGTAGATACTTGATAAGTAGATACTTCAATTTCACCTTCAGTATTACCACTAACAACACATGTTACAAATCTTGAAGAGAAAGTATTTTTTTCAGCAAATGGTGTTCTTAATGGATTCTTTTGTTGCATTTCTGCTGCATATATAATCTCTAATGATGAAAGAAAATAAGAATCAGTATGTCTTTTGCAAACAACGGTACCATCACCAGCACCAGAATCAATCAAATCAGTAAATATCATACCAATCTTTTGTAATCCACACTTCCTTGCTAATTCATCTATTTTTGTTTCCTCCTCCCATGGAAGTGTTAATGATAACCCATCAGATTCATCAGATTGTGGTGGTTCGTATATAAACTCTACCACTGCTTTAATACCTAATGGTACATCATTGTATGGTTGTAAAGATCCATACAAGTAACCAAATCTTTGTGTACCAGATTGTCTCCAAGAATCAAGAAATCTGTTAATCAATGTAGAAGAAGAGAATTCAACATGATCAACCATTCTGAATTGTTGTTGTTGTAATGTAATAGCAGATGGTTGACATTTACTGCAAATACCATCTGGCCAAGAAGGGTGTTTGTTTGGACATGGATTAATAATACCATAAAAAGGTTGTTCTAAAGGTTTCTGTAGAGTTGAACCAACATTTGAATGTTGTTGATGTAACAGTTTCCTTAAATAACTATGAAAGCTTAAAAACTTTATTCCCTTTGATTTCAAGTAATCCAAATCCCATGGTTCTAATGGACTACAATATTCACACATTCCATTTGGTCCATGCTTACACATACCATTGTCTCTTTGTCTAACAATTTTGCCATCTTGTGAACTTACAAGAGTATCAAGTGGCGATACTTCAACTACAGAAGATTTAGTCGGAACTTCTGTATTAGACAAATTATCTGTATAAGTAATAAACAATAAATCGCCATGTTTAAGACCCAATTCACCTAGTGATCTACCTAAGATTTCATTGATTGCTTGACCTGGTCTGTTCGGAGCATCAGAGAACGTTAAAGTAGAAACATCGGCTTTTGGGAAAGATTTCTTAAGTTGCTCTATAAGAGATTCAACAGTTGAATCATTACTCAATTCAACACGTGCTGTACCGTCTTTACCTCTAAACCTAAGAATCATATTATATGTAGAAGAAGAATGTTGAATGTTGAATGTTGAATGTTGAATATATCACAATAACCCTATAATGTAGACGTATGTGTTACGCTTTAACTATACATAGGGTAGAAGAAGATACATGTATATGCATTACTCCTGCAAAAAATACAAATTATATACAATATTTATATCGTTTAAAAGCTATTCTTATGAACCAAATAATTATATAATATTTATTTTATTTATATTCATATAATCTTTATAAGCAAGTAGAAGTGATCATAAGAATAATAGAAATCAGTGCTGTTCCCGGGTAACACTTTAAAACACCTATATCATATTTTCTTCATCACCTTTTCATCTATTTCACATATTACAAGATGATCGGTTTAAGTATTCTTGTTCCAATCTTATACATAAGTGCACTTGTTGGTGTTTTATCATATTTCCTTTCAGCATATAAACAAAGGCGAAGGGAGGAGTTTATTAAGCTTGAGACATGGTTTAGTAATCCGGAGAGCGCGAAGACTGCTTATATGGCAACGAAAGAGTCAGTTGAGAAATCAGGGAGTAAACCACCTCCTCAAGTTTTAAAAGGTGCATTACTTGCATGGGCAGGAGATGTTATTAGTAGAATGATTGAATTAAAGGAGATTAAACCATCGTTGATTAAGCTTCATCAAGTATCAGCACTTGGAGATTCTACATTTCGAAGGTTTGTTGCAGCAGAAGCATCTACAGAAGTAGAAGCTAATGAACTTATGACAGAGGCTAATAGTATACATCCAGGATGGGGACAAGAAGTTTTTAATTCGGCTAGTCAGATTGCTCAAAATACGAGAATACGTAGAAGGTTAGAAGTGTTTAAAGAGTAAAGAGTGAATGGTTAAGGGTGGGAATATGTGTATGTATGTGTATATATATTATGTATACATAAAGTATACGAATTATACTGTATGTTTGTATATGTGTATGTCACTCAATCATCCCTAACACTATCGTTATATCATCTCTCTTACCACCCTCATATGCTAACCCCTCCATCTGTGATCTCTCCATATATGGACTTATAGAATATACATCAAAAGCTATGGCCCTAGCACGATCTAATAACAAATCAGCTGCATTCTGTAAACCTGATTGAAGTCCTTCAACTATAGTAGCTACAATTTCAGGTTCCCACAAATTATCACTTAATCCATCAGATGATACTAGTACTAAATCACCCTTTCGTGCAAGTATAGATGTTGATTCAGCATGTTGTTCTATTGTATCTATAGAATTTGTACCTAATTGACGTGGACAATCGAACCAATGCCATTGTTCTCTATTTGAATGTACTACTGCAAGTGTATCGATCTCATTACCATTTTCATCTTCTGTACGTGTGGGCCTTAAAAGCCACGCCCTTGCATCACCTAAACTGGTTATACACAAATATGAATGCACTAATGCTGCAAATACGATTGTTGTAGTACCACGTTTACCTCTTGATTGACATTGTGATTGTGTCCTTTTGTATGAATCAATAAGTGGTTGGATCATCCAATCACTTCTAATGTTCATATTATCATTTATTATATCTTCTTGATGTATAGATTCTCTTAATAGTGATTCGCCACTATAACCAACCATTAATCTTGACCAAAGAGCAGGTAAACCACTACCTTTGGTATTCCATGCACCTACGCCATCAGCTACGCCTAACACCTTACTATTTGCAATAGCAGCATCATCACCATTTGTGAAACCACCAGTTATACTTTCATATTCTTCAGTCAACCCAGATGGAACCCTTTTCGGTGCCATCGCTATTGCCCATGAAAATTTAAAATCATTCAAAGTATGTAAATGTCTTCTATATAAAGTAGATTTTATACTCACGGACAAATGTCCGGAGATCAGACGTAAACTACCAGAATATTGTCTTATTTCTAGTCCCAATTCTTAAAAACCCTGTCTATTTACCACCAAATGTGGTTTTTACTTTAGATATCTAATTCTAATGAATATTCAAGATCTTTTTTTCAATACAAGATACAAAAGAGGGGAAGTATCCCCATAGAGATAAGCTTCTTGCAAGTGGTGTATAACCGGGTAAGCTTATTAAAACATGTGATACTTTTACTTCAACGATGAATTACAGCCATACATTCAATAGAAGAATAAAGTAAACAATTAATAGAAGATTTGAATGTTCATTGTAGAAGCGAAATGAATGTAAGTTTGTCTTACGGTTGCGGTGTTGTAGAAACTCATTATATGTTGCGTAAAGCTATATATGCCACGTACGCTACGTAGACTTGTGCAATGACAGTACGCAAAGCATGTCAACTACTTCACTTTTTGATGCATTAAAGGCGTATCTTTACATAAGATACTTTAACTGTGATATTAGATAATACGACTGACATTTGTGAAGCGAGCAGAAGTAATAAGAAAAGTTGACTGTGTAGGGTAATTAAGTAAATTTGAATAGTTTAAATATACAACAATTGAAACTTTAAAAAAATTATCGCAAGAAAAAGATTCAAGAAAAAACACTTTTGACTAGAACTTATTTATTGGACATAATGGAAGACAATGAATGGATAAATGATGAAGTTGATGATTTTCATGCACAAGATGATAAGGTATTATTAGGGTTTAGAAAAAGGAACGAATCGGATATAGATGAGGAAGAAGAAGTGTTAGGTTTAGGTGTCGCCGACAGTGATGACGATGAGGATGAAGATGTTGACAGTGTCGATGAAGATGAAGAGGAGGAGGATGTCGCTGTCGACATTAAGAAAAAGAAAACACCTAAAAAATCAGTTCTTGATGATATTGACGTTGAACATTGGGGATCATCTAGAACTGATTACTATGACGCAGATGATCTCGAAGATGAAGAAGATCTAGAATTAGAAGAAAAAGCAGCTTTAAAACTTCAAAAGCAACATATTAATGAACTTGATGAAAATGATTATTTTGATGGTGATATTCAAATCGAAGATACAGCTGTTCTACCTGTAATTGAAGAAGATCATGTACAATCAAAAGAAACGAAATATCTTACAGCTGATTTAAAGCGTTTAATACCTGTACATAAGGAACTTAAAATTTCAATACCTGATTCAGAACAATATAAAGCATTATCGCTTTATTTAGGTACTTTAAGTACTTATTTTATGTTAGTTTCTGAGTATCCTAATAGGAGTTTAAAGACACACCCTATTATGGATGCATTGTTACAGTGTAGGAAGTTATATACGTTTTATGAGTCATTTGAAGAACAACAAGAAGATCAAATGGAAGATGATGATCTAAATGATAACTTAGATGACCAGTTAGAACAAGACAGCCAATTGGAAGAACCAGCATTAATATCTGATGAAGATATTAGTGAAGAGGAAGAACTCCAATCAGACAGTTCTATTGATAATCTACAAAGTCTACCGAAACCATCAAAGAAAGTTAAAATTATGGACTTCTCAAATGATTATGGTGATGATGAAGATATTGATTTAGACGAGAAGAAAGCTCGTAAAAGATCTCTTCGATTTTATACTTCTAAGATTGCACAACAAGAAAAGAAATCTTTCTCTTTACTTCATGCTGATGAGGATTTACCCTATGCTGAAAGAAATAAAGATAGATCAGCATTACTTACAGATTTAGCTACAAAGAGAGGTCTTGAACCTGCTAATGATGATGAAGCTTTGAATGATAATGAAGATGAAATATCAGAGACAAATAATTCAAATATTTCAAAGAAACTTCAAAGAAAACAAAGTAGAAAATCTGCTCATGAAATGGCTCTTTTAGCTGCAAGAGAAGGTCGTCTTGATGAAATTACTGATGAAATAGGTGAAGATGGTAAACGTGCTATTAATTACCAAATACTTAAAAATAAGGGTCTTACTCCAAGAAGGAAGAAAGAGAATAGAAATGCAAGAGTTAAGAAACGTGTTCAATATAAGAAAGCACAAAAGAAACTTAATTCTCAAAAGCAATCTTATAAGGCTCCTCAAACTGCTTACCAAGGTGAACTTACTGGTATTAAAAGAAATCTTGCTCGTGGTACAAAGTTTAAAGATTGATTACCTAAGATTTTTGTGTTATATAGCACTAATGACGAATTACTGTTAATTGTAAAAATGTAATGTACTAATTAGGCAAGTGATGGTGCAACCCTACTAAAAACTTTACACCACTACACCACTTTACACCAACCTTTTCTTTATACACTCTTTACCTACAATATGATCATCAAACCACGTTTAACAAGTGTTAAGCGTTTTACGCCTTTATTTAACACTTTTAGGGCTTTAAATACTTTTTCAAATGATCCTCTTTCAATGAATACTCTTCGAGAACGCGTACAAGCAAATATCTACAATTCAGATCATCCTGTACCTGAAAAGACTACTTTAGACGCTTTGAATGCTTGTAAGACTTTACTTAGGAGATCAGACGCTTTTTATAGATCTTCAAGTGAAACTCAAAAACTATTGGGTTTAGAACCAACTCATAATGTAATACAATTGACTCAAGATATACTTAACTCTAAAAATGTCATACTCACTAACGATATACTTCATTCTTACTTCACATGCCGACCTTTTCCCGAAACTTCAGATTCTTTAGCTGCTTTGGATTTATTTTATAAGAAATCTCCTGATTCTTATATTGAACCAAAAGTTGCTATGATTCCTTTTCGAAATGCTCTTTTACGTGAAGAGTTTATTGATGCATTAAAAATCATTGATCTATCTGCTGCACATCCTGCATGGCGTAAACATGTAAATAAATCTGTTCTTAAGGGAGTATATGCTTGGCTAGGAATGTCTGCAACTATAATGTCAGCAGCTGAAATAATGGTACGTGCAGGTGTATTTGGTATAATGGAAAGTTCTTTATGGCTTCATGCATTACTTGGAGCTTATTTAGCAAATACAGGTGTATTAATGTATATTATTATGGCAGGACGTAAATCTGATGCAGCAGGAAGAGTCACTTGGGCTCGTGGGTTTCCTCAGCATAAATGGTATCCTAGAGCTCAAGAATTATTAATGATGACTAAACTAGTTGAAGCAGATGAAATTTTACCTGAAAATAATGGTGAAGTTTCTGCAGTAATAAGACGTCAATTAAATGATAGAAATATGATGCTTCTTGAAACTGAAGAAGAATCAAATATGCGTGAATATTGGGCTCGTGCTGGTGAGGGATTTACATGGGTTGAGCCTGATCAAGATCCTGCTGAATTATCAAGATTAAATAGAATTGAAGCAAGATTGCCTCCTCCTTTACGGCCATATTCTTTGGATTCAAATGTAATGATTACTCCTGTTATCTCAACAAAAGATGTCTAACTTGGCTACGGTGTTTTAACTACGACATGTTTATGACTTATTAATTATATACATTTGTTACGTCCAATATTTATTCCTCAACTTCAGGCTCTTCATTGCTGTGATTTGGCTTTACTACTAGTTCACCATCTTCAACAACAACTTCAACAGTCTCACCTTCCCGGATATTACCCTTTATAAGGTACATAGCCATAGAATTGAGTAACCGCTTTTGAATAAGACGATTCAAAGGTCTTGCTCCGTACCTGAAATCATAACCCTTGTCTGCAAGCCATTGTTTTGCTTCATCATTAACATCAATAACAATACGCTTGTCAGCAACACGTTCTTGAATCTCAACTAATCGAATATCGACAATACGTCTTAATGATTCCAATGACAATCTGTTGAATACTAAAAGCTCATCAATACGATTCAAGAATTCTGGTGCATAAATCTGTTTGACTGTATCAAGAACTTTATTTGCAAGCTCGAGTGTAACTTTACCATCATCTGCTTTCTTTGCATTAACTTCATTTACAAGCAATTCTTGTCCAACATTGCTTGTCATGACAATTATTGTATTTCTGAAATCAACATGTCTACCTTGACTATCAGTTAAGAATCCTTCATCAAGTACTTGTAAAAGAAGCTTTGAAATATCAGGATGTGCCTTTTCAAATTCATCAAATAGAACAACAGCATATGGTTTTCTTCTAACTGCTTCAGTTAATTCACCACTTTCTTCATATCCGACATATCCTGGTGGCGATCCAATAAGACGACTTATACTGAACTTTTCTTGAAATTCACTCATATCAAATCTAACAATTGCCTTTTCATCATCAAACAAGAAACTTGCTAATGCCTTTGTTAATTCTGTCTTACCTGTACCTGTTGGTCCAAGGAAGAAGAATGAAGCTACAGGTCTCTTTTCATTAGTAAGTCCAGCACGTTGTAAACGTACTGCATCTGAAACTGCATGAATTGCTTCATCTTGTCCTATTACACGACTGCGAAGTGAATCTTCCATATACAAAAGACGATCTCTTTCACCTTTCATAAGATTTTCTGTTGGAATTCCTGTCATTCTTGATATTACAGAAGCAATATCATTTGATGTTACTTTATCATGCAACAAAGAAGAACTAGTTTCGGCTTCACTTATTTCTTTAAGACGTTCTTCCATACGAGGAATCTTAGAATATTGTAATTCTGAAGCACTTGCAAAATCACCTAATCTTTGAGCCTTTGAAAGTTCAATACGAGCCTGTTCAAGATCATATTTAATAGTCTTAATTGATTCGATTTCTTCTTTCTCTTTCTCCCAGATTTCAGTCAATCTCTTTGATTCATCTTCCTTTAGCTTCAACTTCTCTTCAAGTGATTTTCTTCTGTCAACAGATAATGGATCAGACTCTTTTTTTAATGACTCTAATTCAATTTGAATTGTCATTATCTCTCTATAAAGCAATTGAAGTGCATCTGGTTTAGATTCTTGTTGAAGTCTTAATGCAGAACATGCCTCATCTACAAGATCAATAGCCTTGTCAGGTAAAAATCTGTCTGTAATGTACCTGTTTGAATACGTTGCTGCTGTGACTAATGCACCATCGGCAATCTGTACACCATGATGTACTTCATACCTTTCTTTGAGTCCTCGAAGAATACTTATAGTGTCCTGAACGGAAGGTTCTTTAACCAAAACAGGTTGAAAACGACGAGCTAATGCTGCATCTTTTTCAATATACTTTCTATACTCTTCTAAAGTTGTTGCACCACAACATTGAAGTTGACCTCTAGCTAGGGCTGGTTTAAGCAAATTAGAAGCATCTACCGATCCTTCGGCTTTACCTAAACCTAACAAGATATGCAATTCATCTACAAACAAAATGATTTGCCCATGAGCTTCTTCAATTTCACCTAGAACTTTCTTAAGACGTTCTTCGAATTCGCCTCTGAATTTTGCACCTGAAATTAAACCTCCAAGATCTAAAGAAATAACACGTTTTTCTTTGACACTTTCAGGTACTTCTCCTCTTATAATTCTTTGTGCAAGTCCTTCCATAATTGCCGTTTTACCTGTACCTGCATTGCCTATAAGAGCAGGATTGTTTTTTGTCCTTCTTGAAAGAATTTGAATGGTTCTACGAATTTCTTCATCTCTTCCAATCACAGGATCTAATTTTCCATCGGCTGCAAGTTTTGTAAGATCAGTTCCAAACTGTTCTAATGCTGTTTTCTCTTCTTCTTGTTGTTGTGGCTGTTGTGGAGGAGTTCCACGATTGGAATAGAAACGAATAGGACCAATCTTAAATTGAGGATAATTTTCAAGGCGCAAATTTCGTGTACTTAACGCCCTTTGTGTTCTCAATACAGAGTATGCCCGCGTTCCTATAGACCTTCTTAGTGGAATCACCGCATGTTCAATAAATTGCTGTTTATACAGCTTCATTTTGGGTATATTTAAGAAGAAAAATTGGCGATCTTCGAGAGTATATATATTAGAATATGATCGATTGGGAGTTACTGAAATAGGAAATGTCGTTAGAAAGCTTAAGTTCGATCTGGAACATACTAGAAGTTACATCTTCTATACTTTCCATACACGTGATTACTTTAAAATTTTGGACTTTATTTTGACATTTTCTTTTTCTTCATTCACTACTATGATTTTATTGATTTTTTTACTATAATTCACCTTCTTTTGTTTAAATTATGGACCCTTGAATATGAAAAATCAAAAGTACTGAGTTTAGTGTGGAATAGGGTGTTTAATTTAGATTTACCCTACCTGTTAATTATTGTTTACGTTCTATCAAGAAATCTCAAAGTTTGTTTAGTTGTTTATAATTCAGTAAACAATTAAAGAATTGATTGAGAGTCGAATCAAAAAATCTGAAAAGATATTGTAATATAATAACTGTATTGTTTGTTTTTTACCTTCCCGATTTGGAAGAGTCTGTGTAATATGAATCCTCAGCAAAGAGATAGAAAATCGTACAATGGACGAAGTAAGAGTTCTATGAGGCCAACGAATTTCTTTGAGTATGGTGTAGAAGGTAGACGTACTGGTTGGAAAGCGCCCAATAATCCACCTTTAGATGATAGTGGTTTAGAAGCAGTTTCAGGGTTCTTCAGTCCTGAAAGCAGACCATCACTTGCAAGTACAGCAGGACAGTCATCGCCTGGATTAGTGATCTCAGAAAGAGTTAAAGCTGTTCCTGTAATGACACCTATACCTTCAAGACAGGAACCACAAGTACCTAAGAGTGCATCAAGTTTAGGATCACATGCTAATGCATATTCGCCAATACGGAAACCTCCAGCTACAGTTGGGCATAATAATAGGACTAGTCAAGGATTAGATTTTACAGGAGCGACACCATTGAGTACATTTCGAAAGCAAAAATACCCTATTTCATCACCAATTTTGAATGTTCGTGCACAAAGTTTAGCTAGTAGAATATCGTATAGTGGATCTGCGAAGAGTGTCGATAAAGAGAGTAGTCCGATTGTTTCTAAAGGATCTGATATGTCAGTTACTCCTATTAGAGGTAAAAGTGGATCACCGTCGATAAGAAGTGCACCTGTTAGATATTCATTTAGTCCTACTGAGCATAAGAGCTCAAGGATTGATAGTGCTATGAAACTTAATACAGTGATCAGATCATCCTATAAGGACAGATATTCGGAAGATAATGAAGGATCTATAGATAATAGTGAAAATTCAGTTAAAAGAAGGCTTACATTTGGAGATGGAAATGATATAGTAACGGATATTCGTGATGATAATACTGAGAATGGATCAAAATCTGTTTCTGAAGTAGAAGTATTTGATGTTGACGATGATTCCTCGGAGAAGGAGTCTGAAAAAGAGTCTGAAAAAGATAGTAAAGAAGTAGTTGATGCACCTGTTAGTGACACAGAATCAGAATTATCAGAAGTACCAGATTCACCACTTTTGGCTGATACAGAGCCAGTTCATAGTGAAGTTGATCAAGATGCTATAATGGATCAAGATGATGATGAAGATATACATGAAGATGATAATTTAGAGTCAGTTCCAGCATTAGAAGAATCAGCTGAAAGTGAAGACAATGAGGAGATTCCGTTAGAACCTGAAGAAGAAGAAAATGAAAGCCATGAAGAGATTGAAGAAACTCCTTTAGAGAATGAAGAAGTTCCTTTAGAACCTGAAGAGAAACCAATACCAGTTGTTGTTAAAACACCCGTGAAAAAGAAATGGAAATATACCGCACCAGTTTATGACAGAGAACATGTACGTCGATCAGATAGATCACATACTAGTAGAATTGCATTTTGGAAAAACGAGAAACTTGAATATGTACCTGAGATTGATGATGGAGCATTAGTTGTTAAAGTTGATAATGTTTTACATATTGATTCACCTGCACGACCGAAGAAGAAGCCGATAATGTCTAAATCGAAATTAAAGAAAGTTGTTGCAAAAAATGACATTTTATCAGGGTTTAAAGATTCTGATGAATTTACAGAAGGAGGTAAAGTTGAAGTTGAAGTTAGAGATTTCCATAATCCTAAAAACATGATTAAAGAGACAGTTTGTATTGCAAAGAATGCAGTTAACTTTACAAACTTTGAGAAAGGGAAATTTTCTATTGCAAGAATTTATGAAGATGATGATCATTCAGCAGCAGGGTATATGTCGTTAGAAGCAAAAGGAAAGAAAGCATCGAAGATGACAGGGTTATTTGGGATATATTTTTGTGTATTAAATGGAGCAGTTATGGTTAGTATTAATGATAGTACATTTCTTGTTGGAGCAGGTACTACATTTTGGGTTCCAAGAGAGAGTCGGTATGAGATTGAAGCAAGTGGTAGTGCAGGAAGTATGTTATTTTATGTTCAAGTTACGAATACTATGCAGAACTTAGAGAGGAAGTCAGTTGAAGAGAAGAAGAGAAGCAAAAGGAGGAGGGTGTAAATGGTGACAAAGTGGACATTTATACACAGCAGAATTGACACATTCATAATGATTGGTCATACGCAGCAGTGTTAACAAGTATAATGACCATTAATAGTGATTATACCTCTTGAAGAGATACTTCATCAACAATCTGAACTCTATCAGGTCTAACAAAAGATCCATGATTTTTACCTGCCTTAAAATATGTTGTACCATTTAATGTACCATCATGTTTACCAATTGGATCATCCAAAGTTATACCTACCCAAGTACCTTCAGGAATTCCTTGAACAGTACCTATATAACTAATTGTACCTGTCTTTGACGCGTCGACAGTACATTTTGAATCTACTTTTAAGGAAGAAGCTATATCATCATATTCTTGGATTGAAATATGATTACTTTCAGGTCCAGATTTTGAGAATCTACCTAGATTATTAGCTTTCTTATATTGCAATACCGTATTTGGACGCGACGCGTATTGTTTATCAGACATAGTATATTGAACATTATCATCTGTTGGAGTTAAAAGGGTATTGAAATTAGGATCATTTGAAGTGATTTCAATAGTTCCATATTGCTGAATATTATAATCTTGAAGAGATTTTGAATCATCAATTATTTTGATAGGAGATGAAGATGAAGTTGATGTGTAAGAAAGAGATTGATCATTTGGTGGTATACCAGTGACAAAATACATCTTTTTTTTAAAATCAGATACAGATAAGGTAGTATCTATACGTTTTTCATCTTGTATAAGGTTTGATTTGATATATACAGAAGTTGACATTGTGGTGCGTGGTGGTGTGAAATGGTGTGTGGTGATGGTAAGTGTTAGTTATGGTTCTGGTTTGAAGTCACACCTTCTTTATAACTACCCAATGATTATCCCTTTCATATCCACTCTCAATAACAATACCACCTGCTAATTTAACTTCTTCTTCAATATCTCCTTTACTATACAAATGATAATACCTTGTATAGGTTATACCATCAGGAGTTGTCCATGGTACCATTACATCCTTCTCTTCTGTATCAGGAATCTTCTTATTCTTTTGCTCCTTTGCCCATACATAAAGCAAGGCAGTACCCTTTGAATTTAAAAGATTTAATATATTTGTTATTGAAAGTACTCTTCTTTCAATTGTTGATAAATGATGAATTGCAGCGATCGAAATAGCGAAATCAAGTCTATTGTTACAATATGGTAATGATAACAAATCACAAACAAATGCTTCATTATATGAATTAGAAGATTTCTTATGTGCAATTTTGACTAATTCTGAACTTCTATCACTTGATAACATGAATAATGTATCATTTGATGAATTCATATATTTACCATTACCGCATCCAAGATCTGCACCAATTGAATATTTTGGTAAATCATTTAAATATTTAATGACTCTTGGCCAACCTTTATATCTTGTTTGAGAGAAATGTGATGCAATTTCTTGATAAACTGAATGTACGTGATCTTCTTCTTTTTGCATGTTGGTGTGAAAAGTTTGAATTACTCACCAACCACATTCAACATTTACTTCACCACAAACAAACGCTCGTACACTCATACGATCATAAATATGTCCTTGTTTGATGAATTATTAAATAATATAGATACACCAATTGAAGAAGAAGAATATGTACAAGAACAAATAAATAACCTTGATTTTAAATCAATATCTAATATCAATCAATTATCAACTTTATGGGATTCTTTAAATACTGAAATAATCACAAAAATTATTGAAAATAATGATAATTATGATTTAATAGTAAACTCTAATTCAAAAATACCTGAAATTGATAATGAAATAACTTTACTTTCAAGATTCATACAAGATCATTACAATTCAAGGTTTCCTGAATTATCAACTCTTGGACTTACTTCAATCGAATATGTTAATGTCGTATCTTGTTTAAGTAATAATTTCAATAATATTACTGATAATGATTTACAAGTTCATATACCAAAAGCGAAAAAAATGGTAATTATAATGACCGCAAATCAAACAAATGGTGCTCCCTTATCTGATTCACAATTTCAATCAATAAGTGAAGCTTGTGATCTCGTATCGGCTTTCCAGTCAGCTAAGGATCTTATAACTACTTTTGTTACTTCAAAAATGAATATATTGGCTCCTAATTTAGCTTCTTTAGTTGGCTCTCAATGTTCTGCTCAACTACTTGGTGCTGTTGGTGGGCTATCAAATCTTGCTTCAAGACCTGCTTGTAATATGGAATCTTTAGGTAATAAACTTCAAATAGGTCTTGGTTTTGGTTATGTAGGTATACGTAAAAGAGGTTTTCTCTACTATACTCCTCTTGTTCAAAGTATCGCTCCAGAGTTCAGACAACGTTTACTTAGAATGTTAGCTGCAAAAGTATCTCTTGTTGCAAGAATCGATTATCAAAATTCAACTCCTGATGGATCTTTAGGTAAAGCTTATCTAAAGGAACTTGAAGACAAAATTGATAAAATCATGAAACCTCCAGATATGAAAGGTCCAAAGGCCTTACCAATACCTGAACCAAAGAATTCAAAGAAACGTGGTGGTAAACGATTTAGAAAATATAAAGAGCAATTCGCTATGACTGAAATAAGAAGAGCTCAAAATAGAATGGCTTTTGGTGTACCTGAAGTTGAAATAGAAGGTTTAGGTGAAGAATCATATGGTCTTGGAATGTTAAAAGCGAATGATGCTACTGCTGTTTCTGGTCAAGTTAGAGCTTTAGCTGTAGACAATAGAGCTCGTGCAAAGATGTCAAAGGGTTTACAGGCACGTTTAAATGGTATACGAAAGGCTCATTCTACTACAAGTGCAGTTGATCTAGATGCACTTGGTTCTGAAATAGACAAACAATTAAAAAAGTGATTATAAAGTCTACTTGATTATTAAAATACCCTGATTTCCTTTGCTATTTTTATCAACTTCATGAATTCCTATAATATGGATCATAATCTTCATTTGGTGCTGGTCCATATTCAAATGTTGATCTTCTACCTTCATGCATACTTAAAGCTCTAGGTTCAGCTGATTGTGCTCTGCTTGATGGTCTTGAAATTTGTAAACCGCTTGGCTGGCTATTACCTCCAAGAACATCCGCCATAGGTGAATAGTATAAACTATTTCTTGTTGGCTCTCCAAGTGGGTAAGCTCTATATGGTGCTGATGGAGGTGCCTCGTTTTGGTATCCATCAATATCATTCAACGGTAATGCAATGGGTTGAGTTTCTTTCTCTGCATACTCTTCATACTCTCTCATTTGCTTTCTCATCGTACAATACCCTATTATTCTCCAAGCTACAATAGCTACAACTAGTCCTGCAATAGTAGCTCCTACTGCTATAAACACTGTACCATCTGGTTGTGAACTAGACTGAAGAAATGGATTGTTAGCCGTTGGCGGAACTGTTGCTACTGGTGTAGCAAAAGTATCGGTATTAGCCAAAGTTGGCATAGCTAACCCTGGAGTTGTTGTAAGTTCTGGCATGTTGGCTGATGTTGATGTTTTCGATGTTGTTGATGTTGATTTACTAGTCGCTGTCGCTGTTGAAAGACCCGGCATCTCAGTGTCCCTTATAAAGAGACGTGCCAAATCATTAGAATGTGTATTTGCGGTATTTCTGTATTCAGGCATTGTTTGTTTCAAGAACTATTAAAAGGGTCCCCTTCTACTGTTTTTCTTTGCGCCTTTTATTCCGTTTTCGCTCCGTTTTCGCTCTTTCACTTGCTTCCTTTTCAGCCTCTTTTTTGTGGAATTCGAAAATGTCAAATTATTTACAAAGAAAACAAAAAAGAACGTCAAATTTCAACTTCAAAAAGATGAAGAAAATACGAAAAAAAAAGAAATTAACTGAATCAAGGAGTCCTCATCACGGCTGATTAAGTGTGTATAGTTGAACTATTAGTTTTTTGTGATTTTTTTGTATCCGAAAAACCGGTACATTAAGCCTACAAAAATGATGAAAAATTGACTATTTTTGATAGCTGAATATACTTTCAACTCTTTTGAACAAAACTAGACGTTTTTCTATACAAAAAGATGTCTCTTTTATACTCAAAATCTTGTCTTCAGTGGCACCCTTGAACATCTTATTAACACATCTCTGGCGCACCTTAGACACGCTCTTTAACGCGTTCTTAATATTCAAATTAATTCCTTGAATATTCTTTAACATTTTTCTTCACTTTGTTTCATCGATCACTCAATTTGTGTACCTTTTTGGACTCATTTTATCCGATCGCTTTTAATGATTTTAGACCAGATCTTACTATAATGAGAAATAAAGTTTATTTTGACATGTCCTTAATTACCTGATTTTCTGGTTGACATGTTTATTTCTTTCTTATTTTCTTCATTCTTCGCTTTTATTCCTTCAATTTGCATTTACAAATCACTTGAAATTTTACAAATTCTTATACACCAAATTTGGCATACGAAACTACCTCTTAAAAGCAACTCACAGGAACACTGCGTTTTCAGATGTCTTCTCGGGACTCAAACTACTCTAACGAAACGTTATCTGCTTTTAATAAAACGGAAAATGAATGGGTCAATTTTTGGTCTACTCGAGCTCCTTCTGATATTAGACTAGGCGCAAAACTTATCCAATTCCTTGCTCAATCTTGTTTTGCCCTTGACTCTGACATTGATCTGGACTACTCAAAAATCCATCTCTGTATTGCTGCTATTGTCTTTCGTTACTTAAAAACTCCTATGGTGATTGGAGATAATAGCTCTGGTCTTATAAATCCTAGAACTTCTGATGTTATTCGATTTTTTTACTATTACCAACATCAAGATCTTATACCTGACTTTCTTGCTACCGCTCCTACTATGTCTTTTTCTACTTCTTTTACGACTTATTCTTCTATGGAATATGATATCTATCTTGAAAGTCTAATAACGAAATCTCATATCAGATTGGGTGCTACATTAGTCTTGTATCATTCTTTAATGGCTCCGTTATCTTTGTCGATTGATTTGATTAATTTACAGATTGATTCATATTACATTTCAAACGTTTCCATTTCTGCAATCTACTACAAACCGTTAAATTCTAACTCTTTAGATTATTCTTGTGTTTTAAGACACAAATCTATACTTAGATGCTCTCATGCCTGGCTTGCTTTGGAATTGTGTTCGAAATATCAAAATTGTACTTCTGGAGAATTTGAGTCTCCATTTTCAAAAACGTTAGACGCTGTCATTAATGAAGTACGTGATCTTTTCAAAGACCTGAAAATAACTTGCTATGTTGCTTCTTCTATTACTCAGGATTCTGCTGCTGCTGAATGTAGCAATGACGACATTCCACAAGCTGCAATCGATAGATTTTCTTCTTGGAAGCATGGTTTGTTCTCTTTACAGGGTGATTACACTGTTAGCAGAATATTTCCTGCTATAGTTAAATGTTTAGCAGGCTTTAAAGCCAATGAAGACTACATTATCCCTAGAGCTGCTGTTAATCCTCCTGCTGCTCTACAGGCACAAATAATGCCTTTCATTGACCAACTGGCTATTACGAAACCAGAGCTAAAACCAATTTTAAATCTTTTGGCTTATCTGAGGTTGGTTCTTATACAGGATCGTAGATTTTGGCTTGTTCGGTATCCTGATCTGCTCACTTCTAAGAGCATACTTAAGCATCCTGTTTTCAGTACGCCAGAGTACTGTTCCTTTATTGCAACTCAGGAAACGCATTTGGGGTCTATAGTCGTTCTACCTAAACAGCCAGGTTTGCGAAATAAAGTGGATAAGATTGAATTGATGCTTAAAACTCAGGAATCTTCTCTTATCTCTCTTAAGCGTCAATATGAACTTATCCCTCCTATTCTGGCTCAGAAACTTAATAGTATGTCTCGTGAAATTCAGCATATGATGGCAAAATACCAAACTTTGTCTGAGTTGGTTAACAGGTCTGAGAAGGCTTTGAAGGGCTCTTTGCAGGAATTTTCACGAATCTTAGAGTTGAACGGCGTTAATTCTGAAAGCTTAAGGTTAAATAGGTCATCAGTATCAACTGAAAATCAAGCGGATTTGCGAAATAGTTTTCCTATGACTACTACGGCACCTACGTCCATTCCTCAGCAAGTAAGGTGCTCTGATCAATATGTTCTCAATGCGGCACCATTTGTGCCACCATCAGATGAAGATAGTAGTGCTTATGTTATACCGACTTCTCAATCTAATATGGATTAAAACACCGCATTAGTTCTATCACGGTCTATACCTGTAATAACCGCTGCCGCCCTGATTCTTTCGTTTAAATTCTTTAGCCGTTTTCAAACTATTGAAACTGTTTGGATTGAATATACTAATGGATTCAATAGTCAGATGGCTGTAAGGGATCTGGATAATCTCTATGGTGACAGATGGAGACTTATTGGATCCTATAATTATAAGTCATATAATCGCTGGAAGGCTATTTATGATGTAATTAATTGTGGAATTAGAAAAGGAATTGCAGTTGATATATGCATTAATCATTTAGAAGAGGCTAGATTAAGAAGAAGTCTTAATGTGCTGTCATAATTTTCAAGTCTGAGGAGATGCCTGAAATTCTCAAATAATTTAGCCACAAGATACTTAAAGCGTTCTACTGTGTGTTCTTGGTTACTGCCTTGTTTGTCCAAGTATCTCTGGTATGTTTTTTTTATTGATTTACGATATTTACGATTAGAATTACGAAATAAATATATACAAATGACAAATTCTATTGACATGACAAAATTAACTTTTAAACGTTGCAACTACCTCTTTTTTACCATACAAATAGTCTTTTACCGTTCAACTGTATTTAACTAAAAGCTCGATGATCGGCAAGCGGACATATATATAAGCATAGCTATTTCTCAACGAAACCTCCATAAAAATTAAATATAAGTTGAATTGTGCGCGAATTGAGCATTCAGGCATGTTAGGTTTAAATTTTATAAAAAGTCGAATTTTGAGGATTTTTGATCAAAATGCCTGATTAACCCCTTGGAAAATTTGAGGATTTTGCTAAAATTTCACCTTTCGGAGAACGCCGAAAATCATAGAATTTGCTATAAATTTGCTTTATACTAAAACAGACCTCGGGAACCTCAAAAAAGTAAGTCCCATTGTGTTAAAAAAATGTATAGAAAAGTTATAAGCAAATGAAGTGAAAGTAAAATATTTATGTCCGACATAATTACAAGGTTTTGACGTTTTGCTAAAATAAAACTTTAATTTTGTATAATTTTTCTTCGATCACCCAACCAACCATTTTTTTTTCTTCAGCTACTTGCAGGAACTATCTTTACGAGCCTTTCAAGATGGGAAAAGCAAAGAAAACCAGGAAGTTTGCGGCAGTTAAGCGTATCATTTCAGCAAAGGATCAAAGGCTGAAAAAAAATAAACAAGAAGCACCAAAACCGAAGGATAAAGAGCTGATCAAAGAGATTCCAAAGGCTCCATCGTCGATGTTTTTTCAATACAATGAATCTCTTGTTCCTCCCTATCAGGTGCTTGTAGATACGAATTTTATTAATTTTTCAATACAGAAGAAGCTTGATCTAGTGCAGGCGATGATGGACTGCTTATATGCGAAGTGTATACCTACGATAACGGACTGTGTAATGGCTGAGATCGAGAAGCTTGGACCTCGTTATAGAATTGCATTAAGATTAGCTAAAGATCCTCGATTTGCACGTCTTAAGTGTTCACATAAAGGTACATATGCAGATGATTGTTTAGTTAGTCGGGTTACTCAACATCGGTGCTATATTGTTGCTACAAATGATGCTGATTTGAAGAGAAGAATAAGGAAGATTCCTGGTGTTCCACTTATGAGTGTTGGAGCAAGAACATATGTAATTGAACGTCTTCCAGATGTATTTTAAAATGACATTTATTTTTGTTACTATGTAGCAGTGTAGCAAGAGATCAGGTTATATGCCTTGATCATTAGCCTTGCCACTTTTCAACTTCAGGTTTAGTAGGAACTTGAAGTCCACATTGAGAAGGAATGTAGTTAACACGATGAGTAGCATTCAAGTTCTTACGAAGAACTATTTGAAAGCAAGTAGCACTACCTTGTCTAGCGACGATAGTAGCGGTAGCAAGGAAATACTCCCAAATGCGAAACCATCTACCACCGTATCTAGCAATAACTTTCTCCTTATTTCCCTGCCAGTTGCGGTACCAGCGCCAAAGAGTGGCAGAATAATGTACACCGATTGTATCTACAGAAGTTACTTCAAAACCTGCGCCTTCGAGGTGATCGATGACCCAACCGAGGGGGGTAGAAGCATCAGCACCAGGGAAGATATATTGATTCATAAAAAGACCCCAGTTAAGATCTTCGTATTGCCAAGATTTACGTAAACCAGCATATTGCAAGAAGAAAATTCCATCATCATCGAGCATACCATAGACCTGTTTTAAGAAACTATTGAAATGACGTACACCGACATGTTCAGACATTTCCAAGCAAGTAATTTTGTTGTATTTCTTTCCCTCTTCAGTTAAAGGAGCATCGCGATAATCTAAACATAAGATTCTAGATTGAGATTCAGGAATGCCATCTTTCTTTAAATTATTATTTCCATATGCAGTTTGGTTACGACCAAGAGTAATACCGGTAACACTTGCGCCATAAACCTTTGAAGCAAAACGAGCAAGAGTTCCCCATCCACAACCTAAATCAAGTACAGTATCACCTTTTTCCAATTGAATCTTTTCACAGACGATTTTAAGTTTGTTGTCTTGTAACTCCTCTAAAGTTTCCTCGCGAGTAATATCACCAATAATTCCAGAAGTATAAATCATACGAGGTCCCAAAAAGAAAGAATAGAAATCATCACCACGATCATAATGATCACGTACTTGTTCTTCATCTTGAGATCTTGAATGTACAATAACCTCTGGCATCATTCCAAGTAAAAAGAATTTGAACAAACCCCAAGTGAAACGGAAATTAGCCCAATCGTGTTTCAATTCTAAGATATCTAAAGCATCACCTTTAAAGGAAACCTTTCCATCGATATATAATTCTTGGAAAGTATGTAATGGGATCTTTCTACCTTTCCAGTGTTCCTCCAATGCCTTATCACCAAACTCAATATAATGAGTCAATGGTTTTCCCGGGTACTTTACTTTCTCGTTAATTCTTGGAGATTGAGAAGATCTGTAGAGCCAATAAGTCATTAAAGTAGGAAGAAAAGTGATCAAAAGAAAGAATATGTAAACATACTTTCCGCCATTAAAATAGTAAGTAATAGCAGCAGGGACGCCCGCAAGTAAAACAAACATTTTTAAATTACTAAATTCTCTTGAAGAAGGGCCTTCAGCAGGAAGAGTTGCATTTTTAATTGATGGACTATCAGTTGTCCAGACACCGCAATCATTTGATGCAACAGGCTGCTTTGGAGCATCAGGTGTCTTTATAAATTCGACTGGTCGATTCTTAGGGTCTGCAGTCATTTTTGTGAAAAGTAAAATAAGGACAATACAATTAAACCCACCTAATTATGCTTATTCTTTCTCGACTTCGATATACTCAATTCTTTAACAGACGATGCAATCGAATGAGGAAGTAAACAGGAAAGAGAGAAAACGGTAAGAAAAGCGTGTCCCACCCCTTTTTATAGCAACGTGAGGAAAAAAAAATAATAAAGAGATTCTCGATAATTTTAGACTTATTCTGCCATAGCAACAAACGATGATTGATCACATGAAACCAACCTTGAATTTCGATTTTAATGAAGAAATGCCAAATAATGATGATTTCGAATATTTGGCAAATATAAGTGATGACGATATAATTCAAGATAAGGATTATATACCTGAATATATGAAATTTCAGTTACCTAATCAAGATAATGAGAGTGTACCGACAAATAAGGAGATACGTCATAGGATTCAAAGTGAGCGCGAAAACAGTGACAAACAAGTTGTAAATAATGTATCATCTATTGCAAAAGATATGATGTATAAGATGGGTTATATTCCTGGTACGAATCTTGGAATAGAGCAAAAGAAGGAATCGTTGAAAGAACCATTGAAAGTAGTTAAGAGAGAAGATAGAATCGGTATAGGAGCACCTAAGTGATTACAATAAGCACTTGATCACTTATATAAACTTGATCATTTATACATATTCTCTTTTAGGCCAACATCTTTTCTTCTTTTGTCTAACTTTTCTTGGAACCTATCTGGTGTTAGTTTGGACTCAAAAAATATCAATGTACATATATCTTGCCATTGTGAAACTTGTATACCTCTCTTTGAAATTTTATCCAACCTCCTTTGTATAGATTCTTGTTCTATTTTTGTTATCTTTTTTTGATTTATGTCCTTTCCTTTATTAGCCATTGACATTATAATGTATTGTAAAAACAATTCAGTTAATTCGAAATTGTTAATAGCAAACATATGTTCAAGTACAAGAACAGCACCTATCCAATCTTCAATACTTATATAACATTGAAACATCTTTAAATATAATCTTTCAGAGACGTCTATTTCATCTTGTTTAGCTAGTAGTGTAGTAAGTAGAGTATCAGCAGAAGTTGTTGCTTGATCTCCAAGATCATTAACTGTAAGCCATAAATTCCAATATAATTCAACATTTAAATTGATTTTAGAACTATTTTTGATTAAATCTAATACATAATCAATACGATCATGTCGAATTGAATAATCTAACCATGCATTGTAAATATCTGCTGAAGGCAGAATGTTGTTATTTAACATTCTCTCTATAGCCTTTCTAAGAATATCTTCTTTTGCTGATTTTATTAAAATCATATAATACTTTTCTGATAATACAGGAAGACATGTAATTTCAATTGTTTCAACTTTATCACCATTTTGAGCTTGTTTTGCTCTTCTATCACTATACTCTAATATCGATAACAGTTCAAGTCCAATGTAGGTATTAACAGTACATATTTGCCTAAATGCGACAATAAATATTTGTTCCGTTAAACCTTTGACATTCTTACCACGAGAATTAAGTTTCAATGACTCAAATAGAATCTGTATTGGTTTCGATAAAGGCATTGAATTCTCAAGTTTCTGTTGACTTTTTACTATCCAATTATTAAACACATTAGAACTTCCAATTATATCATCAATTGATTTAGCATGTTGCTTACTCTTATAACTCCTACCAATATAAGATTTGATCTGATTTCTTAAATTGATATCCTTTATATTCCATTTATCAACTTGATTCATATACCAATTTGTAGTCTTAAATCTATAAGATCCAGTCATCATTTGTTTAATAATTAGCCAATATACTCTTTTATTAGTATTCGAACATTTCATTGCCATATTCTCGAATGTTGATCCACGAGATCTATTTGCAATGCCATATTGAAGAAACAAAATATAAGCATCTTTCGTATTAACATTTTGTAACAATTTTAATGCCTTAAAAGGTCGATCTTGTATAAAAGACATTGAATATTTAACGAGTGAGAAATCATCTTTGATCTCTTTCTTATCTTTTATCCAAAGATCACCTACAACTTTATATAACACACATTTATCATTCCATGTGATATTTGTTGATTTATTAATTGTCTTAATAAGCTTTTTATAATGCTTTTTAGGTAATTGAAGTTTCGTTCCTGTTGAAGCAAAAATCTTTAATGTTGTCCATAATGAATTATTATCATTTTTATAATCAATTGATTGAATATTAAATTTCAAAAGTTTATTAAAATCACCTTGAAACTTGGATATTTCTGTAGATTTCAAAATTTCAACAATTTTTTTATTATTTTGTTCTGAAGATTCTCTACATTTTCTCAAATTTCGTCTTTTTGCAACAAACCTTGATCCATGAATTTCTCTACAATTTGATATTGTAACTTTATTACAATTTCTATACATTTATTAAATAAATAAAATAACAACAAAAGAAGTGTAAAATCAATAAAATAATAAAATAATCATTTCTTTATGTTAAAAAAAGAAAGAATATGTTTGTAAAAATCAACAAAATAAAGAACCAACAATATGCAGTTCATTGTGTTATAATTTCCCGGGTAAAAAAATTGGAATTTCATAAAACTTCACAAATATGAACGAACTGTTTCATAAACTGCAACAAGTTTAGGAACAATAAACCTTTTCATTCCTTTCCATTTAAATTTTTTAATTGCAATCGTAGATGCACGTTCACTTTGATCAACTGAGATCTCAGGAAACTCAACAAGTCTATCAATATTACTTCCTGCTGTTTCAATAGTAGTATCACTTTCACTATAAACTTCAGAAAGAAGTGGTACTGTCTCGTCTTGTTGAAGAATTGAATTAGTCTCTTGTTGTTGTTGTTGTTGCACGCTGTTACTAAAAAGTCCTAATACATTAACAAAAAACGATCCACAACAACAACAGCCAACATCACTTTCAACAATATCATCTGTTTCTTCATCTCCAGATCTATCAGGGTCTCCTTCTAATCCTGTACTAGGCACAATTCCAGAATTAACAGCTTCAGCAGCTATATTTAAATCAACTCCAGATGTATATCCACTAGCTACTGCCTCTTCACCAACCACGATGTCTTTACTAGTCTCTTCACTTGCTACTGCCTTCTTTGTTAACATACCAAGAAGTGAAGAAGCATTAATTACAGGCTTATTTAATTGCATATCAAATACTTCAACACTCTCATTAACATCCTTTGAACATCCATTATCCTTAGAAACAATAGATTCAGCTGATTTTATAGGATATAAAATATCAATACTGCTCTCTGAAGAATTATCTGAGTACCCTGCAGTATCATCTAAAAGCAATTCTGATACTTCTTCAAGTGAAGAATAATGAACTTCATTTATTGGCGTTAAAACCATACTTTGAGGAATCTTTCTTGGCCCAATACTGTTATTGTATACTCCAATATTCCCAGATACTTGTCTTAATCCATCATAACTATTACTATCAACAACATCATACTCGGATGAAGGTAAACTAACATGTAGGGTCTCTTGTTCTTCATCTGAAAGTCCTGTACCTGCATACATAGCAGCTAACTCTTTAATTCTAGGAGCAATTCTTATATTGCTTGCAATACTGTCACCAGTTCTCACTTTACCAGAAACACTAGGAGGATTACTTTCTTCACTTGAATCGCATGCAACAGATTGATCTGAATTCGCAGAAACACAATATAATGAAAGCTTAGAAGGTCCTAATGAGTTCCCACGTTTCTCTCCAAATGTACGACTTTTTTCAACTTCAATCATTTCTTTTAATAATCCAAAAAATAGGGTATAAAAGAAAAGTATTTAAATGTTCAAAACAAATTTGTGTGGCACACATGTTCAATGGATCAAAGTGCATATATGAAATTTACAGTAGATCACATATGCTATCACCACACTACAAACGCCTCACAGTACACATGTACTATCACCAACACATACACACAAGCTATAATCAACACAGACACACATTCTATCACCAATAAAGTACACAAAATAAATCAAATCACACAATAAATAAATGAACAACTTATTTTACATCATCACAAGTTAACGGTTTCAATGTAGTGCGGCTCATTGACTTCCCTTAAACCTAGCTAATCCGAGATCGGGTGTTTCTTCTTCTTCTTTTTCATGATACAACAACAGAAAAATTGAGTAAGGAAAAACTCATTTTTAAATTTAAACAAAAATGTTTCGACCTCAAATTTTAAAATCAAAAGTCTTTGCTGTGAACCCTTTAAATCGAGTTCGATTTGCAAGTACTTTTTCGAAACAAAATAACACTACTAATCTTATAAGAAATGGCCTTATAGGAACTGCAATTGTAGGAGGAATTGTAACATTCAGTGTATATTACACGCACGCAGATGCAGCAATACATCGCTATGTCGTTGCACCTCTTATAAGATTAACAGTAGATCCTGAAAAGGCTCACAGATTAGCTATCGAGGCATTGAAGTATAAAGTAACACCATGGGAACATACACTTCCAGATCCATCTTTAGAAGTTGATATATTTGGAATGAAATTAGATAGTCCAGTTGGAATTGCAGCAGGATTTGACAAGAACGGTGAAGCTATTGATGGCCTTTTCAATCTAGGCTTTTCTTATGTAGAAATTGGTTCTATTACACCTAAACCACAAGAAGGAAATCCAAAACCACGAGTATTCCGTTTACCTAAAGACAAAGCTGTTATTAACAGATATGGTTTCAATTCAGATGGTGCTTTGAAAGTACTTGTAAGGTTAAGAGAAAGGCTGTTCTCTTATTACAGTACACATGACGGGATAATGCCTCGAAACAATTCACTTCGTGGTAATAGATTGCTTGCTGTTAATTTAGGAAAGAATAAAACATCAAAAGATGAAGCAGCAGATTATGTCTATGGAATCAAAACACTTGGTCCTTATGCTGATATTCTTGTTATCAATATATCAAGTCCTAATACGCCAGGATTAAGAGATCTTCAAAATGAGAAAAGATTAAGCAAGTTATTAGAAAAAGTACAAAATGCAAGAGCTGAGCTCCCATTCCGTGTACCTTTACTTGTTAAAATAGCACCTGATTTATCAGATGCTGAAATTGAATCAATTGGTCATGTTGTAAGAAAAAGTGAAGTTGATGGAGTAATTGTAGCTAATACTACAGTTTCTAGATCAAAAAGCTTGAAATCAAGTGTCGATTTATCAAGTGAAGTAGGAGGACTTTCAGGCGCGCCAGTTAAAGAACAAACGTTAAAAGTTCTTAGAACATTAAGAAAAAATGTCGGAAAGGATGTAACATTGATAGGATGTGGAGGTATAAATAGTGGTAAAGATGCAATTGAATATGCTAAGGCAGGAGCAACATTTGTGCAACTCTATACATCTATGGTGTATGATGGAGCAGGAATTGCAGTTAGAATTCGAGAAGAGATAACAAAAGAATTGAACGGTAAACGATGGATGGATATCGTCGGAACAGAATAAAATATCCAAAAAAGTTTATAGATTTATAATATCAGTTTCAGGATTAAACCCATCGTCATCATTATAAGTATCCTCGTTGTATTCAGGTATAACGATATGATGCTCTATTTCTATTTCTGCAACACGTTTCATTGTTCTTTGATAAATAACATAAGCAGTTACACCAGCAATAATCAAACTAAAGATAATTGAAATGATTTTAACAGATTTTGAAGAGTTAGAAGGATCATCACCTATAGATTCTAACTGTGAGCCAACAAAAGTGTACATGAAGACCTTAGGCGTTGACATTGCAGTTGCGAGTATAAAATTAGGAACAGTAATAACAGGAATTGCAGATAGAGAAGCATTTGACATTGAAAAAGGGATAGGACAAAGTCTTATTAAAAGTAGTAAGAATACACCGTCATATTCTAAAGTTCTACTGAAAGCTTCGAATTTCTTACTTCTCTTAAAGAGAGTTCGTGCAATATCACCAAGTATATATCTATAAAGCAAGAAAGTCAAAGTAGCACCTAAAACAGTTCCTGTAGCAGCTACGATCCAACCACGCCAAAATCCATAAACTACACCAGATAAAGTACAAGCGGTAGCATAACCTATTAAGGGAGGACAAGAAACCGCGCAAATGATGCAGATCAAAAGTAGCCAACCAGCAGATAAGTTTGTCCACCATTCACGTAAAGTTCCCAAAGAGGAAAGGATCTTAGGAGAATAAATAAAGAATAGAATAGTTCCAACTAATGCTATTAAACCGAATAAGCCCATAAATAACTGTTGTGGTACTGTGAGTTTGTCATAATGTTTACGTGCAGCAATACCAGCATCGACAAAAGCACCATATATACCTTTCCTTTTGATTTGATCAATTGAAGGTAAACCTATATCGTCGTCATCAGCAAAATGAGAGTTCATATTTAATTGAAATTGATTTAAAACAGGTAAATAGAATAAGAAAGTAAGTTCATATGTAAAAGAGGAACATTTATAACCAATTTCGAAGGCGTTCAAATGGCAGGGTAACGATATATGATCGACGATTCAAGATTATCAGATTGCAAATGCTAAACCTTATTTTTCTCTTACAAAGGGTAGTACATGAACCTATTAATATACTACCCAAACCTTTGTAAAGTTTGTAATTTATCTATCGACCTTTTTCTTCACCATTTATGTTTTGATATTGAAAAAGGAGCAATTGGTATTAGAAATACGAGTGTTTTTATAAAGCAAAAAGCTGGTAAAGGAAGAGGGTAAAAAGTTGTTAAAGGAATCCCTAAAAAAATTAGAAAAAAATAAGGTGTTTGAGTGCAAAACCAAAGGAAACAATGGAGCTTTCGAAAGAAGTCGAAACTGCATGTCTTGAGATCTTGAATGATTCAAGTAGATTAGAAGAAGAAAATATTGAATTGGTTGAAAAGAAATTGACAGAATGCCAAGAATTTGACAGTTCGATAAATGTAGAAAAAGTTGTTCTAGATTTGTTATGGAAACATCATGAATTATGTAATCAACCTGAACCTGAACCAGAACCAGAACCACAAGTTTCTTCTTCTACTACTGGAATTACGTCTAATAGTTCTAGGACTGGTGTTAGTTACGATGGTAAGTTTGATAGTAAGTTTGATAAGGTTGACACTCAATATGACACTCAATATGATACTCAATATGATCCTCAATATGATCTTTCTCAGTATGATCAATATGATCAATTCAACTCTTCTCAGTTCGACTCATCACAATATGATGCATCTCAATTTGACTCACAGTATGATGGGTCTCAATTCAACTCACAGTATGATGCATCTCAATATAACCCACAGTTCAATCAATATGACGAATCCTTATCCTATGCTTTCCAAAATTGGAATCCTTACGATAACTATCAACAATTTGAGAACCCCGATATGTCGTTAGAAGATGAAGCCGCTCTTATGCTTGATGTAATGGAAGCTGAACAAATACCATCATTTGATCCCTTTGAGGTACTTAGAAAACTATTCGGTATATCGATTTCTAATGCTGAAATAATGAAGCTACTAGAAACCAATAACTATGAATTGTTTTCTACTGCAAACAGTATATTGTCAAAAGAAAGAACTGTTGTAGGATCAAACCCTATGGCTGTAAATAGAAAATCAGTCATTTGCCGGTACTTTATAACAAAAGGTGAATGCAGTAGACCAGATTGTTACTTTTCACATGATCTTTCTTCAGTATATTGCAGACATTGGCTTTCTGGAAGATGCTTTAATGGAGGTTCTTGTCCATTTGTTCATCGTGTACCAGACAAGATTATCAATGAGATAGCTACAATTATGAATGCTAGTCGTCCTAAAGCTAATCATTTACTTCACACAAATGATGTTGGATATGCACCTATTGAACCTAAAGATTTCCCTTCACTTACAAACAAACCGGCAGTTGCACCAGCAGTGCCCAAAATAAACAATCTTATTGAACAAGATTTCCCATCTCTTAGTGAATCAGTTTCAAAGATATCGACCAAGGGCAATGGCAAATCTAAAGGCAAGTCAAACAAACAAGCTTCAATGGCAGAAATTGTAGCTGCAGGACTTAAAGGCGACGCAAAGAGTCTGCGTATTCCGATGTCACTTGGAGCGAAACCTAAACCAGGAAGATTTCATAAAGGAGCAAGAGCTAAGATTGCAGCACCTACTGATATTATTAGTATTGATGTAGGCACAGAGTTGAATACGAACTATATGAAATTGAGAGGAGAAGCGATTGAACATGGCCGTAAGAGGAATGACTACTTAAATAAAGCAGCTAAAGCTTATGCTAATGGAGATACATCAGCAGTTCAAAAATGGAGTAGTTTAGGAAGACAAGAAAGCGAAGCTATGAAGTTAGCACATGAAAGAGCATCAAAGACAATATTTGAACAAAGAAATAAGTATATTCAAGACAAGAGTCAGGCTCGTAACCGCGGGAAGGAAGGGTCAAGATTTGTTGATTTACATGGATTACACGTGGATGAAGCATTAATGTTTTTAGAAGAACAATTAATGAATAGCGAAGCCAATACCACAGATAAAAGGCCTCTTTATGCAATTATTGGTTCAGGACATCATTCAAAGAAAGGTAAGGATAAGATTGGACCAGCAGTTAAACAGTGGTTAACTGAATGGAATTATAATTGGCAAGAATTCGGTTTACATGAAACTGCTACAAGTCACGGAGGTGTAATAGGCATAGATCCTTGGAGTCATGCTTGAATTCATAAACTTTACTGATTTTGAGATTGCATAAGAGCTGCATTTTGCTCTTGGAATCTAGCTCCTATACGTTCACTATGTTTAAGGAATTTGCTTGCACATCTTTCTAAACAACTATCTTCTTTAGATGTTAAAGTATTTGATGTGAAATCATTAATACAATCGACAAAACATCTTTCTACTAAAGAAGAGTATAATCTCATGAAATCACGTACTTGTTTACGTTCAACAACACGTTGAAATTCTTGTTGTTCTCTTAAATTTAATGAATCCATTTTTGCCGAGGTTTATAATTTAAAATCCTGGTTTTTTTCTTGTATTTAAAAGAAATAAAGTAGATGATAAGTTTTTCGCCATTGAAAAAGAACCTTGTGGATGCTCGAAATTGGATTTGTGACTTAGGTGTATGTAGTATAACAGGTACGTTGACATCGAAATACTTTACATTCATTCATAGACGTTATATACATACGTTATCAAAGTAGATGTCTCTTGAAAGTGAATATGATCCGTTAAAGGATTTAGCGGAAATATTCTCAGATGAGTCTTCATTAACAGAATTCCCGAGAG
The DNA here is from genome assembly GCA_030566855.1 of Tortispora sangerardonensis. Classification (NCBI taxonomy): domain Eukaryota; kingdom Fungi; phylum Ascomycota; class Trigonopsidomycetes; order Trigonopsidales; family Trigonopsidaceae; genus Tortispora; species Tortispora sangerardonensis. The sequence continues at coordinate 53,594 of JAKUBJ010000001.1, read as the reverse complement.
TTGAAGCTGTACTTGATACTCATGCCAAACAACTAGATCAACAGATTCTGCAATTATGGTCAGAATATTGGAATGACTTATCAAATTTTGATTTGTCTAATATTAAAGAAGTCATTCTAGATGCTACAAAAGATCTAGACCAAATTGATTCTCATGCAAGTGTAATTAGTGATTCAATTGCACCATTAACTGAAGATATAAAGAAATTAGATAATGTTAAGAACAATCTAATACAAGCCACAACTCTTTTAAAAAGACTTCAAATGCTTAATACTGCATATAATATGCTTATGAATATACATAACACACGGAAATATAAAGATATAGCTCAATTATTAGGTGCATCAATGGAACTCATGGCTTATTTCCGTCCTTACAGAGCAATACCACAAATATCAGATATAAGTAGAAGAGTAGCACAAGTACAGTTATCGTTTAGTGATAGAATATTCGCTGAATTTAGAGACGCTTTTGCTGGTAAATCAAATGATATACAACCTTCTTCTTTAGCTGATGCTTGCCTTGTATTCGATATACTAAATGACGGCTCAAAGGAACGTCTTCTTAATTGGTTCACTGATACTCAATTAAAGGAATATATACGTATATTCGATCCCTCAGATGAAGCTGGAAGTCTTGAAAATATAAGCCGTAGGTTCTCTTATATGAGAAGAATCCTTCATACATACACGGAACAATATGCGACTTATTTCCCTGTACAATGGAACGCGGGGGAAGAACTATGCCTTAAATTCTGTGTAAAGACAAGAGATGACATTAGAGAAGTGTTGAATAGAAATTCTTCTTCTATAGATGTAACATTACTCCTTTCAGCACTTCAAGAAACAATGGAATTCGAACACTACCTTGATTCATTATTTTCCGATTCTAGAAACTCATTTGATACTGATAATGATAAATCCGCTTTTGACCATATAGTTTCAGAAGCTTTTGAACCTTTTCTTAACCTATGGGTTGTATCACAGGATAAATCATTATATACAATGGTTGCTTCATACAGACAAGAAGCACTTACAAATACAACCAACGACAACGAATTAGGATCAAAGGATCTTTCTGTATTAGACTCTTCTGCAAATTTGTTTCTCCATTACAGACGGACATTAAACCAAGCAGCTAAACTTTCAACAGGAGCACCATTGTTTGAATTGTATAAAGTCTTCATAAAACATTTACAATCCTATTCAGATCTTGTTCTTCAATCAATAATGCCAAAAGCATGTACATCAGTCGCAGATATTAACAAAACATGTAAACTGATAAGAACAGCAGATTATTGTCTTCAAACTTCAGATCAACTTGAAGAACGTCTCAAGGCAAGAATAGATTCTAATTACTCGGATCAAATATCATTTGATTCAATTAGAGATACATTCTTACAAGTATCAAGTAGCGGTTTAAAGAGTCTTGCTGATTATGTAACAATTGGTTGTGAACCATATTGGAAAGAACTTGCAATTACTAATTGGAGTCAAGTCAAATCAGTAGGTGATCAAAGTTCATATGTTGGACCAATTGTTTCAATAATAAATGAAAGAGCAAAAGAAACACTTGAAATTATATCGAAAGATGTATACATTCGATCATACTGTGACAAAATTGTTGAAAAAATGTCAAATTCTTTCCTTGCAAGTGTAATTAGTGGTAGACCGATATCAGAAATTGCAGCAGAACAACTATTACTTGATCTTTATGTATTAAGAAGTTGTCTTATAAAGATACCACAATTGAATGGCGGGACCATTTCAGGGATCTATGAGAAACATGTCCAAAGTGCATTAAATAGACCAGAAGTTGTTTTGAAAGTTATATTGACATCACAATCACCAAGAGAAGGATTAATTCAGAATTATATATTTATGATCAAAGACAAGAATGCACAAAATTTTCAAAAGATTCTTGAATTGAAAGGAATACCAAAGAAAGAGTATTCAGCGTTCCTTGAATTATTCAATTCTCATGTTCAAGCACATGATGATTTACTTGATAATTCAATCATAATGTCAGCAATTGATCTTTCAAATACACAAACAAATAATGAATCAAAGGGTCATACAAGAGGTTCATCTTTGCATATCAATACTGGTTCAAGATTTGAAGGTTTAAGAGATTTTTCACTTAAAGCAGAAGTGGAAAAGCTTGCACAACCATCAGGTGCAAAGGCAACAAAATTAAATGAGAATTTCAGAAGACTTTTCTTAAGAGATGGATCAACTACTCCACAAAGTCCTTCTACTTGAGATCTTACTACTTACAATCCAATCTCAGCCGCGCTCGCAATCAACCAACCTTTCGACACACCTAACATCTTCACCAAAAGCAAAATAAAATAAACACATAATGGTAAGTAAATAAAATATCAAACATTTGATCAAACAACTAACTTGAAATAAAAAAATAGGCAGGTGAAGGGTTTCAAATATCGTTATCAGATCATCCATCGATCTTGATCACCTTTTTAGGTTTCCGAATAGGTAAGTAAGCAAAACAGAACCCTTTAAAGAACAGAATTAACACATTATAGCTTCATTATTGCTATACTTATTCGGTCTTCTCTTTATATCCAATTTCGTTCTAGTCTTTATCCTTGTAATGCTTCTATTAGCAGCCGATTTCTGGTATACAAAGAATGTTGCAGGACGACTTCTTGTAGGATTAAGGTGGTGGAATGAAACAGCAGAAAACGGAGAAAGTATATGGGTTTTCGAAAGTGCTGATCCACAAAGAGAAATGAATGCAACAGACTCCAAATTCTTTTGGGCTGTATTGTATTTAAGTCCATCATTATGGATCTTGCTAGGAGTTGTAGCGATATTGAAATTCGAATTTATCTGGTTAACATTAGTTGTTATCGCAGCTATTCTTATAATGACCAATACATTAGCATTTGCAAGATGTGATAGATGGAGTAAAGCATCAGGAATTGCGTCTAGTGTGATATCTAGTTCATTGTTCAGAAGGATAGGAGGAAATGTCATATCATCTTTATGGACACGTTAAGATTTCAATGTAGATAGAGCAGATTCTAATTCCTTTATAGCAGTTGATACATCTTCGTAATTCAAAGCAGAAATTGCAAACTTTGCATGCTTTTGTGCTAGTTTGAATTTTTCTTCATTTGCCATATCTTTTTCTATTTCTGCGAATGACTTATGCGCAGTTGAAGTTGCAGCTGCTTCGACAGGTAACACGACAGGAGTGTCAATTACTTCGACAGGGGGTGAATCAGACTTAGAAGTTGTTTCGAAAGGTGTCACAACAGGTTTAGAAGTAGTGACAGGCGCAGTAGCTTTCGCCACTTCCACATCTGGTTCACTAAAACTACCTCTTGCGGATGGTAATGCAGGCAACAAAGAATCAGGAGTATCTAAAGCATCTTGTATAACATCCTTAATTTCACTCTCTGTAGGCTCTGGATCATATAAATTAGGATCATTGCCTTCTCTTAGAGCCCTTAAAATTCTTGCAGCATGAAATTTACAATATTTGATCTTTTGAATGATCTCAGAATTCAATGTAGCAGTAGGATCATCTTCAGGTAGAAAAACCTTCAATACTTCAAAAAAACAAGCAGCAGCTTTAAATGCAATTGCAGTTCTATTTGAAGAAGTATGGTTGAGTACTTGAGAATCAGCAGAATCAAGGATCCTATTAGCAAACATTTCAACATAAGCCTCTGCAGCAGTATCATCTGTAACAATACTTGAATAAGCATTATTTGTTTCTAATTTAAGCTTTTCTGCTTCGATTTTGTCCAGCAAATTCGTAGTTGTAGTCATTGAATCCTTATCAATGGTATGTAAGCTTTGAGATAGAATTGATTGCACGGCATACATTTCACAATAATATGCAATTACAGGTTCTGAAGAGGCCAACTCTTTAGCTCTTTGTAAGTAAGGAGCAATTGAATTAAGAGATTTTGGTATAGGAATAGACATTGTATGTGTATGTGTGTATCACGAAGGTGTTTATGATTGCCATAACCGTATATGGTTTTATATACGTAGCCGTACACACAGAACTTGTTCTTTACCACGCTGTCGAAGATGAAATTCACATATATTCTGAGTCTTCTTGCATTGACACAAACTGTTTATAGTGATCTCTATAATAAGAATTCACATGTTAAGTCAGCTAATTTTAAGAACTTTCGAAAACTTGTTCTTGAAACTGACCGTATATCAATTGTAGAGTTCTATGCAGATTGGTGTGGTCATTGTAAGAATCTTCAACCACAATATGAGAAATTAGGTAAGAAATTGAAGGATATTGCACAAGTTGTTGCAGTTAATTGTGATAGTGAAGAAAATAAATCATTATGTGGATCTCAAGAAGTTAAAGGGTTCCCTACAATAAAGATCTTTAAAAGGCCTAAGGGACAAAAGAAGTCAATACCAGAAGTATATAATGGTGAGAGAACAGTAAAAGCAATGGCTGATGCTGTTATTAGTAAATTGCCACCTTTAGCCAAAGGTGCACCGACAATTGAAAAGCTTAAGTCATTAGTTGAAGGTAAGGACACGTATGTAGTGTATGCTCATGACGGTAAGCCACTTGTACCACCTATGTTGAAATCATTAGGTATTGATTTTAAAGAGACACTTTCTATTGTTGTTACAAAGCCTGAAGTTTTAAAGGAATTCATTGGATCAGATGTATCGAAGAAGGAGATGATTTTGTTTAAGAATGGTGAGACAATTAAGTATGAAGGTAAAGATTGGAAACGTGCATCGATATATGATTTTTTTGCAGATCATGTTACTCCATCTGAGGGGCCAAAGAAGTCGAGCGAGAAGGCAAATGAGAAAGGTAGCGAGAAGAAATCAAACGAGAAGACAAAGAAAAAGGAGAAGGCCAAGTCAAAGAAGTCTGATAAGTCTAAGTCAAGTAAGTCAAAGTCAACCAAAGACGAACTTTAATTATCCAAAAGCTGGCATATTACAATATTCAAGTATAATTTGTCCATTTTCACCACTATAAATATCATGAAGATCACCTATTTTATCATCTAATCTTGGACTGAAACATGATGCTATATAAATATGAATTGACGCGTCTTGATTAACTTTAAGTCTTCTTCTTAGAAAGTCTAATATCTTTGAAATCGGTTGATCATATGTAACTTTAAATACTTGTTGTTTTAATGATGGTGCACTACCTATTGATTTGAATCGTACAGTTACTTTTTTGACATCTGTTTCCATTATGGTGAGGTTGTGAAGGTAAGGTGAAGGTTGGTGATAATTGGTATTTTAAGGTTACATGATCTATCGATTACATATGTAGATGTATTTAAATGTATTTAAATGTATCTAACATATCTAATAAGTATTGAGTATGTATAGTGTGTGATATATGATTCAATTCATATACAGCGTTTGCGCTGTATATGGTATACATAAGTGACCTACAACTTCCAATCTGGGAACTTGAAATCAAACCCAAAGTTTGGCTTAATATACCTTTTAACTCCTTCCTTAACTGAAATATCTAATAATTCCTTCATATCATCTTTACTCAAATCAACTTCTTGAATATTAGACTCTGCTCTTGAAGGCGTAACTGTCTTTGGAAGACATACAACTCCTCTAGCTACACTGAAGTTAATTAACACCGATCCAGCTGTGGTATTATGTTTCTTAGCAATATCATTAACAACTGGTAATCCCATCAATGGACCTCCAGAACTACCTAATGGACTATAAGCTTCAACTAAAATACCCTTTGATTGACAATATGATACAAGATCTTCTTGTGGTAACATAGGATGTAATTCGACCTGATTTGCAGCTGGAACAACTTTTGCAGCAGGTAATAATATCTCTAAATTAGGTATAGAGAAATTAGATACACCGATTGCTTTAACTTTACCTGTTTCATAGATCTGTTCAAGAGCCTTCCAAGTATCAACGAATGAATGAGAATGGTCAACATCTCTTTTTCCATCAGGCAAAGTAGGTATCAAATCTTTACCATTATCATTAAAAGCTACAGGCCAATGCATAAGGTAAAGATCAACATAATCAAGACCTAAATTTTCAAGACTTAGATCTATATTTTTCATTGCATTTCTATGGAAAGTACTCCATAATTTTGTAGTAATAAACAAATCTTCACGTTTACAAACACCTGCATCTAATGCAGCTTTTATACCTTTACCAACAGCTTTTTCATTCATATAAACGTAGGCTGTATCGATATGACGATAACCCATACGAATTGCAGCTTCAACAATAGCCGCGGTTTCCTCAGAAGGCGATTGCCAAGTTCCGAGACCAATTGCAGGAATTGAAGCACCAGTATTAAGTTTAAATACTTTTTTAGAGATAGTCATTTTGAATATTTATGAAGTTAAGTTTATGTGGGGATATACTTGTATTTATATGGATGTAAAATAATTCTCCGATCATTATGAAGCTTAAACTTTAAAATGTGGGGGATCGCGCTTAATAATCAATACGTAATTCATTGATTAATGAGTTGTGCATCTATGATCTTCTTAAAGTCAGGCTTATCAGATTCCTTAACATAATCAGGCCTTAATAACTCAAATGCTTCAGTAGCTCTCGTATATGTAATACCACCTTGTCTTGCAACTGGTTGAAGTACTGAACAGTCAATGATACTCTTATCTTCATTCAATGCATCTTCACGTACATGAAAATTAACACCTTCAGCTATACACAATGTACCAGTATGTTTACCAGATACAGGACTTGTCCAATCATGATATTGAACAAGTTTAGCTTCAATAGAGAATATTGATTCAGCAACATGTGATGGTTTAACTTTTGTTGATTTAGCTTCTGTAAGTCCTGATAATTCCCATTCTGATATATCTGAAGGTGCATTCAATGATGTATAATTTGCTGCTTCAATAAAGAATTCAGATATAATGTTAATAGTAAGTTCACCTGTTTCTTTAATATTACTCCATGTATCTTTCAAATTTCCCGTTCCACTACTAAAACCAATACAAAATATTGGTGGATCATGATTGACAATTGTAGTATAAGAAAAAGGAGAAAGGTTCTTTTTACCATCCTTTGATATTGTAGATATAAAGCCAATAGGACGTGGTACTATACCTGAGATCAATAATTTGTAATTGAGTATTGGATTACGACCTTCTTGGTAAGGGTCAATTTCTAATTTTTTATGTGATTTCCAATCATCATTATTTGCACCAGAACCTACTTTCCATTCAGGATTTGGTGTTTTTGTGTAATGAAAGGTATGATCTTTTTCAAAATCAGGACGTGAAGCTTCAACTTTTGAGAAATCACCATGAGGGTTTCTTTTAATGAGATTTTCAATAGAAGATGACATACCAAATAGTAAACAATAACAAATCAATCAATGCATATACAATGTGATCAGTGTGGTGTTTATATATGACGAAATAGGTAATGGAAGTGTTCCGAGAACCAAACTTTAAATACTACCACCACCAAGCTAACTATCCGATCGGTGATATATTTACCATCCATGAATAGGTGTCCATATATCACAAACAATATCCGAATCATTAATAATCAAATAATATGGAAATGAATTAGCCGATATACATGCATGTTGTGGTACAACTTTAAGCCTTGTACCGTAACTAGGAAGTGTCCTTGTAGGATCATCAAATTGCATAATTCCATGCTCTTGACTTAATCTACTTACATATAATCCCTTATAATCTCCTTCAATTACTTGTCCATACCCTTTCCATTGTCCTGGTTCTCTTGCGAATGCTATTACACCTGAATTAACAAGAATTTCACCATGTCCATCTTCATACCTGTCCTTGTAAACCGATACTACCTCCGTAACAATATAGAATCCAATATTATCTTCAGTAATACAATTTGTTGACAATTGTTGTAAATCACATAATGGATAATTACCTGCATGTAATTCCAATTCATAATTCTTCAATTTTGCTACAAATCCTGCTGCTGAATGACATGTAGGTGTAGCTCCAACTGATACAATTAACTTCAATGATGGATCATATGAATAAATCAATTCTGCACCTTCAATTGCTGCTGCTACTTCATCTTTTAAATAATCATACCCTTCTTTTAAATTATGTGATCCATATGAATGTCCTGCATGACAATATGTGCCTTTGATTATAATCTCATTCAACCCCATGATCTTCTTAACTAGATCTTTAAAATATTCACTATTTGGTCTTCTACCTGCTCTTTTCGTCCCCATATCTAGTTTCATAAAAATTGTCCATTTCTTACTTCTTTTGGTCAATTTAGAATACTCAATTAAACTATCGATTTGATCGAAATCATCAATCATAACGTGAATATCAACTTTCTTACTCCATTCATCAACAACTTTAATCCATGATTTGCTTATTGGTAATCCATAAATAACGTCTTTAATTGTACCATCTTCAATCAATTCTTTTAACCCTTCAAGTTCTTTTAACGTAGAAACGACAATTCTATCTGTTTTGTAGGTTTCATTACCTGTAAGTTGTATACGAACGCCATCAACAGTTTTATGAGTTTTGACATGTGCACGAAATGATGCTCCAATAGAATTCACTCTATCAAGCATATTCTTACAATTACGGGTAAATCTTGATTTTTTAATAATAAATGAGGGTGTAGGCACCTCATTTATGTGTTTGCCTATGTATTCGCTCATTGTGTCGAAGTATAAGTGTTAATGCGCAGTATTCATACTTATGCTCACACCACAACTTATAAGTCATACGTCATACGCACATACTATACTTGTATCATATACCTCTATATATACTTCATAAATAAACTTGTATACACCATACACATCATCACATACTCCTTATATCCTCACTAACAGTCTCAATTCCTTGTAAACTCAACGAAGATGCTTTAACTGCCTCCAAAACTACTTCTCTAAGACCATCCTCTTTTCTATACAATATCTCAGGCCTTTCAACCAACTTTGCTAGTAAAACTCCCGTAAATGTATCGCCTGCTCCAGACACACTCACTATCTTATTTTCCGGTATCTCTATCGCCGGTATATACTCAACTACAACTGTACTGTCTCTTGAATGACAAACCTTTCGAAACAAATTGTCCTTCAATGGCTGATTACCCACCTTCTGTATCAATAGTACCCCCTTACTTCCAAGTGTAAGAAATATACAAGAAATAAACGGTAAAAGCCTTATACTCTGTTGAAATGCTCCTTTTTCCAAAATCTCAGTAAGTTGATTAGAAATGAACAAACTTTCTGTCTTCATTCTAAACGTTTGATCAATTCCTAAACTATTAATAGATTCCCACCATTCATCTGATTCAAATAATCCTGCTTTTTCTACTGCTGAATGTAAGGCTTCAACTTCAAGTGAATTAGGAAATATCATCGATAATTTATACTTCGGAAACATACGAATGATACAACTCGCTTTAGCCGTTGAAGTAGGCTCAAATGCTGTCAAGATCCCCTTCTTTTCACTAAGTTTAAGTATACTCTCTATACAATTTGTTGAAATGTTACCATCGAATGCAATTAACTTGGGTTCAGATTGTTCAATATTCAATTCAACATGTGATGAGTTCAATCCTTCTTTTAAAATGTCCATTGCTGCAACTGCAATAACAAGATCTCCATTCTTATCATTAATAGATGAATATTGAGCAGTAGGAAACCCAGATGAAATATCAATACCTGAAATATCATCCAAACCAATTAAATGCTTTAAATTCTCATATTCATCTGATCCTGCGACTGATACTAAACGTACATTCGAATTACAATAACTAGCTGCTAATGCTATATTGTATCCTACACCTCCAACAGAGGTAGAAACAGAGCTAGGATGAGAGGTATGTAGAGATATATCTGACATTTTGTTTTGGACAGTGTATGTTTTGTCAAGAGCAATACCACCTACGACAAGAAGGTCGGCATTCTTTTGAATGCTCAAAGAAGAGCTTAAAGGAGAATTCCTTTGAACAGATGTACTCTCTAGTGAATTGTCTGATGTACTCTCTGGTGTATTATTTTGAGAACTCAAAAGAGTGTTCTTACGAACACTTTTTATATCGTTGCTCATGTTCTATAATAATTAGTAGCTGAACAAACAAAAAACAAATTAATTAGTTACCTGTAAAGAAAGTAGCTCATTAGCTATCTGTGAAGCAATCTTAGCATTATGAAGAACAAATCCCTGATTCGCTGTCAAACTCCGTCCTTCTGTAATTTCCCAAATCTTGTTTAAAATAAATGGTGTTACATCTTTACCCTTTATATCCGCCTCTTGTGCAAGTAAAGTAGCCTGTTCAATTGCATTATCTATATCTTCAGGTGGTAATGCATACTCTTCAGGTGGTGGTATACACAATACATTACCAGTAGATAAACCAAGTACATTTGAAGCATAGACTATACGAGCAGCATCTAAAGGAGTTTCGAAATTAAAAGGAGAAGGTACACCAGAATCACGAACCCAAAATCCAGGAAGGTTTATTCCCTTAGCACCCATTGTTGATACATAAACACCCTTTGTCTCTAAATATTCAAGTGTTTTTTCTATATCCAATACTCGTTTAGGACCAGAACATACGATTGTTACAGGAGTACGTTGACATTCATCAAGATCAGCAGATATATCCATTGATACTTCTGCACCAGGATGAACACCACCTAATCCACCTGTTGCAAACATTTGTATACCTGCTCTATGAGCTAATACCATTGTACCAGCTATAGTTGTTCCACCTGATAGATTATGAGCAATTGCATGTGCTATATCCCTTCTAGAGATCTTTATAGAAGGTTGTTGGGCCAATTGTTCAAGTTGTTTATATGAACAACCTACAACAGGGTCACCGTCAATAATAGCAACAGTAGCAGGGATTGCACCTTCTGAACGTACAACTTGTTCTACTTTTTCAGCTAATGCGAGGTTCTCGGGATAAGGGAAGCCATGAGTTATGATAGTAGATTCAAGCGCTACGACAGGTTTATGTTTCTTCGTTAAAGCTTCTTTAACTTCAGACGATACTTTCAAAGTAGCAAACCCTCTACGGAAGAGAATTGTATTAATTGGTCTTGATATTCTAATCATGTTTGATTGTAGGTTACTGAATGCGATCTGCTGATTATATGGAATATTTTGCCCTACATACTTTACATAGCAACGAAATTAGCAACTAATTTACTTAACTATGAACCATAACATCAACTTTTCTCAATAACTGTGATTAATACAATGTTCTTTTTAAAGGATTTGTCGTTAAATTTAACGCTTCATCCTTCGTATTTTGGTCCTTCTATGGAAGAGTACTTGAAGACGAGACTTTTATCAGATGTTGAAGGTACATGTACTGGACAGTTTGGTTACATTGTATGTGTTATGGATCGAATGGGTATAGATGTTGGTAAAGGTAAAGTTGTTCCTGGATTAGGAGCAGCAGAGTTTGAAGTAAAGTATAGAGCGATTGTATGGAGACCATTTAAGGGAGAAGTTGTTGATGGAGTTGTGACTAATGTTAATAAGATGGGGTTCTTTGTAGATGTTGGGCCTCTTAATGTATTTGTATCTTCACATTTAGTACCTTCAGATTTACGATATGATCCTACTGCAAATCCACCTGCATATACGGGAGAGGATCAAAGAGTTGAAAGGGGAGCTCGTGTTAGGTTAAAGATTGTTGGAACTAGAGCTGATGTTGGAGAGATGTTTGCTATTGGAACTATTAAGGAGGATTATTTGGGTGTACTATGAGTACATGTACGTGTGTTAACACCCACACCAACTCACACACAGTCTATAAAGTCTAAACAGCTACAGTTTAATCAATTACATCTACAACTACTCCTACACATACATGTTAACATCACATCACATTCATTCACTCTAAATGTATATCACCTATCCTCAAAACAGTATAAACATGCTTACTCTTAATATGCTTAACACGCCTATTTCTTTGTTTCTTCTTAGTCTTCTCTCTTAATGGCTCTTTGGCCTCTTCAATAACTCTAGCAGTAACATACGCTTTACTTGGATCTATATAAGGATCTCCTTGAAGCACATAATCTTTTGAACCAACTTGTATTAACCTATCAAGTTTTAACTTATCACCTAAATTAACATTCTTAAGTCTAAAAGGAAGTGTCAATTTATCACCTTCTGTTACTAAAAATCTTTGACTATAAATATGTAATGAAGCAAATAATGAGGTTCTTGACTCTTTAAGAGTATCTAAACTCACATTCTTAGTCTTCGATTCCGGGTTCAACCTTAATGGTTCACATAATGTACCTAACCTTCTAGTCAACTGAGGTATCCTTAACCGATTAATTCCAAACATATTTGTATCACTAATTGTACGTTGTTTATGTAAAGGCAATAAAATCGAATGGTTCTCGAGAATTGTAACTTATTTCGTTGCTATGTAAAAAAATTACAACTTGCATACAAACCTTAATTCAATTTAAGGTTCATAACTTACTCCTTACTGGCTAATCCCTTTTCCATCAGATCTTTCCTCTACACCTTTAACCATCTTTAAATTTCAAATACAATCTATTCTTTTTACCAAAAACTCACTTCTTTTGTTTAGTTTTGCTCTTTACTTATAAACAAGCACTTTCGATTCTTTTTTTCTTTTGCATAACCCTCTTTTATCTCTAGGGTTAATCACAAATGCCGTCTCCTTTCGTAGGTGTATACACTGTACTTTACGATTATGTCCCGCAGACTGATCAAGAATTAGCTATATCTACTGGCGATTTACTATATATTCTTGAATTCTCAAAGGAAGATGATTGGTGGACTGCAAAGAAAAGAGTATCTCCAGACCAAGAAGAACCACAAGGCTTAGTACCTTCAACTTATATACAACCTGCTCCAAAGCTTTACATCGCTACTGCCCTTTATGATTATGTACCACAGACAGAAGAGGAGATACCTTTGTCGGAATCACAAAAAGTTAATGTTTATGACACAGCTGACCCAGATTGGTATTTGGTCTCAAATTCAGATAATCAATATGGCTTTGCTCCTTCAAATTACCTTGAACTAGCACCAGCTGATACTTCAGCTTCACAAACTCCATCTACTATTTCACAAACAACATCTACTCCTTCACAAACAACTACTATCAATACTACTTCACAGGCTGCTGCTTTAGCCTCGCAACTAAAGGCTAAAGTTACTCACTACGATGACGGAGATTCCGCTTCTGACCGATCTCAACCACCAACAAGTGACTCTCCTCCTCCTATGCCGAAACGTCCAACTGATGAACATCAAGCATCTACTGATTTTCATTCTTGGGATGTAATGGAAATTGACTCTAAAGGTAAGAAGTATAAAGCAACTTTAGGCTTTGGAAACAATTCTATTATCTTCTCCCCTGAATCAAAATCAAAGGCTCCACAACAATGGAGTGTTACGAATATTGTAAACTATAATTCTGAAAAGAAACATGTCTTTTTGGACTTTAAACATCCTTCTGCTTCTTTGGAATTACATGCTGGTTCTAAATCTACCGCAGAAGAGATTATTGCTACTCTTTCGGAGTTAGCTGCTGAAAGTAGAACTTCTAACCTTGATGAAGTCTTAGACGCTTCAAGTGGTTCTTCTCAAAAGATAGGTTTAGTGCTTTATGACTTTGATGCTCAAGGTTCTGATGAATTATCTGTACATGAACAGGATAAAGTTTTCATCTTAGACGATAAGAAGAGCCCAGATTGGTGGATGGTAAAACATTGTATAACTGGGAAACAAGGTGTTGTACCTGCTTCTTATATTGATATTGTGAAAAGTAAGTCTTCTGAACGACGTCATTCATCTGCATCTAAAATTGATGACGCCGAACCTTCAAGACGTAGTCGTCGGCAATCTCGTTCATCTACACATCACAAGTCTCATGATTCTCCTGAACGTAGATCAAAATCAAGATCTAATAGAGAAAGTACTTATGATTCACCTACAAAGACTAAATTTGAACCTAAACCTGATTCTCTTCCTGATCCTAAACAATGCAGAACTTGGGTTGATCGTTCAGGAACTTTTAGAGTTGAAGCTGAGTTTATTGGATTTGAAGATGATAAGATTCATCTTCATAAGAAGAATGGAGTCAAGATTGCTGTTGCTAAAGAGAAACTGTCTGCTGAGGATCTTGAATTTGTCATGTCAAGAGTAAACAAACGTCCAAAGAGTCCAGTAAGGTCAAATTCTAATATTGGAGCTGTTTCTTCTTCTAAGCCAACACCTGAACTTCCTCGTGAATCTAAATCTGTTTCAGGTTATGATTGGTTTGATTTTTTTCTTAGTTGTGGTGTAGATGTTTCTAACTGTCAAAGGTACTCTATTAGTTTTGAAAGGGATCAAATGGATGAAGCTGTTCTTCCAGATATCAGTTCTCAAGTTTTGCGTACTTTAGGTTTAAAGGAAGGTGATATTCTTCGTGTAATGAAGTTCTTGGATAAGAAATATAATAGGAAGAAACCTGATTCTGCAGATTCTGAAGGTTCTTTGTTTTCTGGTCCTGATGGAAAATTAAAGAATAATACTACTCGTGAAAGGCCAAGAACTGAGACATCTCCTGTTAAGACATCAGACATTTTAGCTGCAGATACTGCAAAGAAGTTAAGTTTAACAGATACGAATGGGCCAACAGGTTCTCCTGTTAAAGTTACACCTCAAGTTACTGGTTCTATGAGAGATCTTGTAGGTTTACAACCTATGAATGGATCAACATCTATACAGACATCTCCCCCAAAACCTGCGGTGCTTCCATCTGCTTTAGTGCCTAATAAAACTAGCAATGCTTCTGCTGGCTACATGAATCCAGCACAAAGTCAGTATACTGGGATGGCACCACAGGCAGCCCCAGTTAGTGCACCAGTAACGCCATCTTATACTGGAGCAATGCCTATACAGAATCAATTTACTGGAGCTTCTTATACAGGACTAGCACAACAACCCATGTCAGCTATGGGGGCTCCACAGTTATCTCAAATGCCTACTGGATTGGCACAACCTATGTATACAGGGTACAATCCCAACATGAACATGAACAACATGGGCATGAGCAATATGAATAACATGGGCATGAGCAATATGAATAATATGAGCAACATGAGCAGTATGAGCAACATGAACAACATGAACAACATGAGCAACATGAACAACATGAACAACATGAACAACATGAACAACATGAACAACATGAACAACATGAACAATATGAGTAACATGAACATGAGTGGAACAGGCAGAGCATCATCAGTACCTTCAATTCCTCCTTCAGCTACAGGTATGGGATACTCTACAGGTATGGGGTACCAACCTAACATGCAACCAACATTTGTTCCTCAAATGACTGGTGCTACAGATATACAGAGACGTATGTCAATGGGAGTAGGAACAGTACCACCAATGAATCAAGGGTATGGAATGTCTAACGGATTTAACTCAAATGGGATGCAACCACAACAACCTATTAATTCATTTCTACCACCACCTCTTCAACCTACAATTACAGGAACAGTTCTTTCAGCTACAGGACAACCTCTTCAACCTCAAAAGACAGGACCACCACCTCCAGTTTCATTTGGTGTAAAACAACCCCAATTGAAACCTCAAAACACAGGAGGTCAAAGAGCAAACCTTGCGGCTGCAACTGCGGAGAACCCTTTTGGATTTTAAATCATTTGTTATTTATTGCCGATACTTTATAAAATGTGATGAACTTCCTATTTTGGAAATAAGCTTTCTAATTGACCAACCACACAACCAGTTTTTACATTAATACCTAGGAACGATCGAATAAAGGCGGGGGAATAAATATGAAACCACGCATATAAATAACAGTATTACTCTCCCAGACTTCAACATTACCAATATGGGCGTATTTAATATTGAAGATCAGCTTACCTTTTATGGATCTTACCATAACAACAAAGTGAACTTCTTGATTCATCTTATATGTGTACCTTTGATTCTAGCAACAGCACTATTACTTGCATCAAATGTGGTACTTTCTGATTACGTAACATTCAAAACAATGCTTTCAATGGCAGATGTAATTGGAAGAACTTTACCTACGTCATTGATCGGCGTTAGTAGTGCTAGCGCTTCTACATCGATCTATCAATTTCTATCTAGCCAGTACGCAAATCTGGGGTTTGCGGCAGCTGTCATCTATTCAGTGTTCTACCTTACATTGGATCTTTTGGTTGGAATTGCATCTGTACCTATTCTTTTAGGAGTAGCCATAAAAAGTGTGGAATTGCATAAAGAGTATGGTAAGAGTGCAGACAAAGCAGCAATTGCTATACATATTGTAGGATGGATTGCGCAATTCATTGGACATGGGATCTTTGAGAAACGAGCACCTGCGCTTCTTGACAGCTTTGTTCAGAGTCTTATGCTTGCACCATTCTTTGTAGTATACGAAGTATTATTTACATTGGGATTACGCAGTGACTTAAAGAAAAGAGTCACAGATCGAGTAGGCAAAGCTATCTACGAATTCAGGAAGACAAACCCAAAGAAGGTTACGTAATAAAAGTATAGGATATATAAAGTTTTTATCTACATCCATAAAGACGTATCTAAATTGATAGGACAAAGGAGAAGGCGAGAAATAATGTAAGGTTCGTAAACAAACATAAAGTATTAAAAAGCTAGCTTTTTAGTTCTTTGTTAGTGAACATTTTTTAACAAACCCCACGAGCAAGACATGATATATGATTAGTTGAAAGAAGCAGTGAAGTCAGCAGTGATCTTCTTAAGCTTCTCCAAGTTTTCAGGACTCAATTCAGCCTTTGTGCGGAGCTCCTCCAAGAATCCACTCTCAGTAGACTTCAAGTGAGACAAGAATTGAGTCTCGAACTCACCGATCTTCTCAACAGGAACGGAATCAAGGAAACCGTTAACACCAGCGTAGATAACGGGTACTTGTTCCTCAAAGGCAAGAGGAGCATATTGTTTCTGTTTAAGGAGCTGAGTAAGACGTTCACCACGGGTCAAAGTTTGCTTAGTAGAAGCATCGAGATCAGAACCAAATTGGGCGAAAGCAGCAACTTCACGGTATTGGGCAAGGAAAAGTTTCATGGAACCAGCAACTTGCTTCATAGCCTTGACTTGAGCAGCGGAACCGACACGAGATACAGACAAACCGACATTGATAGCAGGACGAATACCCTTGTAGAAGAGTTCAGCCTCTAAGAAAATTTGACCATCAGTAATAGAAATTACGTTAGTAGGAATATAAGCAGATACATCACCACCTTGAGTCTCAATAATGGGCAAAGCAGTCAAAGAACCACCACCATTAACATCAGACATCTTAGCAGCACGTTCCAAAAGACGAGAGTGGAGGTAGAAAACATCACCAGGGTAGGCTTCACGTCCTGGAGGACGACGGAGCAAAAGGGAAAGCTGACGGTAGGCAACAGCTTGTTTAGACAAATCATCAAAGATAATAAGACCATGACGTCCGTTGTCACGGAACCATTCACCGATAGCAGCACCAGAGAAAGGAGCAAGGTATTGAAGAGGAGCGGCTTCAGAGGCAGTGGCAGCAACGATAATAGAGTACTTAAGAGCATCATTGTCCTCAAGAGTCTTTACAAGTTGAGCGACAGTAGAACGCTTTTGACCAACAGCAACGTAAACGCAGTAAAGCTTCTTAGACTCGTCCGCGCCATTGTTCCAGCGCTTTTGGTTAAGAATAGTATCGAGAGCAACAGCGGTCTTACCAGTTTGACGATCACCAATGATAAGCTCACGTTGACCACGACCAACAGGTACGAGGGCATCAACTGACTTAAGACCAGTTTGCATGGGCTCGAATACGGAACGACGAGGTAAAATACCAGGAGCCTTCATTTGAGCACGACGGAGTTCTTTAGCGTTAAGAGGTCCCTTACCGTCAATGGGGTTACCCAAGGCATCGACTACACGGCCAAGAAGTTCAGGACCGACAGGAATAGAGACAATCTCACCAGTACGCTTGACTGTCTCACCTTCCTTGATACTACGATCAGAACCGAAAAGTACAATACCAACTTGGTCAGCTTCCAAGTTAAGGGCCATACCCTTGACACCAGAAGCAAACTCAACTAATTCTTCGGCTTGAACATTGGTTAATCCGTGGACACGGGCAATACCATCACCAACGGACAAGACACGACCGGTCTCAGCAAGGCTAGCTTCACCAGCAACACCACGAATACGCTCTTCAAGGATTGAAGAAACTTCTGTGGGAGCAGGTTTGGCATCAGCAAAACCACGACGAACGACTGTGCGAGACTATAGTAATGGAAAAAAATAGTTAGTAAAAAAGAAAATAACAAAGAGACCAAAAAAAAGTCGATTTTGACCCCCCAAAAAAATTTTGCTCGAAAACACGCAAAGTTCAAAACACAAAACAAACAAAACAAATGCAATACAAAAAATAATATTTTAAATATCGAAATAAAACAATTAAAATATAAACTCAGCTTTTATTAAAGCAGGTCAATTCAATTTCAAAAATTGTAGACATTTGTTGTCCTTTTTCGGTCTCTTCCTTTATCCCCCTTCGGAGCCTCGAAAAAAGAAAGGATAGAAAGAAACATGGTCAATTGAGGCAAAAAGATAATAAAAAAAGGTGGATGTAATACAATTGGTTTGCGAAATAATGAATAATTGAAGAATATTGCATAGAATTGCTTTGTGAAGGAACCTTGAAGTTCATCGGAGCACCCGGGAGGGTCGAAGAAAAAACAAAAGAGAAAAGGAGTGTTACTTCGAACAATGCCTTACATCTTCCTTTGTTCAATGAATAATACATACTGATACTGTGGGTACACGAAGAGCTCTAACAGCTGCTTGACGGAAAGCAGCTCGGAACAACATGGTGAATATTGATGTTTTTTTGTGTTTTTGATATAATAAGAAGGGAGAAAGACTCTGAAGGAAGAAAAGTCGGGGACCCGGTAGAAGAAAAGGCTAAGAACCGGGGGAGCGAAAGCCTATTAAGAGGGTACAGGGTTATAAATTACTATACAAAATAATTTTTCTCTATATAAATTTGCAGGGTAAATTAGTGTTTAAGAGATTTAATTGGATGGAAACACCCGGTAATGTAAAGTAGTTACGCTTAGTATAGGCGTAATATAAGTACATACCAAAGCTTTTTTGGTAAGTGGTATAGTTAAACTATTTAGAAGTAGGGCAAGGGTAAAGCATAGAATTGGCCAATAATATGTAATCTTTAAAATCTGCGACCGATACTCATAAAAACCACACCACCAAACATATCTTTTACGTATCTTTTCTATTGCAATAACAAAGGGAGAATAATTGATTGATATTGTTTTGATTGACTTGATTTATACCTTTTAATTGTTAGTTGATATTGCCTGCCAAAAAGAGCCCTAATTACCCTTGACTTTCTCTTTCAAATAGACATAAATGTTCCGACCTTTTATTCAACGTACCTCTGCTGCAGCAGTACGTGGTGCACGCAAATATGCTGTTTCTGGTACTGATGTAATCTATAAGGCTGATATAGCTGCTGCTAATGCTTATAAGGCTGAAATCGAAGCTGTAAAGGCACATGGAAAGCATACTGCTGAGACATGGCGTAAGATCTCTATCTATATTGCTACACCTGCTATTGCAGTTTGTACATACTATGCAGTTTTAGCTGAAATGGAACATGCAGAGCATCTTAAGCATGCACCTGTTATTCCTGACGATGAGCGTCCACCAGAGTATGAATATCAAAACATTCGTACTCGTGATTTCTGGTGGGGAGATGGTGATAAGACAGCTTTCTGGAATCCTGAAGTCAACTCTCATCGTCGTGCAGATTAGTTTAACTATATTACTATTTCATCATATTGACATGTTATAATTCACCTTTTATACCCTCCCACGACGTAATTCTCGAACCAATGTGCAAGTCGATTATAAACCATAAGATTAGCATTATGATGATATATCGCATGATTTGAATCAGGAAACACATGTGTATCATAGTTTTCGACATTTTCTAAATCTAATGAATCCAATAGTCGTAATGTGTTCTGAAAATGAACATTATCATCTCCTGTTCCATGCATAATCAAGAACCTGCTGGTGTTTTTGAGATTAGCTACTTTCTCAATCTTCGATTCCATATATCCATCTGGATTCATTGCAGGTGTATGCATATACCTTTCCGTATAGATAGAATCATAAAGAAGCCAATCTGTTACTGGTGCAACTGCCATACCATACTTGAATGTAGATCCTGCATCTTGTTCAAGTGTCTTTAAAGTCATATATCCACCATAACTCCATCCCCAAATAGCTGTACGGTTAGAATCAATATAGTTCTTCTTTGTATAACTCTTTCCTGTAGATATTTGGTCTTCACTTTCGTACCTTCCAAGATGATCTCTTACTGCTTTCCTAAAATCTCGTCCCATAAATCCTGTGCCTCTTCCGTCTACGGAAACAACAACAGTATTCAATTTTGTACAGATATACTCTTCAAAATGATGACTATATGCCTTTGAAACTGTTTGACTAACTGGTCCTCCATAAACTTTAAAAAGTAAAGGATACTTTGTTCTACCACTATCATCAAAATTTGGAGGTCTCATCTCTTCAACATTCGCTAACATACCTTCACCAACTGGTATATTATAGTAAATCTTTTCAGGTACAGTGATTTTAGCTAGACGGCTTCTTAATTCTGAGTTATCTTGTAAAACTGTCCAGTTGTTATTGTTAAGATCGACTAATGAATCAACAGGTACATCAGGCCCAACATTTTGATAAACAACGTATCTACTTGAAGGTGAAAAATTAACACGAGCATAAGCACTTTTACCTAGATCTTGTGTAATTTCTGTCTTGCCTGTACCATCCAAACTGACTGAGTACAAGTGTCTTTCAATAGGAGAATTTTCAGTCGAAATAAAGTATAATTTATCTGCTTCTAAATCAATAGCAGATGGTGCACTGACTACTTCCCATTCTCCAGAGGTTAAATACAATGCAGGTTCTGGAGCATCAATAGGGCTGAATAAAGCTAAATGCGAATATCCATCTTTCAATACTGTATCAATATAACCATCACTTAACCGCCCAGCTTTAGCATTTGCAGGTACATACCTCGTATTTTGAGATATTTCAAACCAACCACCATCTTTTGATACATCTTCTGTTCTAACAACATCTGTAGTCTTCTTCTCTAAATCTGAAATAGCAATAGTTAAAAGATCACTAACCCTATTGGTTTGTCTCATAAGAAGTCTTTTAGAACCAAGCCAGACAACTTCAGTTATAATATCATCAAATTTAGAACTATCATACTTCACGTCAAATGTGGATCCTTCAGAAATATCATACACATGAAGAGAAACAATAGGATTCGGTGTACCTGGTTTAGGATACTTCAACTTCTCAACTGTAGGATAAGGATTATACTTTATATCTGTGCTTGTAAAGAATTGAACAGGGTACTCTCTAACTTCAGTTTCATTTGTACGAAGGTATGCCAAAGATGTACCATCAGGAGACCACCATAGTGCATACCTTCCTGAAAATACTTCTTCCTCATAAACCCAATCAGGAGATCCATAAAACAATTCATCACTTCCATCAAATGTTATTTGAGTAGCCTCAGATTCACCAAGTTTCTTCACAAATAGATTGTGATCACTAAATCGTACATATGAAACTTGCGTACCTGTTGGATCCCAAGATGCGATCAACAACCTATCAAGATTGGCTAATGCTTCAACTTCACCTGATTCTATATCTAGAATAATATATGAAGCTACAAACGAATGTCTCCATTGTGGAGATTTATCGATTATAATTAAAGCTTTGTCCAAATTAGGTGAAACTTCAAGATTTTCAACTGCATAGTTCTTTCCATCAAGGCTCACTGATGGTTTATCAAATATAACTTTTGAGAATGATTCATTACCTACATTCTTTAACGTGTAAGTTTCCATACCAGCATCTAAATAATAGCCATCATTCTCCTTTGAAGTGATCCAGTTAAATGAAGCATGTTTAGCAAAATACTGACCAGCAATAATAGATTCAAGTGTAGCTGTATTTTCATTACTCAGTCCAGCTAAAATCTGCTTACCATTAGCTGTTTGTGAAACATAAGTCACATTAGTTCCTTGTGTATTAGCATGATGTACTTTCGTAAAAGCAGATGTAATCCATACAGCTACCAAACCAAGCCATAATACTACTACTATTCCAAGACATAGAGCTAGAAATACAAACCACCGTTTAGACAAAATACGACGTACTCCAGGTGTATTGAGTGGTGTTTTACTTATAAGGCCATCAAGAACAGAAGTTTTATCATTTAAATCAACAGGAGAAAGATATGAAGGATTATCATTTGAAGATCTTTCTAGATCGTCAAGTTGATCAAATATAGATGAAGTACTACTATTCCTTGAATGAGCAGATGTAACCATACCATGACGCCCACCAAAGCTACCAGTTCTTGTACGAGAAGGAACTGCAAGAGAATCAGTCATAGATTTTGTTAGAAAGTAAGAATTTTGATGTTCGAAAGAAAATAAATCGATCTTGTTCTACCAAAATTTTGTTTCAAAAAACCAGGTATTTTTGCCAAAACAAATATATACAAAATAACAGAAAAATGCAAATAAAAGCTGTTTATACAAAAAAATTCAAATATATAGGATAAAAAAGAAGGAAAAAGTGAGAAAATCGTGGGTAAGAAGGAAGTCAAGTTCAGGGTCGGTGCAGAAGCTGGAGATATTAAGATAATACGGTTCGGCCAATAGGAAAAAGCCAACTAAGCCGCATATAGGGTAAGTAATTTTTTCAAAGAGACCATTATAGATTTCCGATTTAGGAAATTAATTATCATTAAATGATGTAAAAAGCATTAATTACAATGAGATTCAGTACATGTTATTAAAAGGTAGACAAAACAAAATATAAAGAACAATTCTTTCCAGTTCCAATTAGATAAATAGTTTTTGACATGAGAAGAAGTGGAATGAAGAGGTGCAAATGAGTAAGAAATCTATCGAAAGTTGATAGAGTTTCTTTACCAATTCGAGAATATCACAAACGGAGTACCGTTTAGATGGAAAGATTTCTCGAATAAGGAATGTAAATCTGAAGGAATGAAGATTTACTGCTAAAATTAGACAGTAAGAGGAGCGATATTTCCAGAATCTTAAGAGGAACTCCTCTTAAGAACAGTGACAGAGAATAACAATAATAAACAATAAAGGAGACACAAAAACCAAGTAACGTTAAAAAATGCACAGCATCATTAAAAAGGTAATAGAAAAAAAGACACCATAATTAGACATTAAAATATAAAGAAAATAATTCCCTTATAAAGTAGAGAAGACAAACAAGTTATTAGTTGCAGCAATCGCAATTGAATCTTCTTTAGGATGCCAGCTCATATGGAGAATCTTTTTATTAAAGTCTATAGATTCAGCATCCAAATCTCTCTTGATAGCATTGTTACGATTTGGTGATGGACCTCTGAATCTTGAATTTCCTCCAGATGCAGTCAAGTTACCATTGCCACCAATAGGTGTAGGCACACCTACCTTCTTCGCTCTGAAGGCAGACTTATCAGCTTGTAATACAATTTCAGTATCGGGAGCTTCTTGATTAGTTGCATCAGGATAGATCATGAAGTTATTGCTATACGAGCCAGTCATAACACTTGTTCCATCACCTCTTAATTCTACTTCAAATTTGTCAAAAATAGAATCATTATCGTAAGCATCACAAAGTCTCTTTTGCAAATGTTCATGAGTATTAATGGTCTTTATAGGTTCACGTTCCATAGCTAAATCCCAAATTTTAACAGTTAAATAATCACGAGATACAATATATCGACCATTTGAAGAAAATTTAATATCAGAAATAGAAGATATAATTTCAGCGAAGAAAGAACGAGATTCAGGATCAGGTTGTTCTTCAAACATCTTTGCATGAACATCACAAAGAGCAGATTCACGCATATCAGCAAGACGAATTGTTCCTTTTGAAGATGCATATGCAAATAAGTTACAAGAAGTAGGATGAAATTCAGCAACAGTTATAACTTCCGATAGTTCTTCCATATTAGCAGGTTTCATGTCGACAATATTAAAGCTTTGATTTGGAACTTCTATATTCCATAAATTAATTCGTAAATCGTCAGCACTCAGAAAAGTTTCATCATCTGAATTGACAGAAATAGAGTTTATATGATAAGCATGAACATTAGAATATATCTTTCTAGGTGTTGCAGTGGTAACAGATTCGTGTAAGGTCATTCGAGGAAGGCGTAATTGAGATATATCATTAGGTGCCCATGATAGCGATTGGCTTCCAGTAACTGAAGAAAGATTGTTTTCAGCAACAACTTTTATACTCTTTTGAAAGACTTTCCAAAGTTTAATAGTTTTGTCATTAGCGGATAGTAAAAAATGTGCTGAATTTTGACGGCGACACCATTTAATTTTATTAATTTTTTCTTCAATTTCTAATGATTTTAAATAATCAAATTCAGGATCATGAGATTGGAATTCTGTGAAAAACTTATATTCGCATCCGCGCTTGTTATAATTTCTCTCAAATAATACTACACGGCCTCCGCGATCACCTGTTGCAAGGTAATTGCCTGTTTGATCAAATTCAACTGCTGATATAATATCTGCTTCTGTGATATCTTCAGAATCACCTTTATCACCAAAGCATTGGGCAAATTTCCAAGTCGCTTGGGCAGTGCTAGTAGTCATAATTTTGTGAGATAAAGAGGAACAAAAAAAATCGATAAAAGCGCGAGCACAAAAGAAAAAAAAAATTAGAGGCAAACTTGTTTAAAAAAATTGGTCAAATTTTTAACAATTGAATTATCGTTCAATATTTTATCCGATAAAAATAGAAAGAATTGTAAGATGTGGAAAAAGTCCTTATTATACTTCACAGAAAAAAGAGAAGAAAAAAGAGGTATCAAAGCGAGATGTAAAAAAAGGGGGAAAAAGTAGTTCAAAGATTAGCCAACAATTTGCCAAAAAAACGTTAATATACTTATATAATTAACTGATTGTTTATACAATTGAATAATTAAGAATATAAAGGACACGAAAATAGCAATTTTGTGGTACAATAATAAGGAAAATGTAAAAAGGTTAGGTAGAAGGGAGGAAATGATTGAAATGGAAAGGAGGAGTTAAAGAAAGCGTCATTTGCGTACTAAAGTGGTAGTGATAAAATACATCTATGTCACAATTTCAGTTGGGTTAGGGTTGATATGGATGAATCTCGATCAAACTGGGTAGAATGAATCATTACAATTGATATAAGAGACGTATAGCTGATTGTTTGTTAGTGATTTATTGTTTGAAATGGATGACAGTAGGAAAGGTAAAGAAAAGGTAGAAAATGAGGTTAAAAAGGGTAAAGAGATGATGAATTCTATAGCTGATTCGTATAAGGATCTTACCTCGTCATTTACTAGACCTGAGTTTGTTAATGAGAATAAAAGTATAGCTACTGGTGATAAACAGACTGGTTCTTCATCGTCTAGTAAAGTTCTTAGAGAGCAGACACTTAATACCGATGGTGGTGGTAAACCTATAAGTACAACGTTTCGGTCAGAGCAAGCACATGCCAAATCTGATGTTTCTACGGATTATTCATATTGGTTGCGACATCCCCATATCTGTATTGAAGATGTTGTATCTCCTGAAGGTTTAGCTACAGAGGGAATGCCAGCACAACTACCTACACAAGAGATGACACCTGATTCTATGCAAGAAAACGTACCAAGTGAGTCTGTCTCTGTACAACAACTTAGAGATGGCAATGATGTATTAAGTTTTCTCAACTCTGATGAAGCATTTGAAATAAATATGGAATCTCATCCTTTTGTAAATTCAGGCACAGTCGCACAGAAACTTGACTTTGATCCTGGTGTTCATTTACCTGAAGATATGATTATGAAATTAGCTGATTGTCAAGATCCTGTTGAATATCTACTAGAACATGCAGATGAATATACTTATACTGTTTGGGGAGGAGATGCAGATGCGGTAGAAAGGGCATTTAAGAATAAGGATAAAGGAATAATGACACAAGTTTGGGATAAGTTTAAAGGTGCAAGGCTATAATCTTACAATTCAATGGATTATATCTTATTTTTATCCGATATAAATGGCTAGTTCTTATACAACAGTTGCATGAGGTAATCGATCCATGGTTTCGAATATCATAGGAGATGAACCATCTTCTCCTAATTCAATACGAGGATCGATTACAGCTGAAGGATATTCTACATTCAAATCATAAAGAACACCTTCAGGTAGTAATATTTCATTATCAGGATATTTTCGCATCACATACTCAACACTTGAACTATCCTTCCACCTTTCTCTTCTATCACACTGTTCTTTGCAAATTTCATTGGTTTGATCTATATACAAACCTAATGAAGCATATTGAGGCATACCAACAGGAAGTACTACTGTATTATGCTTATTGGTTCCATTCCATACAACATATGGATTAGTTCCAGGATGATTACAGCCAGTTAATGTTAGAGTAAAGTACCTGTAATCCACCAAATGTGTTACAATTCCTTGGCGACGAATGAACGGAAAACAGTTTCTATTTGGGGGACATGTGAAACTTTGAATGCCACGAATCTTTGAAAGTGTTCTATACTTGGCCATACTGGATGAATCTTCTCTATAAACTTTGAGTCCATGCTTAAGTACATTCATTGCATTCATCCAATGTTCACCATCTTTGTTTTGAGTAGGTTGAAAGCTTTGTTCAACTTCTGTATGCTCTTTTAATGTTATATCTCTTGTAAGAGATGTGAATGACCCTTTGTTACATATACATTCCCCTGCTTGTTGTCTTCTCATGAATGCTAATCCAAGGATACTTATATCTATACCGTGATACTCCTTTAAAGCGGTTTCTGGACTGTCCCAGTTATAATAATATCCCTTAATGTCTAATCCTTGGAGATCCTTACTAGATGTTTTTTTAAACAACTTTCTCGACTACCCCAGAATGCAAATCTACCTGACTTCAAGCTCCAATAGATAGCAGTGAAACTTAATGAAATACCACCTGCGCTGGACTCCCGAAAACGTCTTTCATCAAATTTATCTTCTATTCTGTTTCCTGGAAGTTCTAGGTTGTCAATTTTAACTAGTGAGACTGGAACTACAGTATCTGAACTTACTGGAACTGGTGTAAGTACTTTTGCAACTGAATATCCTACCATGAGCAGTGAAAGCACCTTCATCTTGTTTAATTGCAAACAGAATCACAGACTTGGACTTCATTGTTTTATACTTCAACTTGTAAGTGCACTCAAAGTCTAGTTTTTTCAAAAATTTTGCAGCAGTTTTATATCCTAAAGCGGAAACATATGAAGACTGAGAAATTTAAATAAAGTTATTATGTCAGTTACTCAAATTGGTTATTATATGAGAAGAAAACTAGGATTTGTTCATTTATTTCCTAATGCAGTAATTGCATGATCTTTTAGCTTTATCTTTTTCTAGAATTCTTTAAAGAATTCACTGGCTACATATAACTGCTTAATTTGCGCGATATATGAGTTTGAAAGAAAAATTCTGCGCACAAGTCTAGACTCAATAGTGTCACGTTGTCAGTGTTTTTATCCCTGAAATCGATAGCGTTTAGCGTTTACCTAGGAATCTGTTTGTTAGAGTTGCTACAGTTAGTACATTTACAGAGTTACCTACTAAAGAATGTATAGGAATGTATAGAAACTATGTGCTTAAACTATAGTAGCACTGGGAAGCTTTGAGGTTGTTGTGAAAGGACAAGGATTTGAGAGATCAAAGCCTTCTGTTGTATACTTTTCAACACTATATGTAGATGATTTTCCACCTTGGACATAACCGAGACCATCAGGGTGAAGAATATCATTACCAGGATATAATTCAGAGTTGAACTCAAGGACATTGAAAGTACTAGGCACTTTATAATCAGGATCCCCATCACACTGATCTTCACAAATATCGTCCCTACTATCAATGTATGTACCAAAAGCAACAAACTTGTTGCCTTCAATTGGAAGAAGAACAGTGTTATAACATCCTTCTGTACGCCAATAGAAAAA
Organism: Tortispora sangerardonensis; assembly: GCA_030566855.1. NCBI lineage: Eukaryota > Fungi > Ascomycota > Trigonopsidomycetes > Trigonopsidales > Trigonopsidaceae > Tortispora > Tortispora sangerardonensis. The sequence continues at coordinate 25,446 of JAKUBJ010000001.1, read as the reverse complement.
CGGAGAAGTGTTGCCATTTTTGCAGCTTGTCAGATTTACAATACTATAGCTATACTGTAGTAAAGTAAGCGCTAAAGCTTGACGACGAACAAAAGGAACACAATTGCTTTGAGCAGGACAAGTTAAAGTAACAGTTTTCAATGATTGTTTGATATCGCGATACTTTGCTATTCCTTTTGCACCTGGTTTATGCACAGCTACTCCCTCTTTCATCATGTTTACTGCACTTTCCCATGGGGTTCCGTCTATAATAGGCTCAATATGAAATCCTGCAGCTACAGGACTATCTTCTTCAAGTTTTACTTCTCGAGTGATTGACTCTTGACCCTCTTTGTTGCACATACACGTACCAGCGATTTTGCGCTTTAGATACATGATTCCAGCATAATTGATATCAATTGTCTCACCTTCTTTCAAGGAAGTTTCAGGAGCTTCCCAATCATAATAGAAGACATCGGATTGATATCCTTCTTTTGAAGAGGCAGCATACATATTGCAATCTTCACGACTGCCAAGTATAGCATACCGATATTGTTTAGTATTGTCGTTCACTGAAGCAAATTGTTTAAATATTGCGTTCTTACAGTATCGACGGAAAGTTGTTACATTGTGTTTTAGCAGTAAACGCCTGCTATCTGGACGCCAATTTGATAGAGAACTATATGCAACTGGAACTGAGAATTCAGGGTCTGTTGGAGAAATTGAGATACTGAATGCTGTAATATAGCTTGCGAGACATAATATACTGGGTTTCATTTTGTCACATTATTTAGTGAAGGAACAGAGTTTCTTTAATATCCGATTTGAGAGACTTGTTTGTTAGAGGTATATATCATTATAATGCAGTCTTTTAAATAATTTTTGTGATCAAAAACTTTTTATTTGCTAGTTATGAGGTCCTAGAAAAGAAGCTTTTATTTGGTGCTTTATAAGCTTCCAAAGAAGGAAATATGTGCTCGATTTTGTTAATTACTTAAACAAGTAATTGAGATAAATGGTCGAAGCTAGCTAAAGAAGTTGCAGTTCTAAACCTTTAAGGATGCTTACTCAGTAATAGGAGTCGAGATTAATGGCTAAAGAAGAGATTTGTTGACATGGTTTTGTATCAAAGAGGTTACTTATATAATCACAGAATTCAGAGAGCGGAGTTTTATGCCCTTTCAGCTGGACTGTAATTCTAGACGAATTACCTGGTTGAGGATATGAACGGTGGACTCAAATAGGTTACCACATGTGAGCTATTTGATTTACGTGGTCAGATTTACGTGCTTAAAGAGGACAAATTATATTGATCATATCTAGATTAGTCGTTGAGGACTAAATAAGAGTAACGCTCGGAAGCTTTGTTGTTGTTGCGAACGCACTGACATCTGGCAAAATGTGTAGACCATCGATAACGTTGTAATCGATTTCATCATTTAATGAATTGTCTGTTTCATCATATTGAAGACTTTCAGGGTAAATTAACTCATTCTCAGGATGGATGCGTGTATTGTACGCAAGTGCATCTGAAGGATTGTCCCATTTAGATGAAGGGGTCTCACCACACTCTTTGGCGCAGATATCGTTTGTATTATCAATGTATGAGCCAAAAGTAACGAATGCATCTCCTTCTATGGGAAGTATTACATTGCTGTATGATCTTTCAGTACCCCAGTACATGATAGGATATGTATCATTACTAGTACAGCTTGTCAGAGTTAAGAGATAGTAACTGTACGGAAAGAAAGTTACTGATAGACCTAGTCGGCGTACAAATGGAGCACAATTTTCATAAGCAGGACACTCAGAAGTTTCAGGCATCAATGTTTCTTTATGATTGCTATACTTTGCAACTCCGCTATAGTCGTCTTTATTAACAGTGACACCTTCCTTTAACATATCAAAAACATCGGACCATGGTTTGACACTTTTATCTACCATAGGGTTAAGTGATTCTAATATAGGATTTTCATCTTGTAATTCAATATTTTGACTGAGTGGTTCAGCACCGACCATATTACAAATGCACTTTCCTGCTTTCATACGTTGTATGTAAGTTAATCCATCAAATTTGATACTTGTAGCTTCACCTCTTTTCAAACCAGTGTCTGGAGAATTCCAATTATAGTAGCTAACATTAGCTTTAAATTTTTGGAGCTCAATATTGCTGGCAGAGTTAAGACATTTTTCTCTACTGCCCTTTACAACAAGACTAAAGACATTGCTCGTATCACTGATCTGGTACAAATCTCATGAAATAGCATTTGCATAGAGTTCACGAAGTTCTTCTTTACTATATTCCTGCAATGGCACGGTTGGATGATAAGGAATGAAGTAAAGTTCATCATCCGAAATAGAAACTTTACTGCCAGGATCTGCAGGGGAATAAGAGACTTCAAAAGCTGTAGCTAATGCTGTGAGTAAAACGACAAGCAAATTCATTTTGAGCTACTGAATAAGAGTGGGATTTTAACACCTTTTATATTCGTTTGTTATAAAATGTGACTGTGCTTAAGGTCTTTGCATTTCTCAAACAGGACAACATTAATCAATTACGTAGATTATTATGAATGGCTAGATTATTGGGTTCTGGGAATTATTGTCTTATTTAGGGAGGATACGATGAGTTGGTTAAATACTTAGAAGGAGGAAAGATTATGTCAAAAGAAACACAGAGCCTGTGTTGTTCAAGAGATATTAAGGGCCCACTAAGGATTTGGTGTATAGTGAAATTCTAGCACTCTTATTTAAGAGACAAATACGAGCCTGATAGTAAACGACGAAATGAATTTAGTGATTACATAGCCGCAGTTCTTTTTTTATTGGAGATCTACGCTATGGTTGCTTAAGCGCGTTTAGATATTGATTTTAGGCAACAAATTATGGATTTCAACTATACAACAGTAGCACAACACAATTTTTTAGTAGTTGTTTGATGTGAGCTGCTGTAAATACTATATCCTGATCGAATAGCAAAAGTTGGTGCAAGAGATTTAAGAGTTCCTCTATCGATATAGTGAGCACCTTCAGAATGAAAGATTTGATTATTAGGGTTTTCCCTTATAACTGATTCGACAGTGTTACTATCACTCCAGGCAGCTTTTGAATTACATTGATTCTCGCAGAGTTGATTGGTTCTATCCACATAGACTCCTAGTGCAACATTAGAGATACCGCTTACAGGCAATAGAAGAGTATTGTATTTGTCTGTACCATTCCAAAAGGCGAAATAAGAAACCGATTTGTCATAGCAGCTATTTAGTTTTATAAAATAGAATCGGTATTCAGACAAACCAATGACTACAGCTTGGCGAGTTATAAAAGGAAGACAATTTTCACCTTTTGGACAGAAAAAGTGTCGTGTACTTAAACGATCAGAAATAGTTTTATACTTGAAACTCCCATGATTACTACCTCTGTACAACCGGAACTCTTCTCTTAAGGCGTTTAAAGCTGATTGCCAATGATTACCATCTTGGGTTTCTGAGATTTCAAATCCATACTCAACTAATGAATTCTCTTTAAGATTTAGTCTTTTTGTTACTTCAGAATTGCTCTTCTTGTTGCAAATACAGTTATATGCTTGATGTCGTTTCAAATACGATACTCCTAGCATCTGAACACTTATACCATAATCATCAAGTAATTGAGTGCTTTCACTATCCCAATCATAGTAATATCCCATTATCTTGTAATGACCAGTCATAGCACGAGATGTCTTTTGAACACATTGTTCAAATGTACCACGGTATGCTGAGCGAATTAGTTTATTGGGCCACTTGACTTTCGTGAATCCAATGCTCACGTAATCTTCACATTTTTCTTTAAACGATGCTTCATCAAAGAGTGCAGAAGTTCTCTTACAGGGAATATTGAAACTGTCTATTTGAATTTCAGAAAGTTTTACAGGATCTTTGAGTTGAGTGCCCTGGGGAGTTGAGCTTCTGGCAAGAGCAGTTACAACAATACCAAGAAGTAGTGATTTCATTTCTGCTTTATTACGAGAAAATAAAAAAATCTAAAAGCCTTTTATACAGCAAGCAAGGAGCCTTAAAGAGTTTAAAATTGCTGACATATTTGTTAGCCAAAGGGCAAGAATGTTGTATCAGCAAAATGGCCAAATCAAGCATATAACCAAGCACATTTTAGAACAAGTAGATTTAGAAAATATAACCCTTTTCTTGATAAAAATGGTCAACCACATGTCTCAATTACTCAATCTAGTAAAATTGTGTAAAATTAGAAGCAATTACTCAATTCAGTATTTGCTTTAACTATAGATACCATAAACGATCAGTAACTAAGTCACAACCACTTATGGGGCAAATGAACAAAATTAAGTTCTCAATCACCCAATGTAAAGTTATACAATTGTAGCTTGAGGTAACCTTGTTGTTGTCGCAAATTTTCTAGGATTGGAATAGTCAAATGAAGAAGGAAACTTCCAGTCAGCGAATAATCGAATGTATCTCATTGTCACATTATAAAAGACACTATCAGCATTTAGAATTTCATTACCAGGGTTAGCTATGATAACTTTTCCCACTGTATCTTTATTCAGCCATTGTACATTGTTACTACATTGAGACTCACACAGTTCTCCAGTTGGATCAGTGTATACTCCGAAAGATAAGAAGGAGGGACCACTAACAGGAAGCAGTGCTATATTATACTTTCCAGTAGATTGCCAGTATACAAATTCATATGAAGCATTAGTTCTACAACCTGTAAGAGTTACGATATAATAGAAGAACTCAGTCATTCCAATGACAGCAGCTTGACGACGTACAAATGGTAAACAGTTTTTGCCTGCAGGACAGACAAATAATTGTGGCTCATGAGTTGCTTCAATAGTCCTATATTTGGCCATACCAGAACCATCTTTGTGAACTTCAAACCCTTGCTTCAAGACATTCAGTGTGTTTGTCCATGCTATACCGTCAGTTTCAGTGATTCCAAAGCCCTGCTCTGGTATGGCATTCTCTTTAAGACTAATCTGCGTAGTAATTGAGTCAGTACTGTTGCTATTGCAAATACAATTTCCTGCTTGGTGACGCTTTAAATATGCTAATCCAAGAATATCAGTCTTTATGCCAAAATCTCGTACCAATGTTGTTCTTGGACTGGTCCAATTATAATGGAATATAGTCACATTGAACTTATCAGTGACTGAATTATCAGCTCTTTCTAAGCATTCTTTATATGAACCACAGAAAGCATGGCGCATAGTATGAGCATCCCAATCAATCTTGGTGAATCCAAATGAGATATACTGTTGACATTCTTTACGAAACAATTCTTCATCAAAGTCGCTGGAGTCACGATTATATCTCAAGTTAAAATTATCTACAGCTGCAAGAGAAATAGAAATAGTACTCGATGGATCAATTGGCTCACGTGCCATATAACCAGCTAGAACATATGATGAAACTACAAGAATGAATGATTTCATCTTTCAAGGGATAGTGAATCTTCTGACAAGCATTGTGTTTTATACTACATTAGAAAATATACGCAAGCTTTTTTGATTACAAACTTTTCTTACAAGTTCACCTGCGGAGTAGCCGAAGCAACAATCACATCAATAAAAAAGAAGATAACGATGAAGAGAAGTTTGAAGATCTTAACTCGTACGATGCCTAAAACGAATTGAAAACGCAAAGATAGCGGAAATATTTCTGAAAAAAGTAAGTAATTGTGCAAATATTTCCGGAAGAAGCTGTCAAAATAAACGTTTCTATTTAGAGGGTTTTTATGCTTGCGGGATTTATGATCGGGCCTTAAAATTGTGAAGTTATTGGGTTCTCTATCAGCATGCTAAATTTATAAATTATCAAGGCTTGAAAGGAGGTTTATGCAGAAGATCAATAAAACAGAAGATAAGCGATGTGAGATCAGAAATGTGAGATCAGCGTCATTCTTTTTTATCAACTATAACGTGAGCTGAGGTATGAACCCTTAGCAGTTTTATTACTCTTTCAGAAAGAACGGTGTTACTAAGAAGTTGTGCAACGCTTGAATTATGAACGCTATAACTGCGAAAAAGCTGACACATAATTAGCAAACCTTATACGGCTTATCCATTTGACAAAAGCTGAGAAATTAAGCTTGAGATACGTTGATTCTATAGAACGCAGCATTTAAATACCGTTGATTTTCATGAAGCGTAAAACTGTATAGGCACAATGCTTAAAATAATGGTTGCTTAAATAAAAGGCTCAGCTAAGAGATCCCTAAATGGCTACTATTTGATTCTCCTCGTCTTCAAAGAGGGATCCCCAACTTGGAAATACGCACTCACTGAATTGATGTGATTATAAGGGTTGTGTATGTGACTAGTATACTTTACTTTCCTGATACGTCTGAATGATTACAACAGACAAATAAAGTACCAATATAAAGACTTGAATTGCAGAACAATCTCCGAAGTCGTCCGCGGAACGGACGCCATTGAAATACATTTTACAATTGGTCATTGAAGTTGGGTATAATATGAACTTTTAAATATTCATATTATACAGAGCCAGAACTTAATAAATCAATACGCAGCTATTTTGATATTGTCCGGTAGACTTGTCTGTTAAGCTTTCTGAAAGCACCAGAAGGAGTATCTGGAGTAACATTTGGGTCTGCGTAGAATGTTCTTCGGAGTTTGAAAAACTAAAGAGTTTATATTAGACCCAGTGTACCAACACCATAGCAATACAAGCATATTAAAACCAGTATATTCCGTCTATAAACCTATGGGCTTCAACACAACCTGAATAAAAATGATAGTCGATGGTTCAAGGAGATTCATTCATTGTCCATACAAGGCTGTCGAGACTGGAATACAACATCTGGTAAGAAACACACTAGATAAATGTAAAGAGATATTCAATCTTCTCTAGATCAGAATTTGATGTATTTTGATAGCTATTTTAGTAAGAGATTTTACGCTATCCTTAACTTATTGGTATAAGACAAATACACAGTGTAGCATTATCAAAATTAGACAATTGCATGGATCACAAGATCTCACATCAACACTAGCCTCTTTTGTCTTATTCAAGGTGTAAATACTTATTAGAATCAATAGAAGCTATATGTTGCAAATGTTGTACTTTCATAATGCGGGATGTAAAAGTAGATAACGTAAAAAGAGCTATATTTTCAAATCACCCTACATATAACGAATTATACAATCAACATATATATGGTGTAATTTATGGCCACAGTTTGAGAAAAATAAAAGAATAACATGCTTAAAGGATAACAATTATTACCTAACAAGAAGTAGATCAGAAAACAGTGAATCAAAAAAAGCTTTCATGTCTGACAGTAAACGCATAATTCTTTCTAGTTTAAGTGACTGCCCGAAAATTTAAGAAAATATAATATAGTATATTTATGTGTCTCATATATGACTGTAACTTGAACGGTAAACCGGAAAAGCGAATTAAACTTTGGGCGTACCTTAAAATGCAGAGTTAATAAGCTAAAATAAGGGGCGTACCTTGAACGTCTTATTTTGACAAGCTAAACTAAAATGTGTACCTGTAACGTTATATTTGACAGGTGCGTTAAACTTGAAAACTTTAGTCAAGTTAAGGGAATAATTCAGCTAAAGAATATTGCAGCGATTAATAATTACATGAATGTGATCAAACAAAATTAAGAATAGTGACTTTCTCAAAAGGAGGTGCTGGATGCTTGCACAATATGAGTTCATTCATTGAAAACAGGTCTTCCTTAAGCAGCTTTTGAGTTGTGTATCCTACGCTTAACAAGAAAAGAAGGCGGGTTTAACCTAGAGCATGTCAGAAATAATAATTCGGTTCAGGATCATGAGAAGTGTAAATAAGTTATCGGCAGGATGACAGTATCATGTACTAAGAAGCGAGAAGTTGTAGTGTCTGTACGTGGCTTGTCTTTAGTAGAATGCTATTCATTATGGATACTTGTCTTTTAACTAGAAAAGGCGTAGAGAAACTATAAAAGAAAGTTAATAGCAAAAGTGCTCTCTCGCTAAGCAGAAATCTTTGGGTAGTGATCAGGTACCCAAAGATTTTCTGTCAAGTCTGGATTGATAAAACTTTAATCAACAAATCTTTACTTACCGTTAATATGTGTGTCTCATGCATTGTAGATAGTCTGAGCAGTAGTTAAGTCAAGTACTGAAGTATGTGTGACTAGAATAATATCAAATGTACTATCAGGAGTACCATAGTTTGCTCAAAGGGTATTTGGTACTAATTCAAAGTGCTCTATAATGTTAGAGGTATCGGTATATAATTAGCATGTTCTCTAAAATTTGACAAATAATAATAGCGGTCATCCCGCTCTAAAAGTGTGAAGTTAGAAGAACATGTATATGTCAAAGGGTATTATAGTATGTTCCAAGTTCTCCAGTTTTGTAAATGGTATTGGTATATATAGTGCTGCAAATATGCTAGGGGGTATTGGTATGTATAGTGTTTCAGTTGTACAAAGGGTATTGGTATATCGTAACAATCAGTCTGTTCTAGAAATGTAAAATTTAATATAGGAGTATATTTCAAGGGGTATTTTAGTTGTCTCCAGGATTCCATTTGTATAAGGGGTATGTATAAAGCAATCATGTTCTAATGTATAAGGGTATTGGTATATAGTAATAGTGCTTCATTGTATAAGGGGTATTGGTATAATAATAATACTCCAGTGTATAAATGGTATTAGTATTAAGCTGCTTATTCAGCAATAGATAGATAAGAAAAGAAGAAAAAGTGGGACAATCAACTGTTTATATAGACGGATTTGTGGGATGAGGGTATAAACGCGTATATCAGTAATGACGCGGTTTTGTTAAGAAAAAAATTTCAAAGAAAAAAATACGTGTCTTGAATGCTTGGCAAACCGTTATAATTAAAGTTTCGACAATAATGGATAAGATCAAGCGATTGATGAAGTTTAAGTCTTGCTAGTGGTCTATTTCCTAAACAGGAAAGTGGTGGTGATGAAAATTAGTACTTGTGAACTAGTAAGGCTATGACCTGGTGGTACGTATTTTTTCTACAAAGTCGGTTATTTGATGGATATTTTTGCCAATTTTTTTAATATCTTGTTCTTATTTGTTGTTAGATTTTAATTGACTATTCCAAAAGTGCGAAAACTGCCTATTAATTACACAATTAAAAATATAGGATAGTTCTTAGGATCGTAAAAAACGCGCTATTGATTTAAAGCTGCTTGCAAAAACTGTCGTGAAAAAGTTATTTAAATTAATAAAATCCCCTTAAATCAAAATCTTGGCAAGATAAAAGCAAAAATGAGAACGTAAGTTTTTTAAGGCTTTTGACGTGCTTATAGCCATTCACAAAAGAGAATAGCGCCATGTTCTTAGTAAACTGTTTAATCTGTAAAGAATGTAAGAAACACGCTTTGGATGAATTGACCAGTTACAAAAAAGATTTGTATTTTGGCAGTGGATAACAATCTACATCTTTCAGAAACATAGGAATGTGATCAATTCAAATCGACCATTCATGAATCAGATAACCATGTACTTCGAAACTGTCGTCCAAATCAGTAAAAATTCAAAATCAAGCTCAATTCAATTAACCACTAATAAATGAAATAGCCATGTACTTGGAAAAAATAGTGTCCAAATCAGTATAAAAGTGAACTATAAACTTAGAAGTTAGTTTTATTAAATAAACGTTACTGACAAAAACGTAAAGAGCCGATAACAGCTGTCGGGTGGCAAACAGGTCAAAATTGAAACAGGATATAACTATAATCAGTTGATATTTCTTATCTTTCATAGTATATAAGTAGAAGATGTGAATGCAAGAACCATGCATGCATATACAAACGTCTATGTAGATGATTCATTTGTGACTTGGAGTTAGTTAGTGAATGATCTCAGTTCGATAATTCATTTACCAATAGACAGCATAAAATTCAATATAGAATACCCATATTTATAAGGTCAAAGCCTGTGTTTCTACCTAAGACTACCTAACTAAACCTCGTCAAAACTGGCAGGCTTGGACGACGTCAAACCATAGAGTAACAAGTTACGCTCCTGTACTAGCGTAAATGTAAAGAAGTCATTTCCTAAGCGGTTCACACTAACATTTCTCATACAATCAACTATATAACCGTTAAGATGTATTAATTACTTCATTTGTGAATCAAGTATTGCAGGCTGGTTATGGTGTGTTTACCCGGCCATACCATATCCGGGGATGACTACTGGTTACGCAATAAGTTTACAATTTTGTTACTTAGACGATAATTATCAAATTCGAGTTACCGTCTTACTCATTCTTTTTCATTCTTTCTTACTGAAATCAATAGATATTCTTTGTTTCAAATATAGAGATATATTTTGTGAAAAGAAATTGCAAGAAAATATTGAATACTAGGGTTTTGAATACTTGCCCTACGTTTGAACGAAAAGGGGTAACTTGCCGTGATAATTTTGGTACTGTGGCATTCAAACGACACTACTCTAAGATTTACTCCCTTTTTTCTTATTTCTATATTGTTGAAATCTTTAAACCCTAAATTCTGTGCGTTTGGTTAATCAAAATGGGTGTGGTTCATATTGAATCTGACGAACAATTTGAGCAGATTCTTAATGAAGCTGGTTCTAAGATAATTGCGGTAAATTTCTATACAAGTTGGGCAGCTCCATGTAAATCCATGAATTCTGTATTCGAATCAATATCGTTGTCAAGTGATCAAAATATATTGTTTTTAAGTATCGATGCTGATGCCTTACCAAATATTGCTGAAGCCTTTGATGTTTCTGCAGTTCCTTACTTTATTTTCTTGCAGAATAAAACTATTATCAAAGAAGTATCAGGTGCTGATCCAAAGCTTCTAGTTAATGCTTTACAATCAATAGTGAACCCTGAATCTGACGGCACCGCTGTACAAGGCGCAAATTCAGACAGTTCTGCTCCTGAACCAGCTGCTGATACTGCACAACCTGCTCCCGATGCTGAAGAGTCAGAAGAACAGCTTAATATAAGACTAGGAAAATTAGTTAAGGCTGCTCCAGTTATGCTCTTTATGAAAGGTACGCCATCGAGTCCACAATGTGGATTTTCACGTCAATTGGTTGGTATCCTTAGAGAACATAATATTCGTTTTGGATTCTTTGATATTCTTAAAGATGATTCTGTTCGTCAAGGATTGAAAGCTTATTCAGACTGGCCTACATATCCACAACTTTATATGAATGGCGAGCTTGTTGGAGGATTGGATATTATTAAAGATTCTCTTGAGCAGGATCCGGATTTCTTTAAGTCTATGGAAGTTGTATAGAATATGTCATTTATTTATAACTATCATGTAACCATTACGTAAATATTGTCAGACTGTCATGTTGACACCTTCACAGTCTATCACAGTTTGTCACATCAGTCATCATCAACGTCAGAAATCTCATCATCAGAAATCATAAGCTTTTGTACTGGCATTGCCATCTTCAATGTCTCTCCCTGCTCCTCCTTTTCATCTAAACTTTGATTATTAGACCCAGCTAGTATCTTACCAAATTTTCGTTTAGAATGTTTGTAATATAAATTGTATTCATCTAATCCAACTCTCACCAATTCACAATTCTCAAGACGTTCATTCTTCAGCTCAAGTAATCGTCTTTCTTTTAGTTGCCGACATTTAAACTCTCGACTGTAAAATATCTGACTCTCAGGGTACCCATTAGAATTAATGTCTTTACGTTCTGCACGAGTTTCATGACATTGGCTAATACCACTAACCACACCCAAACAAAGAACATTCATGTCAATATTGTTAAAACTAGGCAGTATATCAGACACAGAAGCAGAATCAGATATTTCTTGTAGGTACTCAATTGGTGGATTTGTTATCATATAGTTCTCAAAGACTGTATTACCAAAACTGTTTCGAGATAAAAACTGCATAGTATCTTCAACATCAAACATACCCTCTTCTAGAGGCTTATAGTAGACAACTTTACCTACAGCATGAAATAATCCAATATAAGATTCCCTTCCTGATGTAAAAAGATCAGAGTATAGTTTAGGTGCCAGTGAATAGAATTGTAAATTGTTAATAGCATTTCGAAGATCTCCTATTAAAGCAAGTTCACTAACAACAGGTTGAGCATCTGAAACTTGCTTCCCAGTCCAGCCAGTTAGATTTTCAACCCTCTTCAATGCTTTGGTCAGATACGTCTTAGCAAGCTTATTGTATCTTATAAGCTTGCATAAAGGATGCATTATGATATCTGTTCCAAGTATAGTATCTGGATTCACATTACTGAATCTATCAATGTCACCTTCAATTTCTGTCAATATTAACACTAAAGGTGCAGAATTACGAGTAGATAAATGGTCTAGAAGAGGTGCACGGAACTCGTCAAACCTTTGTCTTCGATCATCCGAATATGCTGAAAGAGGTAATTCTTCAACTAGTCTTATAGGCATTTCATGTAAATTAGGACGCTCTAATGGATCAGTACCAACGTCCAACACAGCACCTCTTCTACAAGACAAACACCAATTAGCAAATGTATTGCCAGGATCAGAGCTTAACCAAGGAAGGATATCTCTACCAGCTTCCTTTGCCAGCAATTGTATAGTTGTAGTCTTAGAAGAACCGGACGGACCAGACAAGATTAATAAGTTTATTTTACCCGAAAGTAAAGATTCAAACGCTTTCTTAACGTCAGTAAGCTTTCTTGGATGTAAAGCAAGATCCTTCAAATCAGTGGGAGCATAAAAATCAGACCAGATCAATGAATGTTGGTCAAGTCGAACCTTTTTCCTCGGTTGAAAGTCTTCATTATCAGATATTGGATCATCTATAGGTTGAAATGAAGAAGTATTCGGTAGATCATCGACTTCCTTAGGAGCTGGTGCCTGATATGTCGATTTCTTACGATTGCCAGCCTTGAAGAGATTCTGATTCTTTAAAAACGATAAAACACTCGGTTGTGCAGAAACTGATTTACCTGACACTCTTTTAGGACCCATGAATGCAATATCATATGCAAATTCGATAGACGATGAACGATTCAAAGTCTCTACAGTAAACAAGTTTACCCTTACTAACAGCTCCAATCCTAAAAGCCTCAATAAAGGTGAATCAGCTTTTTGACTGATATAAAGTAGAAATACAAAGTATCCTATAAACAGTATCACACGCAAAATTGTAACTCAAAAACCTACAATAGAATAGGCTGTATGGCTATACTAATATTACGTAGGGCAACTAGTATATTACGTATACTCCCACTTGCGTACAATGTAACGTCATCCTTTCCTAACAGTCATTAGAATTCGATTTATATTAGAAAAATCATGGCTACAATTGATCTTAGTAGATTTGGTTCTGACATAAACAGAACTTACCTTGACGTTGTAAAAGGTGACTCAACATGGGTTGTTTACTCTAACGAAAGTGGAGCTTTGAAAGTTCAAGAAACCGGCAATTCCAGCCCCGACGAAGCTCTTCAAGAATTCGATAACGGGAAAATCCAATACGGCTTTTTACGTGTAGTCGATCCTTCAAGTGAATTGACTAAATTTGTACTTGTTGCTTGGTGTGGTGAAGGTGTACCTATTCGCGCAAAAGGGTACTTCGCTTCTCAGACCGCTGCTGTAGCCAAAGTACTTCATGGTTACCATGTACAAGTGACTGCAAGATCAGAAGACGATTTAGATATTGATGAGATTTATAAGAAAGTAACTAATGCTTCTGGAGCTAAATATACTGGTTCTCATCTCACTACCCAATCTGGGGGTAAATCTGTACCTATTCGTCCTAAGTATGTTGAACCATCTACTAAATCTTCATCCGCAGAACCTGAAGATGATGGATGGGGTGACGCACCTGCTCCTTCAAAGAGTAAACCGAGTGCTCCTTCATTTGCTTATAAGCCTACAAAAGTTGACATTACTTCTTTGAAAAGCGGTCCTTCTTCCACTACATCTGGTTCGGCTCCTCCTAAGAATGTAACCTCTAATGAACCTGTTAAGAGTGACTATAAGGCAATTGGAAAAGTTGATCTTGCAGCTGTTCGAGAGGAAGCTAAAAGAGCAGAAGAAGCAATGCCTAAACCTTCATATTCTTCTAAACCAGCTTTCCTCAAGTCTACCTCGAAGCCTGAACCTAAAGAGATCAAGGAACCTGCTAGCAGTGACTCTGTAAAGGATAGAATTTCTGTATTTTCAGATGGAAGACTAGCATCATTGCCTAAGCATACAGTATCACATTCAGTAGCTTCTCGTTACAATCCTGTAGCTTCTACTCCTGGAACTAAAGCGCCTTTACCTGGTAGCAGTTTTTCCACTAGTTCAAGTGTTTCTTCTTACAAAGCAGACAAGAATTTTGCCGATGAAGATGGCAAAACACCTGCACAAATTTGGGCTGAAAGGAAAGCTAAACAAAGTGGAAATGGATTCAAGCGTTCTAACGATGTTGCTCCTGTTGAATCAACTTCAACTGCTGATTCAGATGAACAAACTGAAGATAGCCATATGTCCGTATCTGCATTAAAGAATAGATTTTCTAATAAGTCTTCTCTTTCGGATTCTTTCCCAGATGTTGCACCTGTAAAGCCACCTACAAGAGCTGCTTTCCCTCCACCACGTCCGGTTCAACTTGATAGTGACAACGAATCAGATGATAAATGGGATGATGAGCAACCAGTTGAAGAAGATAATCCTGTAGAGTCAATTAAAAACAGACTAGCTAATTTGAATGTTGGAGCTCCACCTCCTTCTTTGCCTAGACGTAGTGCTGAACCTGAAGAACCTGAGCAACCTGAAGAGTCCGAAGAAGTTGAAGAAGAACCTGAAGAAGAACCTGAAGAAGTTGAAGAAGCACCACCTGTTTTGCCTTCACGTGCTTCAGTGGCTGAACCTGCTAGACGCAACCTTCCTCCAGCATTTATTCCACCTGCAAGCAGTGTACCAAAGAAGGAAGAAGAACCAGTTCCAGTTCCAGTTCCTGAGCCAGAACCTGTTCAAACTACATCAAGTGGGAATGGTGATGTTCAAGCTAAAGTTGTGTTCTCTTATGATAAAGAAGAATCCAATGAGATTGATCTTATAGAAGATGAGATCATATCTAATATTAAGTTCATTGATGATGGTTGGTGGTCAGGATCTAGACCTAATGGACAATCAGGTGTTTTCCCAGCTGCATATGTTGAGCTTCTGTCTGCTGAAGTCAGTATCCCTGAACCAGTTGCCGCAGAAGCTGCAGATAATGAAGAAGCTGGACCTTCTGCTACTGCTATGTATGATTATGATGCTCAAGACGAGACTGAATTGAGTTTTGCAGAAGGTGCAGTTATTACAGATATTGAATTTGTTGACGAGGAATGGTGGTTAGGACGTGTTGGAGAAGAGAAGAAGTTATTCCCTGCAGTTTTTGTGAAACTAAATGAGTGAAGAATTACTGAATGTAAATGTTGTTCATAGTGAATGTTTATTTATGTGATACAATACGCAGCACATTTCACGCTTGCTATTAAATCCAAAATAATAAAGAATATATAGTTGCCTTTGTATGTACTTCATAATAATAAAAATACAGTTGATAAGCAATCTATGATCGTATTATCTTTGGCGGAGTTATCAGACGTTCAAGCTCCTGTGCTATCATATGAGGAGGAGTATCAGATTTGATAGCTAAGATCATTTCCTTAAGAGTTGTTGTGATATTTTCTGGATGGAAGAAAGGGAAAGAGATCAATTGTTCAGCAGTAGCACGTTCAGAAGCTGATCTTTTAAGACAAGCTTGAACAACATCTATTGCATCAGGAGGAACTATATCATTTTGTTTTGTTCTTGGCTCATAAGCAACCTTGACATCTGGGCTTAAAATGGCCATCATTCTTCGTTCACGAGGAACAGAACCATAAGGAGGTTGACCATAAATCATCTGGTATATTATACAACCACAACTCCATACATCTGCAGGTCTACCAAGTTTGAATCTTACAGCAGATGAGCCGTCTGAAGGTGTTACAGCAGTGAGCATTTCTGGGGCCATGTAGTTCGGAGTTCCTAGTCTTGCATCTCTTGAAAGGTTAATAGTATCGTCGGGCACTATATCAGCAATTCCAAAATCGATTAGTTTCAAAATACCTTTAACAAGTACAAAATTTGCAGGTTTTAAATCCGAATGAACAATTCCAGCAGCATGAATTGCAGACACACAATTAAGTAGCTCATTTGCGTAATAGCGAATAAAGTTAATGTCTAGATTTTTGTCGATTCTTGATGCTAGAAGAGTATTCATATCAGTGTCACCGCATTCCATGACTACATATATAGTTGATCTAGATATCTCAAAGTCTACTAAACGTACAACACGAGAGACATCTCTTAGCTCTTTTAAGAGTTTAATTTCACCCTTAAAAGCGTCAATAGCCTCTTGACATTGGCCTTTGAGGGATACCTTTTTAAGAGCATATAATTTTCCATTTGGGCCCTGTACTCTGTATACTTTTCCTGAACCGCCTTTGCCCATTAGATCTAGTCTATGATAGATATTTTTGTTGACAGATATTGGGGCATTTACATGTCTCTTTTGAGTATATGGAGCATCTTGTTCATGAATGTGGGCATTATCAGGTATATGTTGAGGCCTTAGAGTGGTCTGTCTTTCCTTTTGCTTATCTGAGCCTTTTCGATCGGTATTTAAAGTAGAAGGTTCTATAGGAGCCAGATGTGACCGTATTCGAGGAGGAGGAGATTGGCGAGACGGTAAGTCCTGTGGTTGTTCATTAGAAGAACGATGAGCCATTGTATCGAAATTAGAATAGTTTTGTGATCGTAAAGGTTTTGGAAATATTGAAGAATGTGCAGTAGTAGAAGGAGGAGGCGAAGAAGAAGTAGGGAACTGTTTATCAGCTAGATTTTTCAATTTGAGTTCAGCTAATTGTGATTGTATTCGAAGTTCCTTTGTCGATAGAGGGACATGATTGTCGACAAAAGGATCTGAAGGAGAGATAATTGAACTAAGAGAAGGTAACTGAACAGCCGGGGGAGAATTTGAAGAATTTGAAGAGTTATGGTTTGGACTTGAACCATCGTCGTTTATAGGAGAATTATTATTTTCAGTATTGTCAGGTAAAGCTCTTTGAGGAGGACCCAAAAGAGAGCCGAATCTCCTTATTCGAACAGTTGTTGATCTGAATTGAGATCTTGCGATAGTTGAAGCAGGAGTTTTATGATGATCAGGTCTTCTTGTTTCAGTAGCGATTCTTGTGATTTCATCATTTACGAGTGTTGAATTTGGGTCATGATTTGCAACAGAATCTGAGAGTAAAGCTTGAGCGTAAGAGCTTAAAACAGGAGGCATAAAAGTGCCATCTGAAGATGATATAGAATCATCTGATTGATAGGAAGAATCAGTGTGATCTTGCATTCGTTTGGATATATGTATTGGGATAGAAAGAAAATAAATGAAAGTTGTATGTTTACATTCGTTGCTATGTAAAAAGTAAATAAATAAATCCCGTGGAACGTGATACCAAAAATAAGAAAATAAGTTCTAGCCGTACATAGTAAACGAAAAGTAAGCCAAGAAAGTAATATTAAGAGATATTCGGAGTTACCGAAAGAATAGAAATGTGATATTCAAGAAAGAAGATAAAGAAATCATCTAGTAAATAATAAAGGAATACCATTTGTCGGGGGACTGGTAGAAGTTTAATTAAGAAATTCTAGAAGATAAGAAGAATAAAGGCGGGTGAGATAAGAAGTAATTCCTAGCGGGATCTTACGGGAGTTGAATCTGTATATTGATGAATCATCAAAGAGAGATAAGTAAAACATGAAAAGTAGTCGGAGGAGTTCTTGAAGTAAAAAGAAAGAAGGTTAGAAGTACGGAGAAATTGACAAAAGAGTGGTTGGTAAGAGTAGATGAATGGATGTAGATCAATCGGAGTAGACGGTTAAGATGGATGAGATAGAGCGAGCTTTGATGAGATGAGATGAAATGGAATGAATGGATGATCAATGTAACGAATTTAATGAGTCTAATGAATAGATAGATTCAGGATGTTTTATCTATTCATCAGTATATGGTCTATATACTATTCAATGAATAAAATAGTTGATGTCATCAATGAATGGTCTATGTTATTGCCTATGCAATATGTATTGGTTATTGGCTAACCATTCGTTATGAACATAATGAGCGATTTGTATGTCATTCATGTACCTTGTGGTCGTGTGAGGGAATTGACATAATGAATAATGTACCTGATGAGGTACATTACTATACCCCAGATTCACAGTTTCAGGTGGAATATTTCTATTCTAGAAACAACGGAAGAACCAAGATCTGATGCATAATTAGACCAATTTGCATGTGAAAGATGAAGATTCCTTCGGCCGAAGGATATCATAGGTTCAGAAGTATTGTTTAACTATGGGATATATGGAATAACTACTATAGTAAACTACTTTCTAACTGTACGGGCGAGTAATATACAGTGCTCGCAATAGTAGCAGAAATAAGTCAGTTAATTTTATGCATGATAGATTCGAAAAATGTTACCTCGACTAGTAGACTTCTGTAGTTCAATTTGTTTAATAGGTCAATCAAAATTTGTAGAATTTTTAGCGATAGGAGAACCCGAGAAAGAAACAATGGATACTATTTGATGGAAAGAAGGAAATATACGGTGAATTAGGTATTGGTTTAAAAGAATGACGGTTCTATCTGGCTTTGCGAAGTAAAGGATTGGTGACTTTTGGGAAAGTTTTTATAGATAAGAGAATAAAAGAGTAAAATTTTTGTATCACCGTGGGGGGAGTTTATATCTCGTTTCGACTTGTCTATACATTGCACATAAATATATACTTACATGTATACAATGTACAAAATTTCCTACTTCGTAGATACTTTGTATTACTAAAACACTGTAAGATGGCTTGGTTAATAGTAGATCTCCTATGCGAATATTTTACTTAATTGATATCAAAATAACTAACCAATAACCTAAAAGAAGATAAAAGTACGGTAAACAGTTATTAATCTACCTATCATGGAATTGTTTCTTATTCTTCTCGGCCTATAATGGTAATCATCATACTGAAATAGCTGCAATAAAGTTTTGTTAATCGATAAGAAAACAAATGATATACACAGATCGAAAGCTTAAAATAAATAACTACCGATACTCCTTTATTTTCTACATAATTTTAAGGTTTTTTCGACTGTTTGGGCACGTCCGTGTTCAATTCTATTAGACATTGATATGAGAATTATATCCTATTATTGCTATCTATCTATCTCTCAATTGTCCCATTAAAAAGCACTTTTCGATAATCCCAGTGATGAATATAAAAGGAGACTGATTTTTCACTTTTCATCTCATCATCCAAAACATCTTATCGACTTTAATAACAAAGCATCTTATCATGGATAAATCATCTTACGATCTCGAAAAGGCTCCTGAAGACCTGCCTTCTACTGCTCAATCTTTCTCTGACGTTGAAGAACCTCAAGAGAACCTCAAGTTCCATCAAAAGGTAATGGCCTGGTTCAAAAAGGGTAACGTCGAAACTCGTGGTATCGAACGTGTACCTGATGAAGAGAAAAATGATACAAATCTCTTCAATCCTTTCTCTATTTGGTTCGCATGTAATATGGTGGTATCTTCTTTGTCTCTTGGTGCACTTGGAATCGGTGTATTTGGTTTGGCCTTCTGGGACTCTTTCCTTACTATCGTATTCTTTAACTTGTTCGGTTCAATCTCTGTATCTTTCTTCTCAACTTTCGGCCCTGAATCTGGTCTTCGTCAACTTATCCTTACTCGTTATTGGGTAGGTTTCTATTCAATCAAGATTTTCTCAATCTTCTCTGTATTAGCTTGTCTTGGTTGGGGTACCCTTAACACAATTGTAGGTGCTCAACTTCTTCATTCAGTAGGTACTGCTCAAATCCCTGTACCTGTAGCTATCATCATCATCGTATTACTTACATGCTTGATTTCTTTCTTGGGTTACAGAATCGTACATGCTTTTGAACGTTACTCTTGGATCCCTAATGTTATCATCTTTATTATCGTCGCTGTTCGTATGGGTATGTCTGGTACTTTCACTTACGGTACTATGGACAGCGGTCACGTCGAAGCTGGAAAAGTTTTCTCTTTCGGTGCTACTGTCTATGGTTATGCTGTAGGTTGGACTTCTTTGGCCTCTGATTACGTTGTATACATGCCTAGATCAACTAACAAGATTAAGCTTTTCTTCTCCGTCTATACTGGTGTTGCTCTTGCTATGATCTGCCCTATGGTTCTTGGTGCTGCCTGTATGACAGGTACTTTAACTTCTGAACGTTTTGCTGAGCATTATGCTGATGAGAAGATCGGTGGTCTTCTCTATGCTGTTCTTGTAGAAGACTCTCTTGGCGGTTTTGGTCAATTCTGTTTAGTTATCTTGTCTTTGTCTATTGTTGCTAACAACATTCCTAACTTTTACTCTTTCGCTCTTTCTGCTCAAGCTTTCACTCCTTGGTTCGCTAAACTTCCTCGTTTTATCTGGGTATTGATTGGTTCTGGTATCATCATTGGTGTATCCATTCCCGCTTACTACTCTTTCGAATCTTACATGGAGAATTTCATGAACATTATTGGTTACTGGATCACTATCTATATCTCTATCTGTGCTACCGAACATTTTGTCTTTGTCCGTGGCATTAAGAACTACGTCTGGGAAAACTATGACAAGAAGGAGGTCTTACCTCTTGGATTAGCTGCTGCCTTCACTTTCTGTGTTGGTGCTGGTATGGCTACTCTTGGTATGTCTCAAGTCTGGTGGACTGGCCCTGTCGCCGCTGCTGCTGGTGGTGATGTAGGTTTTGAGCTTATCTTTGCTGCTTGTATTCCTTCTTACTTGGTCACAAGATACCTTGAAAAGAAATATTTCAAGAGATAGAGACCTTGATTTACTTCAAAAAGTCAAATTATTATTAAAGTATCGGAACTAGAAAATGGGTGGTTTGTTTGATTTTTATATTATATTGCTATTGCTATTCACTTGTAGATTTGTAGTTAAAGTAACAAGCCAATTCATTTCATTCAAATGCCAATTGCTTTGGAGTATTCAGAAGTTATCCTGTCCTGTCCTCTACCATTCATGACTCTTGAGGCATGAATATGCACCTATTTATCAATTAATGAATGCTCAATTAACCTTTTCATTAAATGAGCGAATTTGAATTCTCAATCACCAAATATAGTAAAGCCTACAACAACATCGTCTTTTTAATCATTTATATTATATTATATATTGGCAATTTCTAAGAATTAAGCAAACCAAGTTAACCAGCAACTTAGGTTTAAACTGAAATAAGTTGAGATGGCATCAATCCTTTAATATCTGAAGCAATATTACGGAAAAATCCTTTAAGAAAATCGTACACTTCAGTTTCCCAATCAGCTGAAGATCCCTCATCCTTAGATGGAACATCGACAGCTCCTTCCTTTGAATGTCCTTTCTTATCCCAGAATGAATCAGAAAGATTCTCTTTTCCACCATTGTAGATCAAAATGTTAGGAGTAGATGTAGGAAGGTTATCGAGGATTCCAGTAATACCGAAAGAGATTATCTTCTTTTTAAGATCAGCTGGTTTGATATAATCAGTAAAATAAGCAGAATCAGATCCAGGTTGAAGTGATGCAAAATATGCAAGAAGACCAGCAACATGAGGTGATGCCATTGATGTTCCAGAAATAGTGTTAACTGCATCAGGGTATCCGATCCAAGTTGATTTAATATTTAAACCAGGAGCAAAAATATCGACACAAGAACCATAGTTAGAGAAGTAAGCACGTTCATCACCAATAGTGGAAGCACCAACAGTGACTGGGTTAGTAGCACGAGCAGGAGAAGAGTAGCAAGCATCATTATCTTCATTACCAGCGGCAACAGCGAAATGAACACCTACTTCAGTAGCAGCATTAACAGCACGATCGAGAGTGGGTGATTGTCCACCACCAAGAGACATATTAGCAACAGAACCTTTAAAACCTTTACGCTTACCATCCTTTGCTTCTTTTAGAAGTTGAATATGTGCGTTGGCAACATATTCGACTCCCTTAATTACGTCACTCATAGTACCAGAACCGTTAGAACGGAGTACCTTTACAGCAACAATTTGAGCCTTCTTAGCAACACCATAGGTGTTAGATCCAATAGTACCAGCAACGTGAGTTCCATGACCATTTCCATCCTCATCGGGATCGCCAGATGGGATAGTAGCGCCCCAGCTAGCACGACCACCAAAATCGTTATGTTGAACATAAGAACCAGTATCTACAACAAAAGCAATAATACCTTCGCCACCAGCAGAATTGTAAACATATTTGTTAAAAGTACCAAAGGATAAAGGTTCTCTGTGAGAAATTCGAGCAAGACCCCAAGGAGCATTAGTTTGTTCGGAGAATGATTGGGAATTTGCGTCATTTGAGGCGATAGTGACAACAGAGTCATGTTCGACATGATCGACACGGGGATCAGAACGAATAGCGGCAAGAACATCATCAGAGAAAGCACCAGCATAGCCAAAAGCACTTCCTGCAAAATCATAAACATGCTGAATACCTTCTTCGATAGAATCCATAAGAGGGATTTGACTTCTACGAGAGATATGAGATTCGATAGATAATTGATGTTGTTCAACCTCATCAGTAGAAAGACCATCTTTATAGACTACAATGTATCTACCAGGGATAACATCACCCTTATGCATAGAAGAAGAGACTGAATCAGGCTTGTAGAGGGGAGCCTCATAAGTCACAAGATAAGCTGAAGCGACAGCAGTGAGTAAAAAGAAAGAGAAACGCATAACTCCAACTTTTTGATTAGTTAAGTTTTATAAGTAATTGACGTAAGAAAATTCTAAATACCAGTAGTGTCGATTTTATGTATCAAGTTTTATGTAAAACAATGAAATTGACACGTACAGGAATTTGGTGAAGTTATGATAAGAAAGAAAGAAAGGAGGCGAAATGATGTCGTATATATATGACTAGTCAAAGTGGCAGGCGAGTTTGCCACACAGTTTTGGGGAAATTAGCTTATGTGAGGGTACATTTACGTACCCTAACCTTATTAAAGGGGCCTAATTCCGCTAATTGTTCAAAGAGACTCACCGGGTAAAGAAATGTGAATGAAATTGTGCAATATTATGATCGAATTGTATGTCTCTTTGTCTTAATTGATCTTGTCAACGAATGGGAGGGTCTTGTAATAGTTTTGCAAGTGGATGTTTGATGTAGAAGATGTATTGGCTGTTGTTTGGCTGAAACTATGGTGGGTCCCTTGAAGATAATGGACTGTTTACAAGTTTGCGATAAAATATCGAAAATGTTTGATTTAGAAGTATGAGCGTTGGATTTGAATAAATGGATCAGTTTAGTGATTGAAATAAGCATTGGATTTGTCTAATTGTGTGAGTCTTTGAGTCATTTGTTTGACGTAGTTGTATAAGCGATTGTATTAAATCTGGAGATAGAATTAAGGGGGCTTTAAAGAGAGCGTGAAAGTCGTAGAGACCTTTTAGAAACACAAGAGGATGTGTTTGAGATGCGTTAGACTCAAGATTTACTTATTTGAAGTGCGAGGTTCCAATATAGAAGAATTGCTATTTCTGGGTCCAAGCTTTAACTTCTTTTGGATGTTAGGCTATAATGTAAGATTTAGTGATAGGATTTACTGTGCCACCTTTGTTTCAAATAAAGCGCTAACTTATGTTTATGACGCATTGTATGTGTGTTATGCTTTCCATATTCTTCGAGGGCTTACAATGTAGTGCTTGAGGTAGGCAGTAGAGATTTGATGAATAAGTGTATTTAGTTGCTGCTTTTTCGGAGATCGAATACGTTGAGTTATATGCTGTTATAGACACCTCAATCCGAACAGGAAATATTGCTCTGAGCTGAAAGAGGATTATAGTGACCCCTCTGAACCCTTTATGATCGGTAGAGACAGTTTTAATGGTGTTTAATTGTATAGTTGTTTTATAGGGACCCTTTGAATGTGAGGCATCTGAAGTATTCGGATTGTAAAACGACCTGGACAATTAGTTTTCGAAGAAGTTGTCGAAGAAGTAAAAGGGTTTAAGTATGGATGGTGATGTATGCATACAGTTACATGATGGTATGCAAATGTGTCGTTGTAGTTAGGCAATCACGCATCAACATAGGTGTATTCATTGATAGTTGATCATAGACATTCATAGATGTATGCATGTATAGCCATTGATAGACAATCAGAGACTGTTATTATGTGCAGATAGTGGATCGCAAACAGTCGTAGATATACAGTGGTGATTGATGATATGTACACTCTTAGTATGGATATAGTTGGTAGTCTAAGGTAATAAGTGATACTTGTAATTAACAGCTGATGCCAATAGCCATACAAATGAATGTGAGCAATCAATTGTACAGCTTAAAGAGAACTATTCAATCCTCACATACGTCATAGCTAATACACCGTCCCTTCTCTCGTACGGTGTATGATTTCCTTAATGAACTTGGATCTTGGCAATACCTTATAGTTCATGTTTTAGATCCGAGTACCTGAAACAAGAGATATAGACTGCATATTTGATAAGAAATCCAGTTCATAATCACTATTCCTATAGCTATAAGCTCAAGAATACATCGAAGTATGAGACATTTCTGACTTTCATATTGATTCTATTCTTATTAATTGCCGTTGCTTAATCAAACCGATTCTATACGGTAAACCAAGTTTAACATGATACGCGTGATTCATCTATTATATCATTGATAAGATAACATATTTATTAATTGGCTATTCTCTCCTATTACAGTGTCTTTTAGATATTAATTATGAATAACCAGTGGTACCTTAGATCGCGCATTTATCAAGGGGGTACACTTAATTTGAAATTAAAGTGTCGGTTCCACTGAAAACGGTTGACTTCTTAACATAATCGACCTAATTTACTTGCAAGGAATACTTTATTTCTCATTTATAGCAAATTATTCCTTCTTATTTCATTGTACTTTTTAGGCGCTCGTTTATATAGTTTCAATCTATCGCTTTATTTCTGCTTTATTCGATCTTTAAAGGCGTTTCGCTGCTTATTTGACTTTATCGTTACATCGAATTCTTACTTAATTGGCTACTTTCTACTTTCGTTCTTACTTTCTTTTTTTCATATATCCCATATACGAAACTGATCGCCTTTTTGCTTGGTTTTGGCTTTATTTTACTCAAAAGATTGACTCATCTGCCAATAAGATTAATCGCATCCAATTTTTGTACGTAAATACCTTCTTTTCCTAACCTTTCTACCTTTTTTTCGTTACCCCCCTCCCTTACTCTTTTTTCCACCCCGGAGCTGGAGTAGACTGCCATTTTGACAGTTCAGTCCTAATTGGGATAAAGTTAAGGTTTTTAATTAAGTAATAAGGTTTAAAGCTTATATGCACTTTATACACTGTAA